>CM041778.1:113443920-113947985 GCA_023374045.1 Limonium bicolor
TAACTACGGGGACTGTCGTTCCTAGTATGTCTTTTTTTTCTTCTCGACAACTCGAGGGTTTCTTTCATTTGTGGGAGATCATTTTGTTCGCTGAAGATGGCAGAAGTCGTTCAAGATCCACCTCAAGAAGGAAGGGAGCCCAAGCTCACCAACGAAAACAGCATCCCCGTCGGTGACCCTCTTTACCTTGCAAGCTCGGACCAACCAGGGCAAGCTCTAGAGACGAAATTCGATGGAAAGAGGTTCGCCTGCTGGAAGCAACATATTGAGATAGCCCTAGGTGCAAAAAATAAAATGGACCTCATAGATGGAAGTCTCATGAAGCCAAAAAGTCCGCTGCATAAAGTCCAGGCATGGGAAAGGTGCAATAAAATGGTAATGTCATGGATCCTCTCAAGCCTGGAGAAAACTATTGCTGAGACCGTAATCTTCAACCCTACTTTAATCGCTAATTTGGGAGCAACTATGTGGGCGGTACGAACAAAAGGACGCCTCCAAAATTTATGATCTCGAGCAACAATTGAGCACAATTACTCAAGGAGGAGACACAATCGGGATATATTTCAACCGCATCAAGAAGCTTTGGGATGAACTCGACGCCACCGACTTCATACCTAAATGTGAATGCAATGACTCGGAGAAATTCCAAACCTATATCAAAGAGAGGCGCGTAATCAAGTTTCTCATAGGGCTCAACGAGCGATATGCAATCATAAGGGGAAACATTCTGATGATCAGCCCCTTGCCAAGTCTTGAGCAAGTCTTCTCCCTACTTGTGCAAGAAGAACGGCAGAAAACCCTAACCACAACAAGCTCGTCTGAAGGAGCATCATTATCTTTCATGGCAGACAATTTGAGAAGAATGACGACAAGGAATCAGACAGGAAACTTCACTCAGACAGGAAACTTCAACAAGCATCCAAATCTTGTCTGCACCTTTTGCGGGAGAAGCGGACATCAAGAAGAAAAGTGCTTCCACAAGCACGGGTTCCCTCAGAACTGGAGAAGCAACCGAAACAAGAAGGCCAACGCCACTGCAAATGTTGACGATGCAAAAACTGAAACACCTAAAGATCCTTTCAAAGGGGCTTAACAAATGAACAAGCTTCTGGCATACATCAGTAAATCACAGAATGAGGATAAGGGAGATCAGGTTAAGGAAACCAATTGCGGTTTCATAGGTATGATCTACCCTTTATCCTACCCTTTCTCTTAATTTATCAGAATCTTTTAGCCTTGCTAATAATCAAACTAGGGATTCTAGTGTGAGAAAAAGATTTGACAGTTCTGTGTGGTTGCTTGACTCTGGTGCCTCGGATCATATGTGATGTGATTTCAAAATGTTTACTTCGCATCATGTTCTTGATAGTGCTCATAGCATAACCATGCCTGATGGAAATCTGCAATTCGTTAGAACCATAGGGAAAGTGAACATTAATTCTATGATAACCTTAAGCGATGTTTTATATGTTCCAAGCTTTCAATTTAACCTTATTGCTGTTAGCAAACTATCTAGAGACATGGGAGGAAAAATTTACTTAGACTCTAAATCTTGTGTATATCAGGACTCTAAATGGAAGAAAGAGGTGCAAATAGGATATTGCTGTCGTGGTCTGTATCTGCTTGACAATCTCTATGACAAGAAAGGTTATTTTAGCTCTTCAAATAGCAAGATCAATTCTGTAAATTCTGGAAATAGAACTGTCATAGGATTTGACTGTAATGATAGCTTTTCCCTTTGGCATTACCGTATGGGACATTTACACAGAAAAGGTCTCATAAGTTTGAATCTACTGGAAGAAAATAAATCTTGTAAGCCGTTTGTGTGTGAACCCTATGTTAGAGCCAAGAGTCATAGGTTAGCATTTAATGACAGCAACACTAGGTCCAAGAATGTATTTGATCTTATACATGTTGACTTATGGGGACCATATCCTCACAAGACACATGATGGCTTTCAGTATTTCTTGACAATTGTTGATTACAAAAGTAGGGCTACATGGGTCCATTTGTGTCCTAACAAGGCATATTGTTTTCAGATAATCATTGATTTCATTGAATTAGTTGAAAGGCAATTCAACAAGAAAATCAAAACCATAAGGTCCGACAATGCTTATGAACTAGGTAGCTCTAAATCTAATGCCAACATTCTCAAGCAAAATGGAATAACACACCAAACCTCTTGTCCCCATAGCCCACAACAAAACGGGGTAGTAGAACGTAAGCATAGGCACATTATGGAAATTGCTAGGGCCCTTATGTTTCAGTCGGGCCTGCCTTTAAATTTTTAGGGAGAAATCATAATGACTGCTACATATCTTATAAATAGAATGCCATCTAGCTCCATAGGGGGCCATATTCCATATGAAATCATTTTTGATAAGAAACCAGATATTAATCTCCTTAGATGTTTTGGTTGCATATGTTTTGCCAATGTAAATTACAACCAGCATGACAAGTTTGCTTCAAGATGTGTAAAGGGTATATTCATTGGATATCCTCAAGGCAAAAAGGGGTACAACATTTATCATTTAGATCATGATAAAATCATATACAACAGAGATATTAGCTTCCATGAAAACATTTTCCCCTACAAAGAAATTGTTGTTGAAAATACTTACAACCACAAAGAGCATGATTTATTTGTCCTTCCCTCTAACTTAGAAGATGATGATAATTTAAATGTCATTTCTGAAAGCACTAACCAAGGTGACAAGGACAAGAAAGATTTGTCACAAGTACAGGAACAAAATATTGTCCAAGGCATTCAAGAAGGACTCCCCTCTGCAGAACGTGATTCAGAAGGAACAGAACAAGAAACACAGCATGATCAACTGATTAAGGAGGTCTTTCTCAGAATATCTCAAAGGCATAGACACCCACGAGAGTACTTGAAAGACTATGGAGTCAATCAAACCTCCGAACAAGAAAAGGATAAGTTTACACACTGCTCTTTTACTACCATACATGTCTGATAGACTTAAAGTTGTTTCAAGCATACATAATGCAATTTTTTCTGCTGAACAATGCAATGATGATAAATATTTGTATACTGATGATAGTAATTCATTAATATCATCTGTCTGCCCTGCTCAAATTCTATGTTCACTTGCAAACAAATCTGATTTTAATAGAGAAATAGAACCAGTAGATTATCACGATGCTATTAAGGATCCCATATGGAGAAAAGCAATGGCAGCAGAATTTCTTACCTTTAATAGGAATAAAACTTGGATCATTACTGATCTGCCAAGAGGTAAAAAGGCTGTCAAATGCAAGTGGGTTTTCAGGTATAAGTATAAGTCAGATGGTACTCTTGAGAGATGTAAGGCTAGGCTGGTAGCAAAGGGATTTACCGAAAAGCATGGTATAGATTACCAGGATACTTTTTCACCTGTTGTTTAATTTATCACAATTAGCTAGAGCCTTAGCCATTGTTGCCACCAAGAGGGGGTGGACAGTTGACCAACTTGTCAACAATGCATTTTTGCATGGAGATCTTTTTGAGGAAGTCTATATGTAGTTGCCTGAGGGGTTAAATTCTGTGGATACTAATAAGGTATGTCTTATGAAAAAGTCTCTATATGGCCTTAAACAAGCCTCTAGACAGTGGCACCAAAAGCTTAGCAATTTTCTTAAGGAACTTGGTTTTTCTCAATCTTTAAATGATTACTCCCTTTTCTGTAGAAACAGTGATAATGGTGTTTTCTTCTTGGTTGTATACGTAGATGATATTCCGTTAACTGGTAGTGACACTAGGATGATTAAATTGGTCAAAAAGAGCATGAATGAGAAATTCTAGATTAAAGATTTGGGTTGTTTAAGTTTTTTTCTGGGTCTGGAGTTTCTGCACACCACGCAAGGTGTGGTTTTGACACAGAATCAGGGATGGCAATGGGTCCGCGGGTACCCATTTCACCCGGTCACCCGACCCGCTAAACCGGGTGAAAAACCCGCATAAAACGGGTGAAAAGCGGGTGACGGGTGGAACGGGTACGGGTGCGGGTCGGGTGACGGGTGAACAATTTTCACCCATCACCCGACCCGCTCACCCGCATAGATTATATATATTATATGTTAAATTGTTACTTATTATTCATTCTCCTTCACTCATGATTTTTGTAACCTTAACTAGTGAACAAGGAACATTCATGCTCTGGGTGACTGCGCCATTCTTTATTCTCACCACTCTCGGTAATTTTATAGCCCTAGCATACTTGCTCTACGCAGTTTCTAATTATCTTCACTGAAGGTAATTACAACCCTAACTGGCAAACATGGAACAAAGATGCTCTGTGCCTCTATTTTCTTTCTTCACTCTCGGTAATTTTGAAACCCTAACTGAAAAACAAATAACTTACATGCTCTACGAAGTTTTTCATTCTCTTCACTGAAGGTAATTTCACAATCCTAACAGGCGAACATTGATCATACATGCTCTGCGCCTCTATTTTCTCTCTTAACTCATGGTAATTTTGCAACCATAATTGGCGAACATGAAACGTACATGCTCTGTGCAATATTTCATTATTTTCTCTGAAGTAAATTTCGCAATCCTAACCCGCTAACATAGAACATACATGCTTTGTGTCTCTATTTTCTCTCCACTCACAGTAATTTGCAAACCTTAGTGGCGAACAAGGAAAAAGGAAAACAAACGGGTAAATGGGTAAACGGCTTCACCCGCTTCACCCGCGGGTGACGGGTGAAACGGGTGATGGGTGATACATAACGGGTGACGGGTCGGGTACGGGTGGAGCGGATGAAGTCGGGTGACGGGTACGGGTGATGGTCCACCCGACCCAAACCCGACCCATTGCCATCCCTGCACAGAAAAGGTATGCAGAAGATTTGTAAAAAGAATTTGGTTGCTTGGATAGCAAGACAACAGTAGGCTGTTAGCAGAAATATATGTTACTATACTTCTACCTAGGCAGTGTACCTATCGTTTTGCTGGTATAGTGATTAAGTGGATTGTCGAACTCAGGGACCTCGTTCAGTTAACTAATAAATTATTAATCTAACTGAGAAACTAAATTAAACTAACAAGACGGGAAAATGTCACTTTTTCAGGTTTTCAATTAATTCAAAACAAATAACGAACACAAAATAATAAAATAACAAAACGATAAAAATAAACAAAGCAAATGTCGGTTTAAAAATCTAATGAAGTAAAAACGCTCCCCGGGTTATTCCACTCGTCTATTTCGTCGAATTCAATTAATAACAATTTTCACTATTTTATGCAATAAACTCAGGAATTATAAATAGTTCGTTGACCGGTCCTTGTACAACGAACCCTAACTAACTGAAATAACAAGCCACAAACCATGCCCAAGTTAAATTCAAGTTAATTGCAATAAACACAATTCCTATTAGAGACAGATTAACCTATAGGCAAGCCATGCTTCTAGTCGTTAATCCGGTTTGATTTCCTATGTCTAGAACTCAATCTCAGCACCGCATTTTGATATAAGCTCTACAAGAATCACTTAGAAAATTGGCCAGAATATCTAAGCGCATTAAGGACTGGAATCAAACTATTGCAAAATTATAATAACAGTGACAAATTTACATAACATGAATTCTATGAAAAGGACTCGCTTCCCTAACCCGGGAAGCTAAATAAAACTACTCACTCATAGTTTTAACAAACAAAAACAACAACTAAAAATATCATAAAATAACTTAAAACAAGAAAACAAATAATAAGAATAAGCTCCAAAATTTCACTCCAGTTTTATTAACGCCTACGGTTGACTCTCGATTCTGCCCGCGTACTTGCGCTGCACTTTACTCGCCGAACTGCTGTTGTCCTCCACGCCTCTGCTATCTGATATGATGATCCAGGATGAGCCCGATGGAGAATTATGGTGGCGGTAATATGTGGTAATGGTGATGAATGCTGCCGAATTGAATTGGGGTGTGAATTCGGTGAGGGGATATGACGGTGATTATGGAGAATGATGGGTATATGGCGGAGGTGTTCGAACCGGATGGAACTGGGGTGAGGCGATGGATGTTATGGAGCGAAACCAATGGAGGTGAGAATACTGGAACCGTGCGAGATAAATCTTGAATTCTTTAATGATGTCCTCGGTCGTATGTATGCATGGGTATATATAGATCTTCTTGTTTATCTTTACCCATAAAGATAAATAGAAGTTTATTTATCTTTTTCCTGTGGATCTCATAGCACCAAATAGCAGCCCATCTACATTTTTTTTCTTCGACATATGCAGCCCGCTCTCCTTCATGTGTCATGCAGCCTCTCCTTTATTTTATCCACGTCGGTCGAGGCCAACTAACCATCATGTACCAGCTGTTGTATGCTTTTCTTTGTTGATCTCAAAAATAAGTCAAATTTGCCATCGTATGCTCCAAGTAAGCCCACACGCTGCTACTTCTTCCGTGTGAATGTGCATGAGTCTTCATGCGGCCCACCATGCAGCTCTTGGGTTATATATGTATACATATTCCACCGTGAATGATTGTTACACATATGTATACGTATAACATATGTACGTATATATATGTATACATATGTTATGTGTATATATATGTACATACACTACAACATATGTGTTCAAATGGGGTAACAAAAGTTGCACTAATAGATCATAATATTGCTCTAATAGAGTAATTAGAGCAAAATTAATCTTGCCCCAAGGTTGCACTAGTAGATTCGCACCCATTATCAATTTGGTGCAACTTTTTATTTTGCACTAATTGACATGAACTATTAGTGCAATAAAACTTGCACCAATTGATCAATTACAAATAGAGCGAGTTTGACTTGCACTAAATGATGTTACTCTATTAGTGCAAGATTAGGAAGTTACACCAAATGATGCTACTCTATTAGTGCAAGATGAGAAAACTGCCCCAATTGATAAAGAGCATACACACCAGCCTTCTCTCGTTGGTTGTTGGTTTAAAAAAAGCACAAATAGGGCGACTGATACAAATGCACCATTTGAGGTATACAAATAGTGCATTAACTATACATTGCACTGTTTGATGTTCAAGAGATAGGGCAACGATTCAGTTGCACCACCATTTGAGGTATACAAATAGTGTATTAACTATACATTGCACTGTTTGATGTTTAAGAGATAGGGCAATGATTCGGTTGCACTAAATGACACCACTCTATTGGTGCAAGATACGTTTGTTGCCCTATTTGATCTATAGCAAAGCTAGAGCTGTAAACAACACAAATAGGGCATTTGATAGTGTTTGCACTATTTACATACAAACAAATTAGAGCGGCCATACATATTACTCTATTTATTACAACAATTGGTGCAAAAAAATAATGCCCTATTTGATCTTTCAGCTTTAAAAAAATCTGCATTTTTCATAATATTAATAATTTCATTATTTGATCAATTAAAATCTTAATAAACTTAAAAATTACAAAAAGATGAGTCAAATATTATATATTATTATTATTATTCACAAATTGTATCATACAACCCACACAAAGTTTCAACCAAACTGCCACTGTTTTACAAATCTACCACTGATTATAACAAATGTTTTGCATAACTACCTCATTACATCAAGCCCACTGGTTTTGATGCAGCTGATGTCCAGAGAAAAAGAAAAAGACTCAAAAGTATAAGAAAACAATTGATGCAACTGATGTCCAGGTCACACGCATTATAAATCATCATTCTCTCAGATCCTGTGATGAGTCTTCACTGCAATCAAAAAGGAAGAAAAACCAAAAAAGATGCAAATGAATAAAACATCTGAAATCTTCAGAGGGAAGCAGTAAGAAAGGATTTCCACAAGTTAGTTCATAAACCACTCAATTCTGAGAAAGAGATACCAGCAAAATACATAACAGCTAATGATACCAGCAATGACAAAGACCATTACCAGCAATGACGAAGACCGTTACGGAGATGCTTAACAAATGGTCAACAACTTGCACACATTCAGACACAAACACAGTAGAAATCAACCTCTCAACATTGTTCAACACACTGATGGAGAAACAATCACACTTACAATATTTGGTGCAAGCTACAACGATAGTAAAGCAAGAAGAAGGAGGACATGATCTCCCATGGTGATCAGAAACAACACTTGCCGAGTGATTTACTTGACCATTTAATAAGGGAAAAAGATGATCCAACTGAGATAATTGAAGAGTGTAAAAGCTTCTTCTTTGCTGGAAATGAAACAACTTCAAACCTATTAGTTTGGTCAACAACCTAGTTCCCACAGAGGAGTATGGATGTTATTGTTTTCTTCAACCAGCTGCTACCAGCAATTAATTCAAAACATTAATAACCATGAACTATGAAACTGTTGTTGCTGCTGCAACTCCCTATCTTTCATTTGTCATGTATACTTTTACATAGCAACAAAAGATTACCGCACCAGATGACTATACCATTATTCATTTTCCTCATCTATAGCCTAACAAACTAGAAAAGTATACACATATCTGTATCAAACTGAAATACCCCTAAATTAATTTAAATTAATTTAGGGGGTTTCTTTTATTAAACCTTTAATAATACTATTGAATATTAAATTATTATATGGAATTATGAATGTTAAATTAGTATAAGGAATTATGAATATTAAATTATTGTATGGAATTATGAGTATTAATATTATATGGAATTATGGACATTATTTTAGGGGATTCCTCCTATGTAACTCTAAAGAATACAATTAAGTATTTAATTATTATATATTATTATATAGTATTATGAATTTAATAATAAGATTTATAAGTCCATAAATCTTGGGAAAATTTCTAAACACTCCAACTATATTATAAAGATTTTAGGAAGTGTTGGAACATTGTTTTGAAACATAAAAGTCAATATAAAATTCTAGAAACCTTAAAGCTTATTAAGCCTTGCTAGAGTTGACTTTTTGAGAATGGTCAAACTAGACCATGAAACCTATACCAATAAATAGGTTATGGAAAACCATGAAGATCGATAAAAAGAACGTCAAAAACGGATCATCCTAGCCAAAGTTATGCTAGATTGAAGTTTTGAATCAAAAATTTGATAGATGCCACGTGTCACTCTGTCACGGGTCGCCAACACTTAGCCGATTCTATTCCCTGATTTTCGGTAACAGTTTTCAGTGTTTTGCCCTAACTTTAGACGGCTATAACTCTTTCATCTCTCCATATTTTTCAATGCCGTCTTCTTTGTTGTCTTCTCCTACATTCCCTCTAAACAACTATAACTCATACAAACCCTAACTCCTTCTGAATCAACCGGAAAATCGAGTCAAAGTAGCCACCTTGCGAAACGTGTTTCCAGAATTCCAGTTTCTCATCGATTTCAGGTAACTTGCGTCGATCATAACTTCTTCGTTACTCATCCAAATTCCATGTTCTTTAGCTCGTTTTGAAGAGCTCTAATTCCTCTAAAACTTTCATGTTTATGGTTTAAGCTAATTCTCAACCGATTGGAAGGGAAATTTGTCTAAAGTTTCGGTTTTGCTAGCACATAAAATCATACCGAAACTGTAAGGTAAACTCGCAACTTCTAGCTTCAATTTCTTTCTGTGTGATGCGAGTTAGGATTGGTTCTTGCTATCATTGTGTAGATCTATGTTTCTTCTTTCTAATGAGCCCAAGAACATGGCCTAACTCGATCTAGAACGTATTTTATAGATCTCCAAAGTTCACTACTCGAACAGCTCAAGTTCGGATTTTTTCCAGATTTCCGATTTCGAAATCACCCAATTCGCACAACTCCGGTGAGTCTCCGATCAAATTGCTCCGATATTGTCATTCGTAGTCATGTTACCGACCTAATCCATGTTCCAATTTAGTCAATTACGTGTTAGATTAGGAGGATTTGTGGAAATTGTTTTCGAATTGAGTTCAGTAGCGGATAAGAACCCTAACTTTCGAATTGAATTCGAATTCCATCATACACTGCATTATAATTGGGGAAACAGGTATCATTAGAACCGAAATTTGATTACGAAACTATAGAAACAAGAATCACTCAATTTCGTTCTGTGGATTAGGAGAAATTGTCGATTTAGTACTCGGGGGACGAAGTGTAGTCGCTGATGAACTCGCTGCATGTCGGCCGTCCGATGATAGTTAAGAGATTTGGACGGCCGAGATTAAAACGTTTCAGATTTAGTTTTATTAAATCCCAGTAAATAACCCTAACTTGTTGAGTTAATTTAAATACCTTCCCGAAGGTATTTTGACTTGAAATTTTAACCATAGATTCCTTATTTAATCTAGTTTATTTTGATGTAAATTATTATGGTTTTGGAGTTTTTAAACATAAGTTATGATTTTTGCAAGTTACGGGTTTTCTGGAATTATTTGGCTAAATTAAAAAGATATTTTTATGAAATAAAATTTTATAATATGTCTAAAATGTTATAGTTACTGTATATTAAATTTGGGAATTTTGGGCAATGGTAAAAGGTTTTAAAAATTGTGTTTATGAGTTTTTCATAAGAATAACCTATAATATAAGGTTTTTAATGTAACCAAAAATTAAAGTATGGTTTGTTAATTAACTTTTAAGCTGGGGAAAATAAGGAAACTAAATTAACATTTTATAACAGTAAGTTTATAAATGTTTGGGTATTAGTTTTTATGAGAAGTGAAATTATTTACATATATGTATATATACCTATTTAAGTAGAAACTTATGTAAATCAAGGAATTAATTATTCTACATTTTATTTATGGGAGTTAATATTTTAATTAAACTAAGGATATATATATATAATATATATATAAATATATATATTAATATAATATATATATATACGCATTTATAAAAAGGGAATAAAGTAGTAACTTAGAGTAAAGCAAGGAACTAATGAATTAACACTTATAATAACTAAATATTATAAGAGCTAGTATCCTAAGATATAGTTAAAAGAAATACTTAACGAAACATACTTGGAATACAGTTTAAGGTTGTATTAATAAAATAGTTTAAATATGATAAGTTACATAGGGAATGTCTTAGTTGATTTCTAGTACGGGTACACTTATATATATTAAATAAATAAAGGAAACACTTTATTTAATGAACTATAGGTCGGTTGTAGTTATGCCTAAAAGTTATTAAACATAATTAAATACAATAAACTACATAAATAATGTTTTGAACAAATCCTAGTATATATAAATATATACACATTTAACATAAATAAAATTAGATACCTTATAGGAAATATAATACGAAGGAATTAATAAGTTAAACTAAACCTCTACATAGTACTAATAGAAGAATATTATATGGGGTGGTATTAGATTATAGTTATGTATTAGGCTTAAGAGTTACCTTTGAGTTTCCAAGGTTTATATATAACCATATTAAAATGCATGTATAGTATTATTTGTCAATAACCAGGATGTAAATCTAAAATTGGGATTAAGTAATTAATAGGTTAAAACTTAGGGAAATTTGTGATTAGATTACATAATATGTTGCACAAATAGATCTTATTCTATAATTAATGATAAACAAATGTAATACGATTACATCTAAATATTCTTGGTATAGGAACCATAATACAATAAGTAAAATACTTTTACGTCTAAATGGGAGGTGGATTAGTAGTCTATATTTAATCATTTCTTAACTTTTATGGTAGTGGAATATAACTTAATGTCTTAAGATAGAATCATTAAAAGGATTATGATATATTCTATATTAAATGATGATTTGGAAATTTATCTAAACAATTATCCTTAAGTTTCTTAGAATTAGATAAGCCATATAAAATACATTTATTACCAATATTCAGGATGTGAGTTTACAGTTAAGTGAGGTATTTAGTAGTGAGAATTTATAGGAAGGTTTATAAATAGGAATTTGGTACTTAAAACGTTTGAACCTTTTTATTAGATAAAACTAAGTTACATAAGATATTATATTGATATACTTTACGGTAATGGGAAATAATGATATGTTGTTTTGAATATAAAATATGAGAATTTTCATAATGGTTTATCTTATTAAATAATTAACAATTTCACTTGCGAACCAGAATTTAATTCTCTGATAAATTCTACTCTATGTAGATATATTGTCCATCCTAAATACAATAAAGGGAATTGAGTTATTAAGTTATTCCTTTGAAACCTTAGGCTTTGTAAAACAATTTAAAACGTATTTAAGGCTTAAGTTTATTGAAGTTTAGTACAAAAGGATTATACATAGTCTATAGAGTGAATGGGTGTAAAAAAAAATATTTAGGAGATTAAAGGTAGGTAAGGATGCATAAAAGGATTTAAACACCTTATTATATAGGTAATAATTAAGCAAATAATGTACCTTGTGAATACTAAATGTAAGAGTTCGATAAGTCTAAGTTAACTATAATATAGTTGTTTCAAGATGAAAAGTAATTTAACATCTTATGTCAAGATTATTAGCTGGATGTAATAAAAAGTCTTTCTGAACTAGAGATAAGATAAATGAGTTTAGTAACTCAATTAAGTTATAATAAAATGCGTTTACAACACTATGATTCCAATATACAAGATGTAGATCTTAATTAAGTTAAGGGGAAGACTTAAACATAACGGATTATCTAGTAGATATTGGTAACTTACATAATCATTGCATTGTGAAATAATAGTATAGTATTCTAAGATGTACCCATCATAGGTCATAATACAATGTTTATTCTGGATTAAGAATAAAAGTATTGAGCCTAAGTTTATTATTGAAATTCTAAGATTGATATATATAAACACATTTATGATATAGAGGTCTCAAAAGTCTTGAATGTGAGGATTGTGGTTAAGTATGAATAAAGTGGATAGGAGTGGACAATTAGCAAATGTTAATCAAATACATTCCTTGATCTTACCACCTTGGGCTATACAACGTTCTCATATAACACAAAGATTATACATAACATTTAAGTGAGGGCTTAAAAGATAATTGAGACTTTGAAATAAGAGTAAGGAGTTTATTTAAGCATAACATAGGCTACAAGTGATTGATGATAGATTACCTTTAATATTCTTCAGAGTACTGTTGATTGTTTGCGCAAGTTGATTAGAACTGCTACAGCATTACCCAGGTACGATTTCTCGTACTCAGCTTGTTGTGTTTTGGACCTTATGGAATGTTTTGTACGATTTCTCGTACTCCGATATTTTTGCTGATTGACTTGTGGAATGTTTTGGGAAACGCTAACTGACTTAAAGAGGAATTTCTAATAAGGAAATGGTTGTGTGACTAACTGAGCCTTGGTTGTGGAACTCACTTGGGTATTGGTTTCTTCTATTTGGTGTCCCGTTAGACATTGACTGCTTAGGGTTTACGCTTCTGCACTCTGTAGGACTGAGTGTTTTGGTATTGCTCTGGGTAGTTGGTGATCTAGTGGGAATTTGGAACAAGGTCAATCTTGGACATCTTTCTTTCGACGTGCGCGCGTCTTCAATGGTACAGCAGGGGGCTGTATATCCCTCGCCCATAGGGGCATTGATATTTAACAGCAGGGGGCTGTATATCCCTCGTCCATCAGGACATTTTAAATTTAACAGCAGGGGGCTGTATATCCCTCGCCCATTGGGGCATTGATATTTAACAGCAGGGGGCTGTATATCCCTCGTCCATCAGGACATTTAAATCTGACAGCAGGGGGCTGTATATCCCTCGTCCATATGGACATTGATATCTAGCGGTGGGGGGCCATCTCTCCCAATTGAATTATTCCACTCTTGAGTTATTGGTTCTTGGATCTATCTTATTATTCCTAGTCCTTCGTGACTGTCTGAGTCTTTATACTCCGAACGGGAATTGGTTCTAACATCAACAATGGATGCTTACTAACTATGTGGTGTGACTACTTAAGTGGATGACTTGTTTTGGAAGTTCTCTATCTCTATCTTTGTCTTGTTTTCTTTTCTCTTTAACTTGATTGTTTTGAAGTGCTTATTCTCTGTTTTACTTTTAAGATGTTGTTTTCATGTTACTGTTTATTTTGAAGAGTTATGTTTTATAAGTTTGTTTTTGGAGAATTGTACCAGTTCCATTCCAGGGAACTGACCCGCCCCTTTCGGGGTGGGCTGCTTGGTTTCATCTTGCAGGTATAAATTGATTTACAGGTGGCCACGAAGAGCATGAGTGACTGGGACGGGATTAGGAATTGTGGAGAGTTATTTTATTTTACTAGTAGTTATGTTTATGTTGTTTCTCTCGAGTTCAGACCGTAGCTTTGTAAATTATAAGTTGTAATTGGTGAGGTTTGATGCCGGGTGTTTGGAACCCGATGGTCTGTAATCGCCTTAGAGTTTTATTTCCGCTGTAATTATGGTAAATAGGGGCGTTACACAAACAATTTACACAAAGATAGAAAAATACATAACAGACAGATTTTAAAACCATTAACATCACCAACAGCCTAATATCATCTCTGTAATGGGCCATGTAGTAGCAGGCAGCAATCCATCTGAGCGATTACTTGACCATGATACATATAGTAGAACAAATAGGCATTGCAACAAAGGAACTCAAAAGATAAAAACAAAACGGGCAGAAACTGAAAAGAGAACTTACCAAACTATTGTAAGTAGATTATCTTCTTGCAAACATAGATCCTTATAAGTTGTCAGTATTAATTCCTATAAACAACAACAAACAAAAAAGAGAAACAAACATCATTATACTTCTTATTGTCTGAAATAATTGCCTTCTAATAAAACTACCGCTTACTTTTAAAACCAACATTAAAGTTAATGTTTATAAACGTACCTGCAAATTTACTGAACATCTGCAACATTTCTGCTTTTAGATCAGCCCGTAGTTTTTCTTCCCTCTCTTAAGCTTCTTGCTTATTACTTTCAATCTCAGCCCGCAACTCAGCCTCCCTCTCCCTAGCCTCTTCCTCCCGTTTTTCAATCTCAACCCTTAATTCTTGTTCTCTCTCCCTTGCTTCTCTTAATTCCCTTTCCATTTCAGATCTCATCTCTTTTTCTCTCTCCTTTAATTGTTCAATCTCCAATCTTCCTACTCTCTTTTTCTTTGATGGCACAATATGCCCTCTTCCTAACCCACGAGCATATCCTGATGAGTGGCCTAGAACCATCTCATATGCATCCTCAATTGTTAAATCATCCTCACCCTTCTCATCACCCACTTTTGAATGAAGCTCTTTAAATTTTTCTAAAATTATTTCTCCCTCTTCTTTCAACACACCATCTTATCCCTTATAAGATTAGGAAAGATAATGTTCAGCAGAAAACGAAATTTGAAAAAGAAGAGATTTCAGCAGAATATGAAAGCAAATAGTGTAAACAATTCCAAAAGGAAATTGTATTTGTTAAATGTAAAAGTTTGAAGGCTTAGTTTGTCTTACCCTTTTGTCGATATCCAAAGTCGGATATACTTTGGCTGATCTATTTGTGATGTAGTAGCATCAGATGAGCTAGTCTCATTATTTTCTTCCTCAGCTCCCTAAAAAAAGAAACTCAAATATAAGTGAATAAAAACATAACATATGATAAAGATTAACAAAATTAGTAAAATAGTGTAAAACTTTGGCTTTAGTATCTTACTATTTCATGTACTACTCCCGCGATTGATTTTGATCTGGTAAAAGAACGAATCTTCATCAATGAAGCATTGACCCGATTTTTTTCACTTCTTTCCTACACAACACAAATTAATTGTAAGTTATTATCTTTTTTCATTAGTATATGTAATAAATACAATATGATAGGACATTACTTACCCTTTGTTTTGGACAGCTCCAGTAGTTGTACACGAGCCATCTCCATTGCTCCTTGTCATCCATGAAAAGATCATCCAACATAGTCTCTTCTTCACATTCATCATCATCAATAATTAGGACATTGCTAAAGTTACGAGGAGTAGTATAAATACAAGTTTTCCAGCCTGGTTCGTTATGAACCTTTGTGTAATAAACTTGTCTCACTTGGGATGCCAATGCAAATGGCTCACCGGTGTTTAGAAATTTCTTAGAATTGATCATCACACCGTAGTTATCTCTTTTTATCCCATGTCTTTTGTTGTACACATCAAACCATGTGCATCTAAATAAAACAACAATGGGATCCCTATCACCAACTCTAGGAGCATCATATTCCAACTCTATAACTTCTTTCAGCACCCAAAGTAGTCTAGTTGTCCACTCTCTTCATCTCCTTTGACAACTACTCCGCTATTTTGTGTTTTCCTTCTTCTTTGTTTCTTTAAAGTGTGAAAACGATATCCATTGACAAAGAAACCCTTATAGCTTGATACAGTTTTACTTGGACCTCTAGATAAAGATAACAACTCTGGGGTTGCTCTCGAATCACCCTCAACGTAAAGCTTCCAAATCTATGTGAAAGAATAAGTACAGGTGAAGGTTTAAGTAAAGTAAAACATTGAAAATAATTAGCCCTATAAGAAAATAACAACATTGAATTAGCTAAAACTTACATGAGACTTAAACCAATCCACAAAATCTCTGTGTGCTTCACTTGAACTTGCATGTTCACTTTTGACAACGTGATAGTTAGTTTAACTCAAATTTATTAATCATTAAAGAGATGGGAAAATTGAATGAAGATAAAAGAGGGAACTTACTACAATAAGGGTTGAACTTCTAGGCAGTTTCTAAGGATATAGAGTTGAGCTTGCCTCCACTCAATATCACTTAGCCTTCGAATTGTTCCTTTCCCTAATGGTCTTCCTCTTTTCTTAAATGCAGAAATTTCAAATGAAACAGGTAGTTGTTCAACTACATCATTTCTATCAACACGGTTGAACTTTGTCTCTGTCCCTTTCAAATACCTTGAGCAAAATGTTAGGCATTCATTCATAATGTAGCCTTCAACTATTGATCCTTCAGGTCGTGCTTTGTTACGTACATATGACTTTAACTCCCTTATTCTCCTACATTAGTAAATTAATATGTTTTATCATCTACGAATGATTGTAAATATATAGTATCACATTTGAAACATATTATATTTACCTTTCAAATCGAAACATCCATCGACCTTGCACTGGTCCACCAAGCATAGCCTCTCTCGCTAAATGCACAGTGAGGTGCACCATGACATCGAAAAAAGATGGAACAAAGATTTTTTCTAGCTTGCAAAGTATCAATGCAGCTCTTTTTTCCCATTCCTTCAAGTCTTCAAGTGTAAGAGCCTTAGAGCATAACTTCTTATAAAACAAGCTAAGCTCTGCCAATGGTTCAAACACCACTTTTGGCAAGATATTCCGAAATGTTGGTATAAGCAAATCTTGCATGAACACATGACAGTCATGACTTTTCATGTCAACAATCTTGTCATCTCCTAAGTTTGCACATCGGGATATATTTGAAGCATAGCTATCAGGTAGTTTCACCTTCGACAAGAACACCAACACTTGTTTTTTCTCAGAATCATACAACTGATATGGTGCTCTAGGAACGTAATATTTGCCATGTTGTTGGACTGGATACAAATGCTTATACATGTTCAGTTCAACCAAGTCCAACCGAGAATTCAGGTTGTCCTTGGTCTTCCCAAGAATGTCAAGTACCGTCCCAAGTACATTGTCAACTATGTTCTTCGAGATGTGCATGACATCTAAGTTGTGACGAATTTCTAGCTTGCTCCAATAGGGCAATTCAAAGAATATACTCTTTTTCTTCCACTGCCCAACCAAATACCTCTCACCTCGCTTTCTTTTCTTTGATTCTATCCTCCCAAACTTGACATTTGGAATTCCTTCAAACATGTTTAGAATGTCATCACCAGAGAGGGGAGCAGGAGGCGGTATCCTCTCTATTTCTCCATTAAAAGATTTCTTATCAAGTCTAAACCGATGATCTGGAGTCAAAAATCTATGATGTCCCAAGAAGCATTGCTTACTTCCATTCTTAAGTCTCACATAACAAGTTTCGCTATGACAAATAGGACAAGCAAATCTCCCCGCAGTAGAGTAACCAGACAAGCTAGCATAAGTAGGAAAATCATTGATTGTCCATAGTAATGCAGCTTTCATTTGGAATTTTCTGCGGCTATGTGCGTCATAAGTCTCCACTCCGACTGCCCATAACTCTTGAAGCTCTTCAATAAGGGGTTCAAGGAACACGTCAATGTTGGTTCCGGGCTGAATTGGTCCAGGGATCAAGAGGGACAGAAAACAGAATGCATCTTTCATAAACATAATAGATGGTAGATTGTAGGGAACTATATAAACAGGCCATATGCTATACCCTCTACCATAACCCTGTCCAGGATGGAACCCATCAGCTGCAAGACCCAACCTTACATTGCGCGGGTCACTTGCAAAAACTGTATTAATCTGATCAAAGTTCTTCCATTCACTAGCATCCGCTGAATGTTCTATGATACCATCATCTTTACGCTTCTCCTTATGCCACCTCATTTGGCATGCAATGTCTCGGGAAATAAAATCTTTGAAGCCTTGGGGTGATTGGAAGATATCGTAGAACTAATCGGGGAACTCTAGGCTATAATTGTGAAGCCCCTTGTGATTCTGAATAAGGGCCACTATCATCAACATTTGCAACACCTTCTTCCCACCTAGACTCGAGACATTTAGGACATCTATCAACATGGCCATACTGGTTCCGAAAGAGAATACAATGGTTCACACAAGCATGTATCTTCTCATAGTGCAAACCTAAATCTTTTGTGTATCTCTTTGCTTCACCAGAATTCTTAGGAAAACAAGGGTCGAAATTGAAAGCCTTGTGTAATTCTTTGAGTAACATTGTGAATGACTTATTACTCCACCGACCAGTTACCTTAAGATGCATCAAAGTTACAATGAATGATAACTTTGAATGAGTGTTGCACCCTGGGTATAGTCATTCTTTTGACGCTTTCATCAATCTATTACAATCCTCTGGCAACTCATCGTTACCTTCCACATCCTCCTCGCACACCTTGTCCCCCTCTTCCTCAGGCTGAGAGAACACATTTGTGGCATCTCTAACCAAAGACGCCATTTCATCAGACATCAAAAAATCATCCTCATCAAAATTATCGTCTTCATCCTCATCCGTTTAACTATCTAAAGGAACTACAATTTCTTCTTCCCCATGTCTGGTCCATGGATTAGAATTGGGCTCTATTCCATTCTTAAAAAGATGAGCCCACATAGTTTTTTGATCTTGAACAACACGATTTACATAATTCAAGCAAGGACAGAACAACTTCACATCTGAACCAAGAGTAGTGTCCCTAAAAGTGAAATCCAAAAACTCGCGAACACCCTTTATATAAGCTTCTTGTCTTCTACCTGACCACCCTTCAAGCCTCATCCAGTCTCTATTATTATCCATCGTACTTATGAAAAAAGGTGACTACCTAAAACCCCTTTATACACAAACAGGTACAAGATCAGGTTTGAGCATCAAATGTTAGATAAGAAAAAAGTTGAATCGGGTAATTCAGATTTAAAAAATGCTGCAATGTAATCCAACTTAGAACTTTCATAGGTGATGGGAAAGAGACTGAATGGAATTAAGTTAGCTTGTTGGGGAAAAAAGTGAGTATTAATATAAAGAGGCAGCAGGGATTTAAGTGAGTTTGGACCCACAAGCAAAGAGAAATGAAAAAGTGAAAGTGTAAAATTACTACTACTAAGATAATGGAATTAGCTTGATTTGTTTGGCACCCCCTAAGTTTTTTGATAATGGAATTAGCTTGTTCAGTTAGTTATAAATTGATAATCAATTTAACTCTATCAAGTCGTATTTGATCATATATGACAACATAGTTGCATTTTTTCTCTTAAAATATCAATCAAAATGATAATCAGAAACAACTACTATAAAAGTAGTAACAAAACAACAAACCATACAATGCCTAAAACAATTCACCCATCTGAATTCTGAAGTCAAATTTAATACTACTCAAGGAAATTAAGGGGAAAGTGTCCAAACTAACTTCAAGTACTTACATGTGGTGGTGATGATGTGTTGATAAGTTGGAAGATCGATGTTATGTTGACGAGAGAAATGGGTAGGTGATTCCCATGTTGAGTTTAAGAATGGTTGACAGAATAGACCGGACATGTCGGGTGGGAATTCAGCGAGGAGAATACGGTCAGTGAGGAGAGCGTAAAGAAATGTTGCTGTAAGACTTATCATTCTGTTTCCTAAACCATTAGCGGGGAGCCAAATTATGTATTTGCAATCGGAGTAGTGGGGGAGTTTGGATTTCTTTGTGAGTTTTAGTATTGATTTTTTGTAAGGTAGGGTTCTGGGCCGCATTTTCTGTGAAGGGATTCGTAGCGGCGGAGCTTGGCGATGAGGGTGGGAGATGGTTTGTGGGTATTATTTGATGATTTATTGTGGTATATGTATGATTGGTACCTACTCAGACAGGAATTTTCATCGAATCCAGCTGCAAGAAGGCCGTTGAAGAGTCGTCTGCCTCGTCTTTATTCTAGGGTTGAAGATGACCATGATTGAAGAAACGAAGACTGTCGGCTCTCAAATTAAGCTTTTTCAGCCCTAAGTATCAATCTGGTGTGCGATAATGAAGATCATCGTGATACTCTGTTGATTTTGCGTGAGTGAAGAGAAGAATATGAATGTGAACAACTAAACGTGAGTAAAGAGAGGAATACGACCGCGTGATATTTTTGCTGTTGAAAATAGTAATATAGTATTAGGGTGAAATAATATTTTGCACCAATTGTACACATCAAATAGGGCATTAACTCTGTTGCTCCTAGTTGATGGTATCTATTAGTGCAATTCTATGATGCACTAACATTTATTTTGTACAAATGGGGCGACAGTACATAGGTGCACTATTTGACCAAACCAAATAGTGCAACAGAATAATTGCACCATTCAACACATAGGGCAAATGCAATAGAATTGCACCATTTGATACTAGATATTAGTGCAAGCTAAAGTATGCACTAATAGACACTGTCAAAGAGTGCAAAATTTCAGGTTGCTCTAATATGATTTGACAAATAGTGCAAAAATTCAAGTTGCATCAATATGTTAGCTCTATTGATTTTGAGTGACATCTACAAATATGGCAATTGATATGATCAATTGGTGCAAGTTTTTTGATCCCCTGTTTGTTGGTATCTATTAGTGCAATTTTCCTTTTTTGCACCATTTGCTATAGTCAATTAGTGCATCTTAACTTTGCACTATTTGTTTCAACTTTTGGTGCAACCTCTTACTTGCACTAATTGGTAATCTAAAAATTGCCCCAATAAACCAACATTGTAGTAGTGATATATGTTATACGTATATATATGTGTATACATGTCATCGTTTTCTGTATTTGACACATAAAATATATCAGCTCTCATCTAGATATAAATATTCGAAAAACATAAGATAAGTGTGAAATATAAGCCAATTTATTATTAGTATTAAATCACTTAGACCACAAAAGTATATATATATTTCACGCTTATCATAGGCCCCTTAGAATTGAATGTTAAGCTCATTAGAGATGAAGGAAACCCTCTTCCTGATGCCTCTGTTTACAAGAGACTCATACGTGGAATTAGTTTTCTGTCACACAGTAGACCAGACTTAAGTTTCACCATTCAATTGTTAAGTCAGTTTTTAGAAAATCCAATAGATTTGCATTATGTTGCAGCTTTGTCCACTCTGAGGTATATTAAAGGCACTTTAAGTTATGGTCTATTTTTCAATAAGAGAAGCTCACTGAATCTATTGGCTTTTTGTGACTCAGATTTGGCCGACTATCCAAACACAAGAAGATCGGTAAGTGGTTATTTCATATAGTTGGGAGGCTGCCCTCTGTCCAGGAACTCAAAGAAGCAGTCACTGTGGTGCTTTCATCTGCGGAAGCTGAGTATAAATCCATGAGGCAAGTCACTTCCGAATTGAGCTGGATTACTAGACTCTTGTCTGAACTTGGAGTGGAGGATGTGGTACCAATTCCTATCAATTCAGACAGCCAGTAGGCAATATACATAGCCAGGAATCCGGTACTACACGAACGTACCAAGCACAATGAAGTGGATGTGCACTTCGTTAGACAGAAACTGAAGGAAGGATTGATACAGGTCAAGTTTGTCGGCACTAGTTCTCAACTAGCTGATGTTCTCACGAAAGTACTTCCAGGAAGGTGTTACAGTAAGACTTTGGATGACATGGGTCAGATAGACACACTGGTTGGAGATTCAAAACACTCTTTGTGTGCCTGTTTTGAGGGGGTGTGTTAAGTTAGATATATGTATTTATTTGTTTACGCTAATGTTAAATGAGTTTGTTCAGTCATAAAGTTATGTTTTAAGTTAGTGGCAACTTGTTACGTTGTCTAACGGTTGTATTAGAATGGTCACATTAGAGTAAGGGTTTGTATGTAAAGGGGTGTAAGGTTACTGGTGTATGTGTGGTTTCTAATCTCTCAAAGAGATTCATGAAAGGAAAGTTCTTCTCCTTCTTGGTCTATCTTCTTCCTTTTTTCTCTTCTCTGTTGTGTGTGCCCGCTGGGTTCTAGTGGTGTTAGTCGATCCTTTTCATATGTATAGAGAATAGATACCTTATGAAAGCAAAACAAAAGGCCATATATATTCTGCTTTTATAGTAGAAAAAACAACAGTGAGATGCAATGAAGTCTTCCAAGAAAAAGCTCTCCCGCCAAAAGTGAACGAATCTGTAAGAGAGTCTGTGACTGAGGTCATTAAAAAAATGTGAATCACAAAACCTGACTAGATTGTCAGATGATCTTCCAAATAGAAGATACATAGTAGAAGTCCCTCTGATATGCCGAAGAATCCACTTAACAACTTCCTAGTGTTCTTTTCCTGTACACGACATAAAGAGGCTAAGAGCACAATTATCGGTATATCTAAATGGATAAAAAAGAAGAAGAAACTTTTTGGGTTGTTCTGAAGGAACCCATTAGATACCATAAAATGGGACCCAATATCATTCTTTTTCTAGTTAGAATATGTCAAATGTCACTCTTTAAGTGATACAACTTTCATATTTTCAAATCTGAGTTTTTAGAAAAATAATAATGGCATAAATAAACTAAATATATCAAAATTCATGAAATATCACTCTACAAAATGAGATCTAATTGACTATTTTTTGCACATTTAAAAAAAATATTTTTTTAGTAAATTAGTTTTTAATATTTGTATTTTGGTGATATGAAAATGTAATACTAAAAATAAACTTAATATTTATAATATATACGAATATATTCATTTCAATATTCATTGTAATCTTTTAATCCCAAATAAAAAGACTAGTTAAGATTATGTCTTGTATTACTGAAAAGAGGAGTGATGATGAAAAGAGTGGTTTGTGTGGGTTGTGAATGGTAGTATAGCGAACGGGTTGTCACGTGGGTGAGTGGGGTGTGTTTGTCATTGCGTTGGGACTTGGAGTCTATTAAGCCCAATACTGGTTTAGTAAATGTACAAAGATAAGTATAAAGAGATATAAGTTGCACTAAATTAGGGCTTTGGGGCTTAGTGGGATTTTATGAAAATAACATAAAACAATAAACCTAAGCTAACTAACTAGGATAGATGTACACCGGGATGGACCTTTTCCCCCTTCACCCTTAGCCACTAACCATCAATTCATGAACTCACAGCTAAGCAATGGAAACACTTAATACATTAGTAGCCAAATCATTTATATACTAATCCTAACCAGTTGACTCGGAACCAAGGGACTATTCAAGCACCTTGTCAACTGATAGCCTTAAGCACAAGTTCCTCTTAAGTAGCAAGGAAATCGAGCTCAAGATAAGATGAGACTAATTACATTTATTTGGTCCTCTCGGTTTAGGTTACTGTCTCCAATTGACTTTGATAGAAACCCATACTAATGCTAGACTAATCGGCAACCTAGAATATATCTCAAGAGCTAATTATCAACAGGTTCATTGCAACTCTAACCAATCCAACACATTGAAAAAAAGTTGAGCAAAACCCTAAGCAAGTCTTCAAGTCATAAGTTGACATGCTTAAGAGCCTTAAATGCTCAAAAATCATCATTCATTAAGAGCAAGAACTAAAATAAAGCTACAAAAGAGTTCAAGAATCAACAATAGAGTTCTAGGAATTTTGGGACAAAATCCCCATCCTTAGATACAAGGAGGTTATTCCTCCATTAGAGCATAAATAAGAGAGAAAGGAGAATAAATAGTCATAGGAGGTTGAAGAAGAGCTTCCGAGGTGGTGATGCTTCTCCTCATCTTCTTGTTCTTTTCCTTCTTCTTTTCCCTTCTTTCTTTCTCTAGTTCTTGCACTACTCAATACCCTCCCTTTCCTTTTCTCTCTCTATTTTAGTCTAACGTTCTGCTAATTTTTCTGTCTAGTCTAGGCCGATGTCCGGCTCTACATACCTGGACCAAACTAGCATGGCAAATTCTAGGCGCTTCATTTGGTGCGCCGGACTTGTATTCCCGAACAAGTCTTAGAGTGGTCTGAGTCTCCCTACCCGATAGATACGTGGTACGAACACTAAAAAGGCAGTAGCTTCCTCGCAGCATTGGTGCGGGTCTATTTACCCGGACAGTGACCCTTACCAAACACTAAAAAAGGCAGTAGCTTCACCTAGTGGTCCGGGTCTCCTTACCCGACAGATACCCGGACCGAACACTGAAAAAGGAAGTAGCTTCTCCGTAGCATTGGTGTGGGTATGTTTACACCGACTAAAACCCGTACCAAACCTGAACAATGTAGTAGCGTCACCCAGGTGATTGTTCGGGTTTGTTGAAATACCCCAAACTTAAATATAGTGATTAAGATTATTATAATCCTTATTTAAGAGCCTAAAAATGCTTAAGTAATATTGGTAAGGAAAAATAAATCCAAAAGAAATAAATAAACGCTTAAAAAGTGAAAAACGCTAAATAAGCGTTAAACAACCGTAGGAGGTATGAGACATTGGTTAGCGTATTATATGGATTCTAAAGGTTTAATAAGACCTAAATAATATATGGGAACAATTCCCGAAGAAAACGGATCCAAATAATGAATTAAAATGCTAATAGAGCTTTAGAGCACGTTTTTCGAGAAAACCCGAAAACGTGACTTTAAGTGGTCAAACGGACCCGTAAAAATTATAAATCATTAAATAACAACTATTAAGCATTTATGGAATCTTAATAGTCAATAAAAATAATTAAACGAGAAAATTCCGGAAAACGGGCCCGGTTAGTGAATAGTACCTAAACCGGGTAAAATAACGAGCGTTTTCTGTAGAAGACGAAAAACGCTCCAACTAGTATAACTGTAGGGGGCCGGTTTTTAACAGTCAAATAACTCCCTCACACACACATGTAACTAGCTAATTAAATAAGAGAGCAAAAGCAAAAAGTAATAAAGTAAAAGTTACTTTATCCCTTCCCTCTCTCCTCACCCACTCATTTCTCTACTCTCTCACCTCCCTCCTTCCTCACCCATCCAATTTCTCCCTCCTCTCTCTTCTGGATTGGGCGATTTTGAAGCTCCAAAGAGAAGCTTCAATGGCTTCCCATTTTCTCCTCCATGCTCCACCTTCACTTGAGCTCCAAAGGTAAAAATAATTACATATTTGTAATCCCCTCATCATCCTCTACATTTCCCTTTTTCAAAATTTAAAAATGAGGAAGTTCATCTCCATGGGTTTTCCCCATTCAAAGAGAAAATAGCACCAATGGGTAGCTTGGAGTCTCCCCTCTCCAATAAGGTAAAAATCTACAAGAAAAACTCATGTTCTCTCCATTCTCCTTCATGACTGATTTTTTCCCATTTGTAATGCTCTATTTTTCTCTCTCTTTTGAGCATAATATCAACCTTGCAATGGTGGTGGATTCACCTTCTTGAACCAAGGGCTAAAACCCCTCCTAAAACACTCCAAAGGTAAACCCTAGAAATCTTGCTTTAAACATTTCAATGAACTAGCATTAGTTTAAGGGGTTAGTATATTAATTATACTTATTTATGTGCTTTGGGTGATGGGAATGGAGTTTGGCAACTCCATTCCCCACAAAACCGATTTGTGCAAGAAAGAGAGGAAGATGAGAATTGAAAAAGAATTGAAGAAAATATAAGCTCAAGGTAAGAGCTCATTCTTAATGCTTAATTTAATGCATTAGTGTAATGGGAATGGGTAAACAAATAAAAGAACCTAAACTATTGTACTAGTATTGTAGTTGTGGAAGTTTAAGTATTTGTGGGCTAAGTATTTGAATTGTAGGCCTTGGAGCCAAATGTAATGGGTATGTGTATTGGGGTTGTTGTTTGATGGAAATATTGATGTATTGGTATTGCATTGATTGCTGGTAGGACCCTTGTATGGGTGTGGCTAGATTAGGGATGAATTTGATGAGAAAGTATGTGTGTGAAGAAGTAAGAAAAGTAGATGAACTATGGCAAAATTTTGGTAGGAATTGTGCATTTAGGGATGACTTGGTGAACGGGAGAACCAATGTATGTATTGGGGATAGTAAAGATGTTTAGTAACCAAGGAATGGTAGTTGGAGGATGAGAGTAGAGTGTGTAAAAATCTGTAGCAAATAGCATGTGAAATGCGTTGGAGGAACAAGGAAAGGAGTTAGTGTTAGTAACCTTGGAAATGGAGAGTTGACTTGTGTATAGGTAGTACAGATGTCTAGGATGTAAAGTAATGGACTTGGGATGCTAGGAGTAGCATTGGTAGAGGGAGTATTGAATGGTAAAGGTTAAAATGAAAATCTGTAGCATAAGAGGAATGAAAACTATTGTAAGTGTTGAAAGGAAGTGAGGAGAAATTGTGTATGTGGATTTAGAAATGAGTAAGGAATTTATTGGATGAACTAAGGCAATTTGGAGGGCCTAGATAGTGTTTAAACATGTGGGATTACATGTAGGAAGATTGGGGAAACAATGGGCAAAGTATAGAACTGAAAACAGATTTTAAAACTGAAATACTAGGCCAGACCGACCTTGGGACCGAACTTGCAAGGTCGGTCGAGCCTTAAAATACAAGACGGGGAAACCTACTGGAATGGACCGACCTTGGGACCGGACTTGCAAGGTCGGTCGGCCTGAAATTTTCCCGTCATGTAACTCACTGGAACGGACCGACCTAGGGACCGGACTTGCAAGGTCGGTCGGACCAGAATTTTCCAGCGATGAAAACTTACTGACTTCGACCGACCTTGGGTCCGACCCTGGGTACGGTCGGTCGAGTCAAAATAATAATATAATAATAATATAATATGATTATAGTTTCATATGTATATATATACATATATATATATATATATATGTTTATACACATATGTATATGTATATGTAGTAGTACATCATTAATGGAATGAAAAGGTAAGGAAGTACACATGTGAGTAAGGAAACAAGTTAAGGAAGTTGTGAGTATAAGAACATTAAGTTAAACCGGAATAACGGGGTAAGTACGGGAGTAGTAATTATGTATGTATTGTAATGCTTAGTATTAATTGAACCATTTGGCATGTAGTCATTGGTTCGAGACTAGGACTCGAGGAATAAGTAAGGACTAAGGGACAAGGAGACACCCGGTAAAGTGAATTCCGGAAAAAGGTATGATTTCTTCATGCCCTATATCCTAATCTGGCTACCCCGATTTGTGTGCTTATTTGATCACCTAATAAGATAAATGCATGAATCGGACTATATTGCACCTACTTGTGCTTGTTTACATTGTTCTTGATATTTGTCTTGAACAATAGTTTGTATAATTCATGAAATATATGAATGCTGATGAAGTGTACTTGTATGTTGTACCGTATTTTGTATGGGTGTGTATATGAGCAATGTATTTGTGTATGTGGCTTGAATGAATGACTTCTACTAATTGCTAACTACCTAACTCCTAACGTAAGTATTGGATAAATTGGAATGAGTAGAAGTCCGATATAGTTTCGGCCACGCGTGAGGATGAGGAGACACAGGAGGTTGGATCCGATTCCTGGTTCTTAAGCTGGTCCACGGCCCAAACCCCTTAAATGGGTAGCATCCTGGATTAGTGAACCAAGTAAATCCTGGTGGTGGGACAGAGTAGTCCCCGGGCCGGAGGTCCCGACGACTTGACTTGAGTAAGTAAGTAAGTAAAGTATGAGTATGTATGCGTAAGTATCATGTAATGAGTAAAAGAGTAATCTCCACCCGATTAACCCGGGTGGACAAATAAAGCTAACAAGTATAGAGTATTGTGTATGTATTGCGTAAGTACTGTGTATGTATTGAGTATGTATTGCGTATGTGTATCCCGGAAGAAGGTAAGTAAGAATTTGGTTGACTTGTATTGTCGTCCTTACATGTATCGTACTGTGTGTATGTATGTATGCCTTGTAAAGTATTGTAGTATTACGTACGAAAGCATGTATGCATGTATGTATGAATAAAATGAATTGCATGTATTCGACCAAGTGGTCGGCGTACCCTCACTAGTACGTGGGGTATGCAGTTATCATATGCAGCGAAAGCTGACCCCCTAGGGGGAACGTTTTTAGTGTGCAGGTACCCAAAGCAGACATGGTCGCAACAAGAGACCGGTGACAGTGTAGATTGTAGAGAATATTATTGAACTTGTAGCCTTGAAGTAGTAGTGTACCAAGGGGGTACACCTTGTGCATTGTAAGTATGTAGATGCGAGGAATGGGTAGATGTAGACTCTTAATGAGTATGAATGGAATTGGAAGAGGTATTGTATTTGTATAAGGAGCTTAGTAAACTCGATTATGTATATTGTATCGTAAAGGAGTGAAGTGTTGAATGGAGCATTGTAGTATTTAATTGGTACATGGAGTATGTATTGTAGATGTGTAGTACTCGGGATTCCGGTCCATCAGACCGATGCTGTACGTAGTAGTAGTAGCTTTGTTAGTCACGTGGGTGACTAACGGCATTGTATCACCCACCGTGTGTAAGTATGTATCCGCTGCGTGAATCTGAAGGCACGAGGAGATTGGACGGTAATGACGGTATTAGCGGTAGGGGTGTTACATTTGTAAACTTGGAAACATGTCCAGACAGCTATACTATAGAGTATAACTTCTTCGTTTTGGCTCTGATTTCATATTTGTTTGTTCCAAGATTCTCCACTCTTGGTCTACTTTGCTCCTTGTTAAGTTATCCTTATGTTTAAACAACAAAGGTGTAAGGAAACCAATAAACCCAAAACTTAATAAAAGCTATCTAAAGTTGAGAAATGAGCATGATAAACATTGATAAAGTACATACAATAAACCCCTAGTACATGCTCATTTATACACTTATTAAATTCCCCCACACTTCCATTTGCTTGTTCACTCAAGTGAAACATGAACCCAAGCAAGTAGGATATGCTCAGATCTAATAAATGCTAGTATGAAGTGTAGCATAAGAGAAGAAACAAAAGTGACTAAAATTTGCAAGGAGTATGAACCATCACCTACAGGTGGCATGGGTATGCTAAATGAAAAATAAAATGTAGTGTTTTAGGGTATGATCCGGGGTGCTTCAAAGCTTTTAAAGATTATGTAACTTGAAGAACTTTTATCATGACGAACTTCTCTCAAGAATGGGCACTGAGAAGAAACAAAAGGAAAAATAGATTTATGCATTTGTTTCACTTTTGCACAAGGGGTGAGAAGATAAATTAAGGCATTTGGCCTTTGCATTGAAGAACACTCAACTCTTTTTGTTGGTTTCCAATGGTGTCTCTCAAATCCCTTAATGATTTTCATAAAGAAACACCCTTTAGCAATCCTTAAGAGAGAAGACAGAAGAACCCCTAAGTAATAAAATCAAACATTCTAGATCATTGGGGCACACCGCATGAAACATGCTCCTCAAAAGCAATCAAAATGAATTTTTATTTGAGTGATTTATCCCATAATTCATAAGAGCAACATCCACAACACATGTACCCAAGTTTTTTTTTTTTTTTGAAAAACACAAGGTAAGCATAAGGATTAAGCGTATAAGTGCATTTTTATCAAAAATATCAAAAGAATTTTCAGAACATCTTTTCGGAAATTAAACAAGAGAGAAACAAAAAAGGAAACATTTAACCACAAGAGCCATCCTCAATATTGTATCATACTGTAAGGAAGGCAGTCTGTATGAGGCTGACATTTTGCTTTGATTGGTATTACCACCTGGAGAAAGATGCTCAATTGGAAGATACATATGCATGAAAGGTCATCAAAACTTTTCTTTCTAAGAGTCTACCATGATGTGTGTTAAATGAAAATCTGTAGCTATGTATCCCATAAGTAGCTTAGTTACCAAGTGCTTTTAATATAAACAATAGGTTATGTTTCTAGAAAATATTTGTTAAGGATGATTAATAATGATTGATTGTCCTCTTTACTTGCATCCTTAAGCAAGAAGTGCTTCAAATTTGAAGATACTTTATCACTTATCAAACACAGGGTGCACCAAATGAACTTATATCATGGATAGTAACCTGCAAATGAAAATTGTTTACACAACTTGAAATTCATCTATATGAGATTGTGTTTATATGTTTCGGACATTATGCGATGGTATCACTAATATCTAGTGGGATTCAAAAAACTCCTTTCTTTTCTTATGAACACAGTTGCTTCAAGAGTTTGTGTGTGTGTAGTGCACTGTAGTCAGTTGATGATCAATAAGAACGTAACGCATTGAGTAGATCATTCAAGCCTTGATAAGAAGACCCTCCTATTTGAACAGCCCTATGAGCCGTCTCCTTCATTTTCTCTGCCCTTTTTCTGATCTCTGTTGCTTCATCTCCCCCATCATCACCCTCTGTATCGCCTTCTCAATCGCAGATGCCCTCACGCTGACATCCTTCACCATCCGGTTCCAGAACTTTTTAGTTCCAACCGGTACTCCAGTTTTTATAACCTGAGTGACAAGCTTTTCATTCAAAAATTGCTCAGCAAATAATGGCCATGTTACCATTGGTACCCCAGCCGCAACCCCTTCTAAAGTGGAATTCCATCCACAATGAGTGACGAACACTGCCGTGGCTGGATGATTTAGTATCAAGACTTGTTGTGCCCAGCCTTTTATGATCAAACCTTTCCCTTGGTTCCTCTGTTCGTATTCAGGGTCAGGTAACCAGTACTCTTCTTGTATGATTTCGTTGTTAGTGTGATCGGTATTTCTAACAACCCATATGAAGTTGTGGTTAGTGTTTTCAAGAGCTATTGCTATCTCCCGAAGTTGAGCAGAAGAGATGTTGGCAATGGACCCAAACGAAACGTAGATAACTGAGTTATGTGGCTTTGAGTCAAGCCATTTTAAGCAATCTTCCTCGTTAATTGCGGGTTTCTTTCCCCTTGACCTTACATTATCCTTGTTTTTCAAATTCCATAATGAGACAGGACCAATAGTCCAAGCTCTCTTCCCCAACACTTGTCGAGAGTAATCAGCATACTTGGGTTCTAGTTCATAGAAGGTATTCATCACTATCCCAATGCTTTTCCTCTCCGCCTCAAATGCACGGTGCAATATCTTTGAGATTGGAGTTTTCTCTTCGTCTTGGTCTTTGAGAATCTCAGGTGACATTTGGGTCCTTGTCATGGTGATCTTATCTGGTAAATTGGGGATAACAAATTCCTCCTCGTCTGATGATACGCCCCTGTGAGGTCTTTCCCTTAATACCACCTCCGTGATTGACATCGAGAAGAAGCTTGACCCGTGGAAGACCAGTCTTGGTATACTGAACTTGTCTGCCACATCAGCCGTCCATGGGTAGAACATGTCGGAAATAAGGCAGGTCGGTTTTAATCGGGATATTAACTCCTCAAGTGGTTCATGCAGCATTTGGCAACCGTCGAAAAACTTGAGGAACATATCGTTGCAGTCTGTAATATGCTCAGCGTTCTCGACACCTACGGACGGTGCAATAAGGAATTCGACACAATGGCATATTACTTTGATTAATTAGTACTATATTTATTTACTATCGGAGTAAACAGTTGCATATCTAATCTACGGAAGGAGTCATATATATCTATATACCTGGAGGAAGGCCGACCTTGTCCGTGGGAAAAGGTATGATCTCTACATTGATATTTCTCTTAAGCATGGAATCTGCAGGTTGTTCATCTTTCAGGTGAAATTGGTCGACGGCGTTGGTGAATATGGAGGCATTTGCAGGAGTAGTGACAATGGTAACCCGGACGCCTTCTTGAGCAGCAAAGATGCAAGCGATGTCGAACAGAGGAATCATGTGACCATGGGCCAAGAAAGGAAAAACCAGAGCATGCACATCCTTGCTGCGCTCTTCATGTTGGTCAACAGCCATAGTTAATTTTTTCAACAGAAACCTCAAGTTTATGCGCTGAAGCTAATTAAGATCGATGTTTTCTGTTAAAACTGGCACTGGCTGCCGTAAACAGTAGAAGAAGGAAGGTGAACTTGGAAGAGGAATGAGTGATTGTGATTCTATCTTTGACATGTGTACCGTACGTGTGACATGGAAGTAACAAATATAAATACTTATATATAAGATTTTGACGAGTACACAGGATTGATGGTCCCAAGCTGCTCCAGTTACGTGAAAAAAAGCATCACCGCTTGCGTCATGCGTATCCAATTCGATATTGAAAATATCATGTTATCAGCATCACCGCTTACTTACCAATGCTAGGCTTCACCACCACTGACTGACTTCGAATTGATAATGGTTTTGGCTTCTGCAGGGTCGGTACCAGTGATTGATGATAATTCAATAGGATTTTTTTGGTTTCTTTCAATTGTCTGTATATCTATGTCTCTGGGGTGAGTATATAGGAGAATATTCTCGCAGCGTCCATAATCCCAAAACATGTATCTCAAGCTGCATACTGATCGACTTTATTGAGCAACAAAAAAATAACAAAATGGGTATCATATCCTAGAAAATTTTCGTAAAAATGCTGATCTCACAAAAAAATTATATGCGGTGGTCTTTTTTCCAAAAAATAACGTGGATATACCAACGGCATGTAAAGAAGCAATCGTGGGTCGCGGTTGCTTGTCAAAAACCGACCCAGGACCAGGGAGGTTTCTGACTATTTATGTCGAAAACCGTTCAGGGCTGAGCGGTTTCTTTGCAACCCTATCCCCGCGCCCCGAAATCCCGACCGCGAATACAGGCCGTCGATCCAAGATTTCCCCCAAATTTCATGGATAAGGTTATCCGCAATATATGCTGGCGGTTTCAAGCAGCCGATTTTTATTATAACCCAATCTCTACACAATTTTCTACTTTACATTCTCCTAAACTCCTTTCTTTCATTCTATCCGAATTTTGGTAAGTAAGTTCATATACTTATGTTTTTTTCTCTTTTTTTGAGTTGTTTCTTTATTTCTAATAACTATGTTTATTATAGTAATTTTTTTTGTTTATTTGTTGTACAACTTCTAATTACTTCTTCTACTTCTAATTACTTCTCCTACCTCTAATTAGTTCTTCTAATTTTTTTTATTTATAATCATGTCTCCCAAAATAAGGTATGGTTAGTTAATGTTCAAATGTTGGTAAATTGAAATTTAATTTTTTTTACATTTATATTGTTGTTTAATTTGAGTTAAATTCATAATTAATTAATTGTTTTAATTTACAAGTTGCACAATCACCAATATGCTAATGTTGTTATATTATTTTGTAGTTTTTTTACATTCATATTGTTGTTTAATTTGACTTAAATTCGTAATTAATTAATTTTTTTAATTTACAAGTTGCACAATCACCAATTTGGTGGTTATATGCCTTAATTTAATATGCTAATGTTGTTATATTATTTTTCAATTATTTTTACATTCATATTGTTGTTTAATTTGACTTAAATTCATAATTAATTAATTGAATTAACGTACAAGTTGCACAATCACCAATTTGGTGGTTATATGACTTAATTTATTATGTTAATGTTGTTATATTATTTTGCAATTTTTTTACATTCAAATTGTTGTTTAGATTGAGTTAAATTCGTAATTAATTAATTGTTTTAATTTATAAGTTGCACAATCACCAATTTCGTGGTTATATGACTTATTTTTTTATGATAATGTTGTTATATTATTTTGCAGTTTATTTACATTCATATTGTTGTTTAAATTGAGTTAATTCGTAATTAATTAATTGTTTTAATTTAGAAGTTGCACAATCACCAATATGGTGGTTATATGAGTTAATTTATTATGCTATTATATAATTTTGCAGTTTTTCACATTCATATTGTTGTTTAAATTGAGTTAAATTCGTAATTAATTAATTGTTTTAATTTACAAGTTGCACAAACACCAATTTGATTGTTATATGACTTAGTTTATTATGCTAATGTTGTTATATTATTTTGCAACTTTTTTACATTCATATTGTTGTTTAAATTGATTTAAATTCGTAATTAATTAATTGTTTTAATTTACAAGTTGCACAAGAACCAATTTGGTGGTTATATGACTTAATTTATTATGCTAATGTTGTTATATTATTTTGCAATTCTTTTTACATTCATATTGTTATCTAACCATATTTAAATTCGTTATTAGTTAATTTATTTAATCTATAAGTTGCACAATCACCAATTTGGTTTTTATATGCCTTAATTAATTATTTTAATTTTGTTATATTGCTATGCAATTGTTTTACAATTATATTGTTTTCTAACAATATTTAAATTCGTAATTAATTAATTTTTTTAATCTATGAGTTGCACAATTACCAATTTGATAGACTTAATTTATTATGCTAATATTGTTATATTATTTTGCAGTTTTTTTACATTCATATTGCTGTTTAATTTGACTTAAATTCGTAATAAATTAATTGTTTTAATTTACAAGTTGCACAGTCACCAATTTGGTGGTTATATGCCTTAATTTAATATGCTAATGTTGTTATATTATTTTACAATTTTTTTTACATTCATATTGTTGTCTAACCATATTTAAATTCGTAATTAATTTATTTATTTAATCTATAAGTTACATATTCACCAATTTAGTGTTTATATGCCTTAATTTGTTATGCTAATTTTGTTATATTGTTATGCAATTTTTTTACATTTATATTGTTGTCAAGCCATATTTAAATTTGTAATTAATTAATTAATTTAATCTATGAGTTGCACATTCACCAATTTGGTGTTTATATGCCTTAATTCATTATGCTAATGTTGTTATATTGTTATGCAATTTTTTACATTTATATTGTTGTCTAGCCATATTTAAATTCGTGATTAATTAATTTATTTAATCTATAAGTTGCACATACACCAATTTGGTGTGTATATGCCTTAAATTTATTATGCTAATGTTGTTATAAATGCATTTTTGGTACATTTATATTGTTGACTAACCATATTTAAATTCGTAATTAATTAATTAATTAATTTAATCTATGAGTTACACATTCCCCAATTTGGTGTTTATATGCCTTAATTTATTATGCTAATGTTTTTATATTGTTATGCAATTTTTTTTACATTTATATTGTTGTCTAACCATATTTAAATTCATGATTAATTAAATTACATGTTTTTGATTGTATCCTAACTTCCACTAACTAGCTAAGGTTAGTTTCTCTTGTTTTAAAAATAAAAATTAACCTAGTCGTTCTTATTATGATTCCTAATACATATGTGTTACAATTTTATCACTTATTTATCTCTCTGAATTGTTTATGTATTATTACTTGTGTAGATTGCCCATCAATTCCAGTGTCAACCTGCCGAGATGGGACCCGAAGCAAATGACTTGTTCACGTACCAGTCCACTCACATTGCAGCAACTCTTTTTTCAAATGATCTGGTACATAGATAAGACGTTGAACTTTAGTACATTGTATTCAATATTTGTTTTGGATCATAACATTAAATTGTCTAACCATGGCATGTAGGTAATGCAAAACCCAAAATATACACTGAGAGAAAACTACGATCCCGAAATTTGGAAGTTGAGCTCCCTCACTATGCCCAGCACGAATACATCAGGGATGCTAGGTTTTTGGGGTCTACATTCTTTAGAATCAAGACTGATAATTCCATTGTCAGCGCACTTGTTAAAAGGTGGAGACCAGAGACTCACACCTTTATGTTACCTTTTGGTGAGACAACTATTACTCTGGAGGATGTTCATTATTTATTTGGGTTGAAGGTGGATGGAGATGTCGTAGTGGTGCGGATGAACCAGCCCTTGGCAAATCTGTGTGAAGAATTGCTGGGTGAAAGACTGGATCTGATCAAATAAGAGGATACAAGATCTCACTGTCCTGGTTGCACACGATGTTAAAGATTAGCAACGATGAAGAAAATGCATTCAACAGGTAGCTAGATCTAGTCCACCAGTGCCACGCACGAGCATGGAGCATGCGGGTGATCGGTGGAATGTTGTTGCCAAGCTATGACAGTCGCACCATTGACTGTGGGTATTTGGATTTGCTGAGAGATTTTTCTAAGTGCGGTCAGTACAGCTGGGGGTCGGCACTGTTAGCGCACACCTACCGTGGGTTGAGCAATGCCACCCAGTTTGACTCTACACACATCACTGCTCATTATTTCAACTAAACTAACAATGTTGAACTAATTCTATAAATGCTATGATTATGTTCGTTGGCTGATGGCTTAGATCAGATCCAGCATTATGACACTACTGTGGGTGTCTATGCCGGTTATTTATCACAACAGACAGGCGTATCGTACCACCAGCACTACAGTCATTCTTAAACTCCTGTTGATCGTCGTGCCCCACCTCCTGTGGTCGTGTACCAGCCTCCTTTTTTGTGCAATTATAACCAAGTAGAAGAGCAGCACGAAGAAGACCAAGGAGTGAAGTGTGTCAACCCCCACAAGCGCCAGTACCTCCCTTACTGGAGGTTGTTCATCAGTCAAGTTGGACGTATCCTGCCCAACCGTCGTTCCCAGTTGACCATAGCGTAGAGGATTACGAGCAAAGTGCGTGGGAACGTATCCCGTACCGGACTCAGCCCAGCACATGGGGATCTTCACAAATGGGGGTCAGACAAGCCAAGCGACACGGTGGGGGGCAAACGACCCAACAAACAAACTGGCATGGACAGACATGCCAGTATGATCTAGTGAGTTGGTGGTTGCGAGCACTTACGCTGACCAGACAATGGTTGCCCCACAGAGTACGATTAGCCCTTGGGACATCCCATACAACAGCGGCCCTAGTGCATGGGGTACATGGGAAGGGTCCTCACGGTCTAGTCGTAGACAAGTGCCAACCACAAAGGCCCAGAGATTAGCACAAATGAACACAACCTGTGCCAACCTGAACGTGTTTGATGATGATGTAGACGACGAGACAAGGACGTAGTTTGATCTGTGGAGGAAATCCAACACATCCACCCCTTCACCACTTGCAAGATCGTGGGACTTGACTCTCAAGGAGCCTGACTCAATGAACTCGCCACAAAGATACACACCAAACGAGTATGAGTAGGCCAGCAGAGGCAAGCTCAAAACCTTTATTTCCACACTTTGACACATAGTAGATTCCTACATTACACATTTTTTTGGGTGCTTGCTTAAGGCACAACCTGACATTGCAGGAGCTACATATTATATTAAAGAAAAATTATAATAATAGAATATTTAATAAAACCAGTTGTGATCGTAGTTGCTAGAACCCTGGAGCCATTTCTCTTGTGTGCGACTTATCATCTTCGTAGTGTATTCGGTATCATTTGAAGAAGTACTTGAGTATGCGTTGGAAGACGCTTCTTCATTAGCGATTGAGATATCAGCCCTGCTTGTCCAAAGACATCGAAGTCAACAACAAAGTCGGTAATAGCAAGGGTACCCTCAGACAATTTAGTAGATGAGGAATCACTGCTAATGAGGATAATCTCTGGGCATAGGCGATGAGAGGACGTCACTAGAACTAAATTTTTCTGAATTAACTGTATTATTGTGTTGAAATGTTGTTCTAACAGTAATAAATATTAGTGGAAATGATTTGATTACTAGTCTTATGCAAAGGACATGTGGGGTACTTTATGACTCAGACATCTGTCTTCTAGTTGGCGACATTATTATCTCTGCCCCACAACCCACGAATTAATCTCAGTCTTTTCTTTTTGAAATGAGTTTGAAGAATACTTTAATTCAAATCTCTGCACCGTGTAGTACACTTTATGACTCGGACATTTGTCTTCTAGTGGGCAACATTATTATCTCTGCCCCACCACCCACGAATTAATCTTAGCATTTCCTTTTTGAAAGGAGCCTGAAGAATACTTTAATTTAAATCTCTTCACCATGTAGTACACTTTATGACTCAGACAAATGTCCTCTAGTGGGCAGCATTATTATCTCTGCCCCACAACCCATGAATTAATCTCAGCCTTTCCTTTTTGAAAGGAGTTTGAAGAATAATTTAATTCAAATCTCTACACCATGTAGTACACTTTATGATTCAGACATCTGTCTTCTAGTGGGCAACATTATTATCTCTGCCCCAAAACCCACGAATTAATCTCAACCGTTCCTTTTTTAAAGGAGTCTGAAGACTACTTTAATTCAAATCTCTGCCCCATGCAGTACTGTAACACCCCTACTATTAATTCAATCATTACAGTCCAATCTCCTCGTGCTTCCCGAGTCACGCAGCGGATACATACTTACATACACCGGGTGATACAATGCCGTTAGTCACCCACGTGACTAACACGGCTACTACTGCTACATACAGCATCGGTCTGATGGACCGGAATATCCGAGTACTACTTAATACAATACATACCCTCATTACACACTGAATACTACAATACTCCATACGGTACATTACTCCATTCAATACCATACTCCATTCAATACAATACTCCACAACTCCGCACAAAATAATACACTACGCATACCGAGTTTACTAGGTTCCAAATCAATACAATACTCCTCCCAAATTCATACATACTCACTAGGAGTCAATCTACTACCCATTCCTCACAAACTAGAGTCTTCGAATACCAGTCGTGCTACCGGTCCCTTACGCGACCGTATCCGCTCCGGGTACCTGCACACTAAAAATGTTCCCCCGAGGGGGTCAGCTTACGCTGAATATGATAACCGCATACCCCGCGTACTAGCGAGGGTACGCCGACCATTTGGTCGAATACATGCAATTCATTTTGCAATACATACACACATACATTCATACTTACATGCTTTCATTCACGATGCTACAATACTACCCAAGGTATACATACATACGCACAGTACAATACATGCATGGAAGACAATACGAGTCAACCAATACTTACTTACCATCTTCCAGTTTACACATACACAATACATACTCATACGCAATACGGAGATACAATTCTCCAATACATACAAAGGTCCAGTTAGCTTCATTACACGCCCGGGTTAATCGGGTGTTCAGTACTTCTTACTCCAGGTCAATGACTTACAATAGTCAAGACCAATACACATACAATGCTTACTTCTTACATACTTTACTTCCAGTTAAGTCGGTATGACCTCCGGGCAGGGATTACTACATCCCACCACCGGGCTTTGGGGTGGCCCACTAATCCAGGATGCTACCCATTCAAGGGAATTGGTCCAAGGAAAAGATTATAGCCAGGATTCGGATCCAACCTCTTGTGTTTCCTTATCCTCACGCGTGGCCGAAACTATATCGGACTTCTACTCATTCCATTTACTCATTACTCAAGTTAGGAGTTAGAAGGTTAGGAATTAGTAGAAGTCAATACCTCATTTCCATACATACATACAATACTCAAGTACACAATACTTACACATACTTCTCAATTCCATTCATTCATTTCATGAATTATACAAACTAATTGTTCAAGGAAATACAACAAGAACAGATAGTTCAAACACAGTTAAGTGCATTACGATTCTGATTCGTGCATTTATCTTATTGGTGATCACATAAGCACACAAATCGGGGTAACCAGGTTAGGATACAGAGCATGAAGAAATCATACCTTTCACCGTTGTACTTGTATCCCAACGTTCCTCCGGTATTCACAATTCAAATCCTATGATATACATACAACCGAATAATTAATCTAACTATCATTAACTTAATTCGGTTACCCTTACGCTTCCTAACTCATACTTACTAGGTCTTCACATTCCTATACTTACATTTTATTTACTTACTTTTAATTACTTAACAATGGTTTACTTACACATATATGCACGTATGTATAGGTGGGTATACATATACATACATACATATACTAACCATAGTCTTATAGTTTTTTTTTTGTAAGTTTTGACCCGACCGAACTTGCGACCGACCTTACAAGTTCGGTCCGAGTCAGTAGGTTACATCGGGTGAAAATTCCAGGGCCGACCGACCTTGCAAGTCCGGTCCCAAGGTCGGTCCATTCCAGTAAGTTACTTAACGGAAAATTTTTAGCCCGACCGACCTTGCAAGTCCGGTCGCAAGGTCGGTCCATTCCAGTAAGTTGCTCGACGGAAATTTTTCTGGCCGACCGAACTTGCATGTCCGGTCGCAAGTCCGGTCGATTCCAGTAGGTTACAGACGGGAGAATTTTTTTCTGGTCCGACCGAACTTGCAAGTCCGGTCGATCCAGAAGCTTTCCCGTCTTTGTAAATCTGGGCTCGACCGAACTTGCAAGTCCGGTCGCAAGTTCAGTCCGGCCCAGTATTTGCATTCTTACTTCTGTTTTCAGTCCCATACTCTACCCATTGTTTCTCCAATCTTCTTACATGTAATCTCACATGTCTAAACACTACCTAGGCCCTTCAAATTGCCTTAGTTCATCCACTTTACATACTTACTAATTCTTACTTGTACAATTGCGTTTCCATTCTTTACTTACTCCTCATTCTTATTCTCGCTTGTGTATACTCCTAATGACTCTTAATTATGATTAATTAAGTCTTATGCAACTTATACAATTATACCCAAACAATGCCTTAACTTATTACCCATTAAAATTTCTCTCGGGTGAATTATGGTGTTGGTCCGGGACCTTGTCCAGGTCCTAAGTCCCGGACCAACACAGATCAGAACTCTCGAATGGTTTTTAGTTATGGTCCGGGACCTTGTACATGGGGTAAGTCCCGGACCAGGCGTTTTGGGAAACTCTCGGATTAATTTTGGATAGTGGTTCGGGACCTTATACCAGAGGTAAGTCCCGGACCGCTAATGAATTTGTAACTCTCGGGCTACTTTGGATGGTTGGTCCGGGACTTAACACAAGGCCTAAGTCCCGGACCAGTAGTGGTCTGCTACGAATTGCATTTTTCTTCTTGCTCTGTTTCGTTCTCTTCTTCTTCTAATCACTTCCTAATGGTTTCTAATCTTAATATTACATGTTTAACTACTTATCCAAGCATCTAAACTCACCCACATCCATCTCTAACCTCATTACACAATCTTACTGATAAGTTATACTCCTCTGTAATTTTTCTTTCTTCTGTTGCAGTTCCATGAACTGCTGCTGCCGATTCTGTTTCATTTCTTTTCCTTCTTTCTCAAATGCCAACAGCTCCTAAGTGACTTAGTTTCTTCCCTAAATTTTGCCATAGCTTCCCCTATAACTTTGCATTATCCTCACACTAGTTATTCACACATCAATCAGTTTCAATCTGCATCAGTTTATACATATGCATTTGACAATTTACATGTATATATGCATCAGTTCACTCACGTTCACAGCAGCAGCTCACTCCTTTATGTTTTGACAGATTTCAACTCGTCTACACAACTAATGTTATCAATACCATTATGCTCATCTGTTTATACGGTTACAGTAGGTTTACATTTGTTAAACAGTATACTTATACATACACACACACGCATTGCTCAAGACTGAACAGGGGTAAATCTTTACCTTGTTCTTGCTTCTGTTTAGTTTTTCTTCCTTCCCTCCTTCTTACTCTCCTCTTCTTCCTTGTTTGTTTTCTTTATTCCTTGTCTTAGTTAACAGGACAACCGGGTTCAAGCCCTCATTGAAACGCCCACAGCTGAACATGGAACAAGGTGTTCACGTGGGTTTTGGTTTTTCATGAGGAGAAATAAAACAGTGAAAACAAGGAAGAGTTTAGTCCCTTTGCTTTACCTTAGAAAATGTATAGAATGAGATGGAGCTTCAGCTGGTGCAGTCCAAGCTTCAGCCGTTAACACCCACAAAATGAAATTGCTTGTTTTGAGTTTTTGGAAGGTGGAGATTACTCTCCTTAATGAGGAGATTCCAACGGTGTGTTTTTTGTAAAGTTTGGTGGTGGTTTGGTCTCTCAAAAATGGAGGAAGAAGTGTTGTGTTTCTTGGTGTTTCAAATCGCCATGGCGGCTGCTTGGAGGAGAAGAGAAATCAGAGGGTATGGGCTAGGTCTGTACGCGAGAGGGTGATGGGTAAGGGAGAGAATAGTTATTACTTTTGTCTTTTTAATTCGTTTGTCTTTTGTACATAAGAGAGTGTGAGAGCAATCCGGCCCATACAGCACACACCCATACACTTATATTTTTATTTTAGAAGTGGACACACTAACTTATTGTATTTACACTTTTACCCCACAACTTCACGTTTTTGACAGTTTTACTAATCGGTACCCGTTTTTCGGAATTTTTTCGTTTAATTAATTTTATTGGCTCTAGACCTTCATTAATATTTATTAATGATTATTTAGTTGACCAAAATTGTTACGAGTCTATCTGACCCGCTTAAAGTCACGTTTTCCCAGTTACCTTGAAAAACGCGCTTTAATGTTCATTAGTGTTTTTAATCCATTTTGAGGATCCGTTTTCTTCGGGGGTTGTTCACATATATTATTTAGGCCTAATTAAGCCTTTAGAATCCTTATAATACGCTAACCGAGGTTTCATACCTCCTATGGTTATTTAACGCTTGTTTAGCGTTTTTCGCTTTCTAAGCGTTTCTTTATTTCTTTTGGATTTATTTTCCTCACCAATATTTCTTAATCATTATTAGGCTCTTTAAATACCTATTAGGATAATTAAATCGCCATATTTAAGGTCGGGGTATTTCAAGTACACTTTACGACTCAGACATTTGTCTTCTAGGGGACAACATTATTATCTCTGCCCAACAACCCACAAATTAATCGCAACCTTTCCTTTTTGAAAGGAGTCTGAAGAATACTTTAATTCAAATCTATGCCCCCTTGTAGTACACTTTATGACTCAGACATCTGTCTTATAGTGGGAAACATTATTATCTCTGCCCCACAACCCATGAATTAATCTTAGTCTTTCCTTTTTGAAAGGAGTCTGAAGAATACTTTAATTCAAATCTCTACCCCATGTAGTACACTTTCTGACTCAGACATCTATCTTATAGTGGACAACATTATTATCTCTGCCCCACAACCCACGAACTAATATCAGCCTTTCCTTTTTGAAAGGAGACTGTAGAAGTGGTTGTGGTAAACTTTTTCAATATATATAGAAGTGGTTGTGGAAAACTTCAATTGAACCACCTCTCATCAATTATACCTCTCTCTCTCTCTCTCTCTGATATATTGCTCCCTTAATTCTACCATACTACAAACTCCGGTTCTCCTCTTAAATTCACACCCTTAAGCCTACACAACTTTCTGATTTCTTTGAAACAATTGACACACAAATGGCGTATCCTTGTCTAATTTTCTTACAATCCACATGGAAGCCTCTACTTCTGTTGGAGTCAGTACACTAAGACCTCCCATCTTATGGTTACTAATACCTATGAAATGCTGAAGCAATCTGTCACAGAGGCCATTCGTCAATTGGATTACGGTTATGGTATCACAAGGATAACTTATCAAAATTTGTTTTCAAGGAATCCAATGGTGTTTTTGGTGCTTCAGTTGAACACTGATGGAGATGTTCAATCAATGATTGAAAATTACAAGTGTAGTTGGGACCTCTCCTAGAGCATGAAGATTCATGTGGAAATGGATGGTGATGATGATGAGACGATGGCCTCTGCAAGCCCAGGGATGATGAAAATCTAACATCGGATGATGAAGTAAAGCTAATACCAGAAGAATTTCTTCATCAACCAAATGCCAATGAAGGCAGCAGTCAACAAGCCCCGGATGCACCGTTCTATCATCACGTGCTTTGGGATGCCATCAACACAATGAATATGGATGTTGAATGGCATGATGTTCTTAACTGGCAGTCTGGAGGAAATTTCGATGTGCATTAGGAGTTCGATGACAAGGAAAGTCTGGTTAGTGTTGTTAAAGACTTTCACATTCAAAATAATCTTGATTTTCATGTTCTAAAGAGCTTGAGCATAGCGTACATTGTCCAATGTGCCAGTGGTGAAGAATGCGGGTTTCACATAAGAGGGGTGTTATTATCCAGCGAGACGGAATGAAAGATAACAAGAGAAAGGCCACACTCCTGTGCTCCTCAAGCCGGTGGACAAGATCACCGAAAAATGAATTATCATTTCATTGCCGATGTCATTCTTCCTCACATCAGTCGTAACCCAGGTATGAGTGTTTTAGATGTCATAGAACAAGTATGTGGCCAATACAATATGACTGTTTCATACCAGAAAGCTCGGCTGGCAAGGTGCGAAGCAATAGGAAAGATGTATGGAGATTGGGTCGAATCATATGCTCAGTTGCCAAGGTTGTTCACGGCAATAAAGCGGAACATACCAGGTTTGATTGTTAATCTAAAATCAGTTCCAGGTTATGAGGATGACACGTAAACAACGCAAGTCAAATTCTTCCAATGATGTTTCTGGCGTTTGGACCATGCATCTCATCTTTCAGGCACTTTAAACTTATGCTGCAAATAGATGGGACACATTTGTACGGTAAGTTCTAAGGTAAAATTTTGATAGAAGCGGCACAATATGGCAACAACAAAATTATACCAGTTGCATTCGCTATTGTCGAGTCTGAAGATTGGCTTCTTGGAACTACTTCCTGGACAAGGTTAGGTTGTATGTCATAGGTCAAAGGACCAATGTCTTAATAATTACAGACCATGCACCTGCTATCATAAGCATTATGGAGTCAGTTGATTACTGAAGACCTCGAATGGGTCACCATTTCTACTGCATAAGACATATTGCATCGAATTTTAACTCATGGTTCCACAACAAAAAGTTGAAGAAGTATCAGATCAACACAGGTATCCTAATTTATTCATTAATATACTAATTTCATTAAGTTTTTTTAATGTTTAACATTGAGTTATTATCACGTATTTAGCATACAAATACAGAAGGCATCATGTCCAGAGAAGCTATAATCACCTTCTACCCCCAGAATACTGACATCGAATGTTTCTTCAATGACTTACCATTTGAGAAGAGGTCCCGGGCATATGATGAAGGAAGGAGGATGGGGCACATGACAACAAACCTGGTTGAGTACATTAATGAAGTACTAAAAGTGTTTAATTGCTACCGATCACCGTCATTGTCACCAGCACGCTGTACAAGTTGGTAACTTATTTTAACGACAACCTTGACACATACATGGCCAACAAATAGCGGGTTCAACATTGTACACAGACCATGCAACTTCCTAGATAGAGGAAAACCGCAGGCTATCTAATAGTCACAATGTAACTCGTTATAATGAGGTCGACCCATTGTATGAGGTCAAAGATTTTGGGTCAATGGCTATGAGAAGAAACAAAGGGAAGTACAAGGTTGATTTCGATGACATGAGTTATGAATGTGAGGAGTGGTAAGCGTTCAAATACTCATGCTCTCACGTGATGGTCGTGTGTTGCAGAACCGACATGTTGTGGGAAAATTACATGCATCTGGTGTACAAGCTGGAAACAATCATATGGTGGTGACCCTTTTACACCACTAGGTAATGAACACAACTGGCAAACATACACAGGGGCGAAGGTGGTACCACAACCCGATGCTATTCGAACTGTCAGGAGAAGACCAAAGTATTCGAGGATTCAGAATGAAACGGATGACAACAACGAACCGGCTACAGAATGTAGACGTTGCCATCATTGTTTGCAAATAGGTCATAACAGGAAGAACTGCCCAAATAGAGGATACAATTCATTGTAGTTTTAGGTGTTAACTGATTAATCGTGCTCCTGCATAGACAGGTTGTGCCTTTAGCAAGCTCAAGAAAAAATGTATGTTTTTCTAAAGATGAATGAAGTGTGTTTTTTATGTCTAGAGTATAATAAATGTGTACTTTTACTGTAAGAATTACTTACAATCTATAAATGTTTGGGATAATACCAAAACAACATTTTTAAAGAATATACAAAACACTGACTTTGGAGTCATTTTAATGTAGTGGTGTGGGTCCCGTGTGAGTTTATAGCGGTTATACCAAAAACATAGGACAAAAGTATGGGTGTTTGACTGTCGTCTTTACAAAATTTCATTTATTTTGGAGACCATTTAATTATCCGACAAGGTCACTGAACATTGGAAAAAAAACGCTAACTGTAGTGCCATATAAATGAAGTTGTCTTGGTCCCGTATAGAGTTGTAGCGGCTACGAATGTATCATAGGACATGAATATCTGTGTAAAAATGGTTAATAACACAAAATATAACCTTACTCAAAATTTTGAAAACCGAGAAAACGCTAACTCTAGTGACGTTTAAATGAACTCACGTGGGTCCCATATGGTTTAGAAACTCTAGACAAAAGACTTAGGTCCAAAGTACAACTGTTCAACTATAATCTTACAAAATTTGAACAAGTTCGGGAATCGTTTAAGCATCGCACCAATGGTCCAAACATTGAAAAAAAAATCTTGACGGATTTGGCAAAGAAGCCTCTCCAGGAGCAGGGCGGTCTCTGAAAGCAGCCCCAGGGCGGGGCGATTTCTGGTAAAAAAAAAAAACCAGAAGTCTCCTTGGCACTAGGGCGGTTTCTGGCAAAACAAAAACAAGCTGCCTCACCCCCAGGACTGCTTCTTTGCATGCCGTTGGTACCCCGCGTATTTTTTTGAAAAAAGACCACCGCATGTAATTTTTTCCAAAGATCGACATTTTTACAAAAAATTATTTTATCATATTCTAGACTAATACTTAAGAATTAGTAAAATAAAACTACATGTTAAGGATACCGACCAGTCCAATATAGAACAGAAAGCCCAAAGGCCCAAGGATGGTTACATGCCCAAAGATCCAGATAAACCCATTATGACTACTAGATAATAAAGTTTGTATTTATCCTTACAGCAGTAAGTATGAGGTCTTGAAACTAAAATTGTCTATGCTAGTTGTCGCTTTTTCTATATATAGCCTCTTCTGTACAACTACTCTGGCACCACTTGAATACAAGACAACATTCATATTTTACCCTTCCAGCTGTTATTCGAGAACGGTATTAGAGCTATAATTGCTAAATCAATCGGGCCAGTTCAGCTTTGCTCTGTAGCAAGCTATGGCTGACACTAATTCTACCCAAATTTCGTAATCTTCTACTGCTTTAAATTCCTCTTTCTCTTCATCTGTATCTCAATCGTCGTTCTCTGTCTCATCCACAATTATATTCCTTCCGTGATAAATTAGATCACACAAACTATGTTGTTTGGTAAATTCAAATCGAAGGGACATGGTTTGTACGGTTTGTGGATGGTACTAAAACTGCGCCTGAGCAAATGCTCAATGGTGAGGTGAATCCAGAATACATTAGTTGGAAACAACTTGATCAAATTGTGATGTCGGTTTTAACCTCGTCTATATCACCGTATTTGCAGGACAGTTAGGTGGCCGGTTGTGATACTGCTGCAAAAATCTGAAAAGACTTAACAGATATTTTTGATGCTCTTGCTCACTCATGGTTGATACATTTGAAACATGAGCTCACTACATTGAAGAAGGAAAATGATTCCATCGCTGTCTATTTTAACAAGGCCAGGTCCATTATTAGTTCCCTTGTTGCGGCTGGTTCTTCTGTCTCAGAAACAGATTTTAATTTGCAAGTTATTTCTGGTCTACCAGTGAACTTCAATTCTCTCTCCTTCAATCTTTTAACTTAAATTTTGTAAATATGAAAAAATTATTAAATTAAATTACCCATTCACAATGGTCATATTTTGATATTTTTCATTCAAGATAAATTTGAACCCTTATGTAATTTTCTCATGACAAAATATAAAGGAAGAAAATAAAATTTTGGTCATTTAGATTAGGGAGAAAATAAAAAATTGGGCCTCCAACATTTGGGGCCTGTTCGGTAGCCCAAATTGCACCGGCTGAGAGTCGATGCTGTCATTTGTATGGTTTTCTTCTTGACTTTGAAAGTCATATAAACAAACAATCCACATACCATCTCACTCAACCTACTGTAACACTCAATAACACTAGTTTTGCTCCTCTACGGACTTGATCTCGGGCAAAAACAACAGCTCCATAGGTCATGGATCTAGAGGTATAACTCTAGCTCTAGGGGTGGGGGAAGAATTCCCAGAAGAGGAGGAGGTAGGCATGGAAACACCTATTTTACTGGAAAACGTGACAATATGCCAGCCTGTCAAATCTACAGGAAAGTGGGGCACCATGCTAGCAATTGCCACCATCATTTCAATCATGGTTTCTAGTTTTTTGCAGCTCCATCATTTTGAGTGTGTCTTCGAATTGTTGTCCTAATACGGTTGTGTTGTGCAAAATATGTAAATATACTTTGCAAACTATGGGCAAGTGCACTCAATCGATCAAGTACAACAAGTGTCAGTCCACAAGGAATTGGAAACAATTAAGCTATTTCCAAGTTTAGTAAATGTACAAGAATATATACAAAATATATAAATGTGCAGCAAATTAGGGCTTTTGATGATTTGTGAGATATATTAAAGTAAAAGAAAGCAATAAGACTAAAATAACAAACTAAGATAGGTGTACCCTAGGATGGATTTTGCTCGATTCATGAACTCACAACTAAACAACCGGAACACTTAAATAATTAATAGTCAAATTATGGTCTACTAATCCTAACCAATTTAGTCGGAACCTGATGGATCATCCAAGTGCCTGATTCAGTTGATAGCATTAAGCACAAGTTCTCCCTAAGTTTCAATGAAATCTAATCTTAAAATCTTTGGGAATCGATTACATTGATTTAGTTCCCTTTGTCTAAATTTCTATTTCAGAATCTCATGTTGATAGAAACCCACACTAGTGCTAAATTAATTGGCAACCTCGAATCTATCTCAATGCCAAATATCAGTAAATTCAAAGCAAAACCAACAATTCCAATACATTGATGACAAAATGGGTAAAATTCTAAACAAATCCCCAAATCATGAGTAACAATTTTAAGAGTCACAAATAATCAATAGTCCTCAAACATTAAGAACAAGAACTAAAATGAAGCCATAAATGAGTTCAACAATCAACAATGAAGTTTTAGGGATTTCAGGGCAAAGTCCTCATCCCTAGTTGAGCCTATTCATCAATTAGTATAAATAATAGAGAGAAAGGAATAAATAGCCATGAGATAGGTTGAATAAAAGCTTCAATGGCTTCTATGGTGGTGCAGTATCTCCACTTCTTCTCCTACTTCTTCTCCTCCTTCTTCTAGCCCCAACATGCCCTATTTCCCTCTTTTTCCTCATCTATTCTCGGCCCTAAAATTTGATAAGGAGAAATGCTAAGACTTGGTTTTTAAAACACAAATTATGGGCAGACATTTCTTTCGACCGGCCCATTGGGGCGGTCCCGTGGGTCGATCGCCTCTGAAGAAAAGAATGTGCGCAACTTAAGCCCGACCGACCCACCGGGTCGGTTGTAGGTCGATAAAAAGTTGAACTGAAATTTTGGCCAGAACTTAAAGTGAAGAAGATAGAGCGAAAAGTGACTAAAACTTTCGAAGAGTGTAAGAAACACTTACTGGTAGCATGGATGTTCTTAGGGAAAAATAAAGTATTGAATTTTGGGGTATTGTAACACCCCTAACTCGTAATCATTCATTAATACTAAACTTGGCACATTGTGCTCAACCTTAATCACAATACAACGGAAGAATAATTAAACAATACCGACTCGGGTGCTACTGCCGTTACTCACCCATTTGAGTAATTAGGCATACAATTACCATTCACAACAACCACTGTGATGAACAAGAGATAGTCATACTTCTATACACTAATCCAAATACAATAACCAGTGAGCATTCAACTATTCAAACCATTATACAACATCCTTACAATATAATTGTACTACAACAACATAATCTTAGTATGACGGCTATTTACCTATCGCATTCCGCGCTCTGTCATCTTCAGCAGTTTCACACTTGCAGATGTTTGTTTGTATGTATGGAATCAGCCTCTGTTGAGTATGCTACTATGTGACCGTCATGCGCCCTCAGACCCTTGAATTAATTGGTCGAGTGGGCATGCGGTTCAATTTACATGCAGTTCCATTTCAATAATAAATATTGTAAAGCAATAATACGTATTGCGATTACTCACACAAACATTCATAGCCCCCAGTTTCACTTATCGCACCAAAAATACAACAATCAAATACATATCAATGTATTTACGAGTATAACAACTCAACTCACTCAATCCACACATATACCATACATGTCACCACGAAGCATATCATGATGTATTCATATGAATACACATTCAAGGCAAACAATACGAGAGTTATAAATACATATACGATTTATTCTCGTTCTTGGCTTTTAAGCCACTAAATAATGTTTGTCAATTATACGAGCTATCTAGTTGTTCATATATTGTTTAGTTTAGAATATCTTATGCCTAATGACAACGTCTTGTTAAACCGACGTGTCTCTACACCATACCCCTATATTCGGCGGGTCATCAATGGCATGTAGCCACTCCAACGGCAGAGTATCCGACTGACGAACCATCTTAGTTCGTTGGAATTTATTTGAGCGTAAGGACCCGTACACGGACATCCTCGCATCATGTTTTTTTATCACAACGCGCACCAAGAGCCACATCTATAACACCCCTACTAAAACGCCTCTTAGTTGTTGTCTAATCGCCGATTCGTTTATTATGCACAACCTCAAAAATGGAAAATTTTCTCGCGACAAGACATCGCAAGACAAACATTCCACTAATCACACAAGCACGCAAGCACACAAACAAGCATTCACAAGAACACAGGCAAACAAGCATGCAAGTTGACAAGGTTAACATCACCCGCGTCGGGCACAAGGCCCGACCAGCCTTATAAATGCCTATCGCGGGCAAGGCAAGGCCCGTGCCTCAAGATAGCCACCACCATAGCCAAACAGGGACTAGGAGTGGACTTTAACCACCCAATGACGAGCTCTCAACACCGACTTACTTATCCCGACACTAGACTTCGGGACTAGTGGGGCTGGGTCCCGATTATTTAATCAACACCGTCCCTAGGACCCAGGCCCAGGTCCCGAGGCATCAACTCCCAAGCAGCTATCCAACAATAGAATCCAACACCAAGCTAGATCCATGGTAACTCAAACTCCAAGGAGTGAGCTGACCCAAAGCCTGCCACAAAGGGGGAACCCTGGACCGTCGGCGGAGTGTTCCAAAGTGGGCAACGTGGAACACTCGTCTCCTCCCTAATCCAAACCGTCCTTGTCTTAACCCTATATCGGGTCTCACTGGCGCGTCGCCCATCGCACCATGAGTATAAGGGACAGGGTGCCAACAAGGTGCCATGCATCTTGTCAGCTCCACCTCATTATCGCAATCTCCATAGTTAACGCTACAGGCTATTGACAAGTGGTACTAGTCCCTAGCCTTACGGTCGGGTCTAGGTCTTTGCTAAAATGCTTCGTCCGACAAGGGCCTCTCGTCCTCAGCATACTTGCAAGAGAACTCAAAGGCATAATACACGGGTGACTGAAGTCATTGCAACATTTAAATAAACGAATCGCAGCAGAAATTAAATATTATCGCAACTACGGTGTTACCGCTCTCACTCACCCATGCGAGTGATAAAGCATCCAACTTAAAACGAACACATACGAAACATTCCCGCAGTGATCACAAGAGATAGATAGCAGTTATAGTTCTATATAATACAAATCGTAAGTAAATCCAGTACACGTGAGCATCTACGAATATACACCTCAGTTCACCAAACCCGAGTCCAAAACATAAGTGTATGAAAGTCCCTCAAAAGTATACCACTAATCAAGAAGCCGCGCCTCCGCATCAGCAATCAGTTACTCTCCTGAAAAATCGGTTTGTATTGTATGGAATCAGCCCCTGCTGAGTATGTTACTATATTACTATCATGCCTCCTCAGACCCCTAGTTAATTGGTCGAGAGCATTGTAGTTCATTTACATGCAATACCGTTTAATATCAAAAATGTAAAGTATACGCATAGAATAACATCCATACAATAAACACACATACATCATGCTGTTCACATAGCATACAACAGTATAATATAAGTATATTAAACAACAAGGTGATATAGTACGAGAGTTATAAACGTGTAGTTTATTCTCGTTCTGGGCATTGAAAGCCCTAAATAGTTTTCACCAATTATACGAGCTACCTAGTTGTTTGTATGTTGTTTAGTTGAGAAGTATCTCAAGCCTATGACACGTCTTATTAAACCGACGTGTCCCTACTCCATACCCTTATATAAGGCGGGTCACCCACGGCAGTAGCCACTCCAACAGTAGAGTCTCTGTTTGATACCCCGAACTTAAAAGTAGTGATTAAATTATTCTAATATGATTATTAAAGGCCTAATGGTGCCTAAAGAGCATTGGTAAAGAGAATAAAACCAAAAGAAAAGAGAAAACGCGAAAAACACTAAAACGCGCATTAAATGAGTATAGGAGGTATAAGACCTCGGTTAGGGTCCAAGATGGATTCCTAAGGCTTAGTTAGGCCTAATTACTATACGGGAATGAGTCCCGAAGAAAACGGATCCAAATAATGGATTAAAACGCTAACGAAGTTTTAAAGCACGTTTTTCGAGAAAACCCGAAAACGTGACTTTAAGTAGTCAAATAGACCCGTAAAAATTATAGTTGACTATATAACTATAATTAAGTATTAATGGAAGCTTAATAACCATTAAAAATAAAGAAACGAGAAAAATCCGAAAAACGGGCCCGGTTAGTGAATAGTGCTAAACCAGGTAAAATAACGAGCGTTTTCTGTAAAAAATGAAAAACGCTCCAGCTTACTAATACATAGGGGGCCGGTTTTATATGTTGACCATCCCTCCCTTTGACCCATAATAAGTAAAGAAAGAAAGGAAAAGAAAGTAGAAAAAGGGGAGTCACCTTCTCTCTCCTCTTTATTTCTCCCCCCCCCCCTCTCTCTCCTCTCTTTCCTCTCTTCTTCCTCCCACCGATTTTTCTCCTCCCTCTCTGTTGCTGGATGGAAATGAGCTCCATCCATGGCTTCTCCACTCTTCTTCTCCTTGTCCAAGCTAGCTTCATGCTTAAATCACAAAAATAATTACATATTTGTGCTCTCATCAAGCTCTACACTTCCCTCTTTTCAAAATTCCAAAAAGGAATAAGTTCATCTCCATGGGTTTTGCCCATTTGAAGAATAAATTACATCACTTTGGAGCTTGGAATCTCCTCTTTCAAACAAGGTAAAAATTTTCAAGAGAAAAGTTCATTTTCTCCATTCTCTAGTGTTAGCCGATTTGTGCCCTTCTTAATACCTTGTTCCTCTCCTTGTTGAGAAACTATTAAAACCTCCAATGGTGGGTTGGAGCTCCTCCTTTGATTCTTGGCAAATCAATTCTAGGGTTTCCAAAGGTAATGTTCAAATTTTATACCTTAAGCCCTCTTCTTGAATTCATGAGTTGTTTTTACAATTAGGAGAACTAATTAGTACTCCTTATATCCATTGGTATATTGGTCTAGAGAATTGGGCAAGAGTTTTGCCTTGACCGATTTTGGAGTGAAGAGAAGAGGAGAAGAGTATTTAAAGGAAACTTAAGAGAATTCAAGGTAAGAAACCAACCCTAATGTATATTCTATATGGGTTAGAACTTGGGATGGGTTAATAAAATAAATGAACCCCACTTAAGTTGTGGTAATAATGTGCTTGTATAGTAATAATGCAAGTGAGAAAACATTTGTGAAATTAATGCTTGATTTAAGGGCATAAGTGCCAAGTGTTTAAGTTATGGCTTTGTGTGGTGCTTAATGAGATTATGCTTGAGTAAAGAGGAAATGTTGTGTGCTGATAGAACCCTTGTGGTTTGGCTAGTTTTAGGATGAACTATGTGAAGAAATGAGTTTTGGGCAATGTTACAAAAGTAGTCGGATTATGACGAAATTCCGATAGAAATCTAAGTAGTTTAAGTGGAGTTTTGAGTGGAGAATAATCTAGGGTTACCTAGGTATGGATGGAGATTGATTTGGCTTAGAAAATCATCATTGGAGTACTTGTTCAAAGAAGGGAGATTGATGCAAAATCTGTAGCATACGTGTGTGAGGAAGTCTTGGAATGGCTTGAGATGAACAAGAGTGTTAAACTTGTGAAACAAGGAGTGAACTTGGTTTTAGAAGTGCATTGGCCTAGGAATGTTTTGGAATGGTCAAATGAAATGAGAACAAAATGCAAAGTGCCAAGAGGAGTTAGAAAATGCACAAGTGTGCATTATTGCAAATTGAGAATGCAAAATTCATGAATTTGAGTAAGAAGTTGAGTAAGGATTTAACCTATGATTTGAAGAGGTTTAGAGCATGTTTTAAGGTGATTAAACATGTACAAAACTTGTGGAAAGATTAGGGAAATTTTAAGGGTGGTTTAAGGATGGATTAAGGGCTGAAAAATAATGTTTGGAGCAGATTTTAGCAGGGTCCGGGACTTGGTCCTTGGACAAAGTCCCGGACCACCCTTAATTTTGTGCCGAGAATGAACATCCATGCCTGGTCCGGGACTTGAGATAGGGACAAGGTCCCGGACCATAGTAGAAATTCACCCGAGAGTTAAGACCAGCATTGGTCCGGGACTTAGGGTAAGGACCAAGTCCCGGACCACCCCCAGAAATGCCCCGTGAGTGTTTTAAAGGTTTTTAATGATGGGGGTTTGAATGTTAATGATGTTATATGATGTTTAGGCCTTGTCTGGTGACATGTAAAGGCCCTAAGAAGTGTAAGAAAGTGTTAGAAGAAAGTGAGAAGTGAGAACTCACATTAACAAGAGTAAAACCGAGATAACGGGATAAACGGGGTAAGTACGGGAGTAGCATTTAATTATGTACCGTATGCGCTTAGTATTAATAATAATGTTTGGAACATTATCAGAGGATCGTGTGTGAACCGAGCATGGTGAGATGACACAGTAAAAGTAAAAACCCCGGTGAAAGGTATGATTTTCTCATACCCCGCGTGCTAACCGAGTTACGTTGATTTGTGTGTTTGTGTGCCGGCTTAATCAAGACTAAAGCATGAAAATAATCCATTGTTTGATTATGTATGTCTTGTTGTATGTTGTATGAGCTAACATACTTGTATGCCGGTGTGGTCTAACTTTGTGTATTGACCGACTCATAGATGAGTGGCGATTGGCTAGAGATTCGTAGAACGGGTCGTATCGTAAAATAACGAAAACGTGCAAACACACATACTATCGATTTTAAGAACAATGATATCATAAACTTATGAACTCACTAGTTTGTGAGAGAGTTGTACGGGTTAGTACACACCCGGTAACGGTTAGAAAACCAACCTAAAACATTCCACGAAATGAATGAATATGGAAGGGTACATGAACCACCAACTAGAGAATTGTAGAAAGTTCAAAGATGTGAACTTGTAAGAAAGGTAAAAGAGACCTAAGAGACCAATTAACTCCCTTGAGACATGGTCGACCTCCTATATGAGGATTTTACCCGGTATAAGAAAATAACCCAAAGTATGAGTATATGAAATGTAAGGGTAACCCTTGAACCTAAGATTACCCGAACTTAAGTAACGTTCCCTAAGTCATTAGAAACATCGAGAGTGATGCTTCTAGACTAATGTACATAATAATATTATAACTTCGAGAGAGGAGTGTATGGGAATGTGAGAAGTCCGAGAGTAGTCGGACCTATGTGAAAGTAGTAGGAACTAAGAGAGAGTTTCGGGAGCTAGTCATTATGATTGAGTGCCATGTGTTTTGGCTCAAGAAAGTATTAAGAGAAACAAGCGTGACGTAGGAGACCTGAAGTGTCTCGAGAATCTACAAAAGCTTGAATATTAGCAATCCAAGAGTGTGGGTGAGATAATGAGTATAAATAACCCAAGAGTGTGGGTGAGGTAATGAGTATAAGTAACCCGAGAGAATGGGTGAGTATAGAATGAGTAGCCCAAGAGAATGGGTGTGTATAAGAGTAAGTATCCCGAGAGAGTGGGTGAGTTATTGAATGAGTAACCAAGGCATAGTGAGGTAGATACCCTCAAGGCCTAAGAGCAAACGAATACAACCAACAACCTTGTTATGTTAGTTAAGGATTGTATTCCATGGTTGAATGTGAATCCTTGTGTAGTGTACATATGTAATGTATTGCTAAGTTGCATGTTGATTGAATTAAAATGAATCTCATGCTCTCGACAAAAGTAGTTGGCGTACCCTGGTTAGCACTCGGGGTATGCGAATTTCATATGCAGCGTAAGCTGAGCCCCTAGGGGCATCGTTTTTATTTTCAGGTACACCGAAGAAGATACCGTTCGAGAGTAGGACGGGGTCGGTGGTTAGCATGGGTAGTTAGACTTTAATTACTTATGTATTTGTATGAGGTGTAAGACCGAATATGTTATCGGCATCCGTATATTGTGAACTCGGTATAGTAAGGAACTGAATGGAGTAATGTATTGTATGAGACTCGGTTGAGTGAATGAGTATTGTGTTTTGTATTGTGTACTCGGTTGTTCCAGTCCATCAAACCGTTACTGTATGTAAGTTAGGCCTGGTTAGCCATATGGGTGGCTTACGGCATTGTATCACCCTCCGTTGTAATAGAGTTCCGCTGCGAGTTTAATGGTAATGGTGACAGTTTAAAAGGTAATGATGAGTTTAGCGGTTGGGGTGTTACAAAAATGTTATCAGAGCGAAGTATCGCTCTGATGACTGGAGATACCGAGCTTAGGAAATACCGAGTTAGGAATTAGAGACTTAGGGCTAAGGGTTGAGTGATAGCGTGAGAGATGCGCTAGTTAGGAACTTCCAGTATGACCTGGATACCTACAATACCAGACCCGCCCTCCACAACCCCCGTATTAGAAAGCTCGGGAAAGTACGCCAGAGAGACGGGGAAACCCGATCTGGCAGATATTTAATATTTAAATATGAACCAGAACCTGTCATGCGGTATCACCGGAAATCCCGGAGACGGATCCCGCTGGAACGACAATAACCGCACCCAATGGCGGGAGATCGAGACAACCTATTCAAAGGAGACCAGAATCTGTGGCAGTTTGGGGCGACATGCTTAGCATTCGCGAGAACCCGGCTGGCCGAGCAGCAGCAGGAAGGAAAGCACCAACCGTGCAACAAGGCGGATTCATGAGAAGTAACAAAAACCGGGACACATGTCTACGGACCGCCATAGTTAAGTAATACCACTAACGATATTCTAACTGACTGAGAACCTAGTCAAGGGTAGGTACACCCACCCTACCACACCCAAAAAGGTCGCAATACCTAACTGACATAGCTCAGACAACTACGAGCATAGTTACGGGACATACCCGAATAGGACTACTGAATTAGTGCCTAAATGAGTTAAACCTCGGTAACCACAGTAAAGACGTGGGAACGAGCAATGAGGTAGAACACGGAATTAAGTGAATAAGGGTCCCCGAGAAGGGAGAAGCACCCAAATGAATGACAGTCATGTCAAGATGAATGAGAAGTAGCTCTAAGGAGTAGTTATCCAACTAAAGTATCGAGGAAGAGCCGACAAGGCTACCAAATATAATATGAACAATACCGTGACCAGTATGAGTTAACCTAAAAACCGCCTGTACCGCGCACTTGCCACGGCAAGTGCAGTAACAACAGGACTATTAAGAGGAACATTAACAAGCGACAAGTACCTAACAAAGTACCGAGATGGTGAGAGAAGCCAATATGGCAAGACAACCTTAAGAATTGTGAAACAAAACCTTGAAAAGGTCTAACGGCCTGATCATTGTATAAAGAACATACCAGTCAGCGAGAAGCTGGACTCGGTAAGGAGCTGCCGGCATTGAAATGCCATGAAGATCTTACTTTCAAAACCCAAGTTTTTCTTTCAAGCGCAAAATTTTCCAAAAACCCCTAAATTTTAAAACTAAACCAGAAGAACCACGGTAAGTTATCATAGAATGATACAAGAGGAGTTGGCAACAGAATACTTCACCTAGGCGTGCGACCGACACTACAAGTGTACACAAACGAGACATGGGACGACCGCACTCCGAAGGAGCTTGCGGGCTCGACAAACCAGTTATGAGTTAGTCGGGTAAGTGGTAACGTATCAATAAGATACTCCGTGTATGTATACTAGTAGAGTACGGAACACGGGAAGTAGCCCACTCCATACTACGGACGAAAGAGCCAATTCAAACCAAGACAGTTGGACACCTCGAATGACCGAAGAACACAGAGAAGCTTACAAAGCGAAAGGAGTCAAGAACCTATTCCAAGAGGATGACTAAAGGGTTGAGAGTGCAAGAAGCACAGAGTATTGAGCATAGACATTGGATCTGTCTCAAGGAAATCCTAAAGCAAATACATGATAACTGGAATGAATACCCAGCATAAACAATACGGCGAAGGCCTAAAATGAACATATCAATGTTTGATGAACGGGACAGAATTCCCACAGCATACCTCACTGAAGAGAGTAATAACCTGACCAAGGAGGTAAAAAAAAATTAAATGTCTACCCAAGAATGGGAAACATTACAACCCTAAACGGGATAGTTCAAGATATATGTAACCGCAAGGCGGAGTAAAAAAACTGAACATACCCAAGAGTTCAAGCCAAATGTAATGGCGCAACTCAGTAACACCCAGGAGCAACCCGTGAAGGGTGCCGGAGTCAACAGTAGTTGAATGAAACATCGTGTTGAGCACCCAAGTGTAAAGCGAACACTTAGGTAGAACCCGAAGGGATCCCACGTAACACGGGATACCCTAAATTGCCAGAGGGCATGAATTAATATCAAGATAGTAAAAGGGCCTTCCAGGTACGGAAGCGTGATGAGACAGCCATGTCAAAGAGCCCAGCAATACCTCCAAACCATTTAATGGTATACGGAGAAGAAGAAACTTGTACGAGCAACTCACAATGAGCAAAGCTCGAGGCAATGTGGCTTGTAAGCCAGAAAATCAACTGCAATGCGTAGATCCAAACGTTCCAAAACCTATGCATGAAGGCATAAGGGGAATCGTGGAGAACGAACCACTACCTTACAGTGGGGATACCACTTGTTGTTATGGGGTCTATGGAGCGGCAATAGTGCATCCTCTAGAGAAAGGCTACCACCTAAGTATGTAATGTGAAACCACTAGAGCAGCGTAGAGAAACTTGAGCATGTGTTCATTGTCAAGGAGTAATTCGAACAGAGGTAGTATGTAGAAAGGCTTTGATAGCGGTGGAAGGAAACCGATTACCCTCAGTAAGCGTAGAGAGTTTAGAGTAGTATATTCTATTGAGCCAAGTGAATGGCAAGCCATAGTATGAATGGCAGGAGTACATAAGCAGAAGCTAAAGTAGTAGCGGATGCCACATAAGCGAAGGTTGTTTAATGAGTAAGAGCATGGTATGCAGCGAGCGACCATTGTAAGAGTATAATCAGATAATGATATGAAGCTGATGAGAAAGGATGGTAAAGGAAACATGTTCATTCCTACTGCGATCACATTAGAGATTTACCGCCAAGGGTTTACGCCTCTGCACTCTGTAGGACTGAGTGTTTTGGCATTGCACTTGTGTGGTAATGATCTAGTGGATAGCTAGGAATTTGGGAAATGTCAATGAACAGGGAGGAAGCCTGTTGAGCGAAAATCTAGAGAAATAACCGTGTGGCCGTCGGCCAAAGATGCACAAAGAACGTGGGCCATAACCCACAGGTAGGGATGTCAATCTTGACCCGAACCCGAAATCGACCCGAAACCGACCCGTAAAAAGCCGGGTTTGGGTTGAGATTTTGACCCAAAATGATTTTCGGGTCGGTTCAGGTTGGGTCATTGAAACCCGTTTCGGGTTCGGGTTTGAACCCGCCAACCCGTAACCCGAAAAATAATTAGTTAAAAATAAAAATATGTATATTTAATGATTAAATTAGTGTTTAATGATTAATTTATGACTAAAATAAACATTAATCGACAAATTATGATTAATTAAATACATAATAATTAATTAATATTAAAGTATTATATTTATTTATTAAATAATCTAAAATTTTAAAATCAAATATATTTTTTAAAAAGCGGGTCGGGTTCGGGTCGACCCGCTGCGGATTCGGGTTGAAGAAATTAACCCGCTCCGGGTCGGGTCGGGTTCGGGTTGACCTAAACCATTTTCGGGTCGGGTTCGGGTTGAGCTCAACCCGACCCAAACCCGATTTTGACACCCCTACCCACAGGTCCCAGGACCGATGGATGGTAAATGCACAGTAGTATGAATGAAGTATTCTTGTATAGAAACAAGTATACAAACTTAATCCATAAGCCATGATTAAACAAGGAAGCACTACGCGCTAATTAGCGGCTTCACATCAACCGATAATAAGTCGGGAATAGTAAGTGAGTAACCACGAAGGTATACAGTGCTATACGAAGTAGATTTCCAGAGAACTGGAGAGAAAATCTACAACTCATCGAATTCGCATACGGTAAGAGATACCACGCGACAATTGAGAAACCTTTATTCCCAAGACAAAAAGGGATAAAAAGGGAGTGAGTAATACATTGAGAATACCAAAAGGGCAAATTAAGCTCTAGTTATCAGGTCACGCAGCAAAAGCTAGTGGGCCGTAATTCAAAGGTTGGGTATACCTGGTAATGTGAGTAATTGGCTAATCATAAACGCCTTGAAGCCTTAGAGGCTAGAGCCGAACCCGGTTATGAGTTAATTAACCGCGTCGAAGTTAAAACACTTCATGATGCCCAAATTAGTGAACCAATGTTTAATAATAACATATGGTAGATTACGCGGGTGTAACCCTTTTTAAGGGGGGTAGGGCGAGAAACCGCTTAGAGTATGTTTTACGTATAGGTGTGTAAACTACTATGTGCATAGCACAAAAGAAATTGTTTTGATGATTGGAACTTATGTTACATAAACATATGTACCCATTCATTATGTAATTAGGGTTATTGTGCATGAGAGATGCGAGCAATGTGCATTTAATAATTATGAAAAGAGGAGTAGAGAAACTCTTGGGGAATGAGAATCCCTATAGTATATGTCTATTGAGACTAGACATGAGATGTAATGAGTATGAATCGGTATATGAAACCGATGTGTAACCTAGTTGGAAGTGAGTTTCCCTAGGTAATTTTAATTGAAAATGATTGATGGAGTGAGTTTCATCCTTTGGAGTTGTATGTTGTATGTTAAGTGAGTAACAATTTGACTAAATGGGGCCATAAGTATGGGATGCCTAGGTAAAGTAGTGAAGCAATGATAATGATGGAGGACCTAAGTTCTAGGAATTTAAGATATTTAAAATGGATTGTTTTATGAATATGACTAAAAAGAATAAAAGATAGAAAACGGAAATGTTTGACTATCTGCTTGTTTGAAACTGAAGTGGGAGGTGGAACTTGATCTGCTAGCGATCAAGGAAAGCCGAGCACAAATTGAGGTGGAAGGATAGTTCAACACTGATGCTGATCACATCAGGGTTGGATGATTCTTGAAGCTCCCTATAAGTGGTCACAAGTAATCACGCTAAGAAAAGATACAGCTACCATAAACCGGATTTGGAGTTGTGTGATGTTTTAAAAAGAATTTTCAAACAGAATTTGAAAAAAAGAGGATCTTCCTTCGAGCATGAAGGCGAAAAATGGTTTTGAAACCATTACACCGTACGTGCGGCGGTCCTAAGTGACCGGTTGGGGCGGTGACAGTGTGGGATTTTTCCAAAGGCAGCGGGACGGGGTGAGTACCCTGAGAATGTCCTTTGTTGAGTGAGTTAACCAGAGTGCCTGAGGATATGTATGTGTGTAACGTTTTGATCAGAACCGAAGGGACCGTGGGCCAGAGAGAGTAAGTGCCCATTTCTCATGAAACGGCCGTGAAACAGAAAGAGTAAGTGTTCAATGTGACCGGTACCTGAGGGATCAGTAGCGTATTACTCGATATGGATTCGAGGACTGTAGTGCCTTCTTGTCTTCGGACCGATTCCATGGAGATAGTACAAAGAGTATTTTTGATTGTTATACATGTTGTGATATATGTGTGGTATGTGTAGTGTGAAATGAGACTGACTTGTGGAGTCTGTAAGGTTATACATGTATTATAACCTTGGCATAGCGTGCCCATGAGAGTAACGATATTAGATTCACCAACTTTGAGGACAAAGTTCTTAAGGGGGGTAGACAAAGTTCTTAAGGGGGGTAGATTTTAATACCCCGGACTTAAAAGTGGTGATTAAATTATTCTAATATGATTATTAAAGGCCTAATGGTGCCTAAAGAGCATTGGTAAAGAGAATAAAACCAAAAGAAAAGAGAAAACGCGTAAAACACGAAAAACGCTAAAACGCGCGTTAAATGAGTATAGGAGGTATAAGACCTCGGTTAGGGTCCAAGATGGATTCCTAAGGATTAATTAGGCCTAATTAGTATACGGGAATGAGTCCTGAAGAAAACGGATCCAAATAATGGATTAAAACGCCAATGGAGTTTTAAAGCACGTTTTTTTAGAAAACCCGAAAACGTGACTTTAAGTGGTCAAATAGATCCGTAAAAATTATAGTTGACTATATAACTATAATTAAGTATTAATGAAAGCTTCATAACCATTAAAAATAAAGAAACGAGAAAAATCCGAAAAACAGGCCCGGTTAGTGAATAGTGCTAAACCGGGTAAAATAACGAGCGTTTTCTGTAAAAAAAACAAAAAACGCTCCAGCTTAGTAATACATAGGGGGCGGTTTTATATGTTGACCATCCCTCCCTTTGACCCATAATAAGTAAAGAAAGAAAGGAAAAGAAAGTAGAAAAGGGGGAGTCACCTTCTCTCTCCTCCTTTATTTCTTTCCCTCTCTCTTTCCTCTCTTTCCTCTCTTCTTCCTCCCACCGATTTTTCTCCTCCCTCTCTGTTGCTGGACGGAAATGAGATCCATCCATGGCTTCTCCACTCTTCTTCTCCTTGTCCAAGCTAGCTCCATGCTTAAATCACAAAAATAATTACATATTTGTGATCCTCTCATCAAGCTCTACACTTCCCTCTTTTCAAAATTCAAAAAGGAAGAAGTTCATCTCCATGGGTTTTGCCCATTTGAAGAATAAATTACATCACTTTGGAGCTTGGAGTCTCCTCTTTCAAACAAGGTAAAAAGTTCCAAGAGAAAAGTTCATTTTCTTCATTCTCTAGTGTTAGCCGATTTGTGCCCTTCTTAATACCTTGTTCCTCTCCTTGTTGAGCAACTATTCAAACCTCCAATGGTGGGTTGGAGCTCCTCCTTTGATTCTTGGCAAATCAATTCTAGGGTTTCCAAAGGTAATGTTCAAATTTTATACCTTAAGCCTTCTTCTTGAATTCATGAGTTGTTTTTATAATTAGGAGAACTAATTAGTACTCCTTATATCCATTGGTATATTGGTCTATAGAATTGGGCAAGAGTTTTGCCTTGACTGATTTTGGAGTGAAGAGAAGAGGAGAAGAGTATTTAAAGGAAACTTAAGAGAATTCAAGGTAAGAAACCAACCCTAATGTATATTCTATATGTATTAGAACTTGGTATGGGTTAATAAAATAAATGAACCCCACTTAAGTTGTGTGGTATAATGTGCTTGTATGTAATAATGCAGTGAGAAAACATTTGTGAAATTAATGCTTGATTTAAGGGCCTAAGTGCCAAGTGTTTAAGTTATGGCTTTGTGTGGTGCTTAATGAGATTATGCTTGAGTAAAGAGGAAATGTTGTGTGCTGATAGAACCCTTGTGGTTTGGCTAGTTTTAGGATGAACTATGTGAAGAAATGAGTTTTGGATAGAGTTAGAAAAGTAGCCGGATTATGGCGAAATTCTGATAGAAATCTAAGTAGTTTAAGTGGAGTTTTGAGTGGAGAATAATCTAGGGTTACCTAGGTATGGATGCAGATTGATTGGCTTAGAAATCACCCATGGAGTACTTGTTCAAAAGGGAGATTTGATGCAAATCTGTAGCATAAGTGTTGTGAGGAAGTTGGCTGGTTGAGATGAACTAGTGTTAAACTTGTGAAACAAGGAGTAACTTGGTTTTAGAAGTGCATTGGCCTAGTAATGTTTTGGAATGGTCAAATGAAATGAGAACAAAATGCAAAGTGCCAAGAGGAGTTAGAAAATGCACAAGTGTGCATTATTGCAAATTGAGAATGCAAAATTCATGAATTTGAGTAAGAAGTTGAGTAAGGATTTAACCTATGATTTGAAGAAGTTTAGAGCATGTTTTAAGGTGATTAAACATGTACAAAACTTGTGGAAATATTAGGGAAAGTTTAAGGGTGGTTTAAGGATGGATTAGGGGCTGAAAAATAATGTTTGGAGCAGATTTTAGCAGGGTCTGGGACTTGGTCCTTGGACAAAGTCCCGGACCACCCTTAATTTTGTGCCGAGAATGAACATCCATGCCTGGTCCGGGACTTGAGATAGGGAGAAGGTCCCGGACCATAGTAGAAATTCACCCGAGAGTTAAGACCAGCATTGGTCCGGGACTTAGGGTAAGGACCAAGTCCCGGACCACCCCAGAAATGCCCCGTGAGTGTTTTAAAGGTTTTTAATGATGGGGGTTTGAATGTTAATGATGTTATATGATGTTTAGGCCTTGTCTGGTGACATGTAAAGGCCCTAAAAAGTGTAAGAAAGTGTTAGAAGAGAGTGAGAAGTGAGAACTCACATTAACAAGAGTAAAACCGAGATAACGGGATAAACGGGGTAAGTACGGGAGTAGCATTTAATTATGTACCGTATGAGCTTAGTATTAATAATAATGTTTGGAACATTATCAGAGGATCGTGTGTGAACCGAGCATGGTGAGATGACACGGTAAAAGTAAAAACCCCGGTGAAAGGTATGATTTTCTCATACCCCGCGTGCTAACCGAGTTACGTTGATTCGTGTGTTTGTGTGCCGGCTTAATCAAGACTAAAGCATGAAAATAATCCATTGTTTGATTATGTATGTCTTGTTGTATGTTGTATGAGCTAACATACTTGTATGCCGGTGTGGTCTAACTTCGTGTATAGACCGACTCATAGATGAGTGATGATTGGCTAGAGACTCGTAGAACGGGTCGTATCGTATAATAACGAAAACGTGCAAACACACATACTATCGATTTTAAGAACAATGATATCATAAACTTATGAACTCACTAGTTTGTGAGAGAGTTGTACGGGTTAGTAAATACCCGGTAACGGTTAGAAAACCAACCTAAAACATTCCACAAAATGAATGAATATGGAAGGGTACATGAACCACCAACTAGAGAATTGTAGAAAGTTCAAAGATGTGAACTTGTAAGAAAGGTAAAAGAGACCTAAGAGACCAATTAACTCCCTTGAGACATGGTCGACCTCCTATATGAGGATTTTACCCGGTATAAGGAAATAACCCAAAGTATGAGTATATGAAATGTAAGGGTAACCCTTGAACCTAAGATTACCCGAACTTAAGTAACGTTCCCTAAGTCATTAGAAACATCGAGAGTGATTCTTCTAGACTAATATACATAATAATATTATAACTCCGAGAGAGGAGTGTATGAGAATGTGAGAAGTCCGAGAGTAGTCGGACCTATGTGAAAGTAGTAGGAACTAAGAGAGAGTTCCGGGAGCTAGTCGAATTATGATCGAGAGCCACGTGTTTTGGCTCAAGAAAGTATTAAGAGAAACAAGCGTGACGTAGGAGACCTGAAGTGTCTCGAGAATATACAAGAGCTTGAATATTAGCAATCCAAGAGTGTGGGTGAGATAATGAGTATAAATAACCCAAGAGTGTGGGTGAGGTAATGAGTATAAGTAACCCGAGAGAATGGGTGAGTATAGAATGAGTAGCCCAAGAGAATGGGTGTGTATAAGAGTAAGTAACCCGAGAGAGTGGGTGAGTTATTGAATGAGTAACCAAGGCATAGTGAGGTAGAAACCCTCAAGGCCTAAGAGCAAACGAATACAACCAACAACCTTGTTATGTTAGTTAAGGATTGTATTCCATGGTTGAATGTGAATCCTTGTGTAGTGTACATATGTAATGTATTGCTAAGTTGCATGTTGATTGAATTAAAATGAATCTCATGCTCTCGACAAAAGTAGTCGGCGTACCCCGGTTAGCACTCGGGGTATGCGAATTTCATATGCAGCGTAAGCTGAGCCCCTAGGGGCATCGTTTTTATTTTCAGGTACACCGAAGAAGATACTGTTCGAGAGTAGGACGGGGTCGGTGGTTAGCATGGGTAGTTAGACTTTAATTACTTATGTATTTGTATGAGGTGTAAGACCGAATATGTTATCGGCATCCGTATATTGTGAACTCGGTATAGTAAGGAACTGAATGGAGTAATGTATTGTATGAGACTCGGTTGAGTGAATGAGTATTGTGTTTTGTATTGTGTACTCGGTTGTTCCAGTCCATCAGACTGTTACTGTATGTAAGTTAGGCCTAGTTAGCCATATGAGTGGCTAACGGCATTGTATCACCCTCCGTTGTAATAGAGTTCCGCTGCGAGTTTAATGGTAATGGTGACAGTTTAAGAGGTAATGACGAGTTTAGCGGTTGGGGTGTTACACTCTGACCGACGAACCATCTTAGTTCGTTGGAATTTTGTTGAGCGTAAGGACCCGTACGCGGACATCCTCGCATCATGTTTGTGATCACAACGCGCACCAAGGGTGCCACCCTTGGATTTCTCTGTACTCTACTCTATACATATATCGAACACTGATGATTAAGGTCTCTTAATCTAATCATAAGTATCAACTCGGGATCCAGTGTAACATTTCGAATGTGTGGCATATAAGGTTTTATACCTAGCATCTCTAAGTGATTTTTACCATTCGAATGTAGTAATATGAGAGCGGCTTTAAGCAGGCCGTTGCTCCGTATTTAGGTAATCTCTTAGATGTATCAGATAATATATCTTATTATTATCCTATGCTACGACGTTTTTCTTACGTCTCTTATAATAGTATATAAGGTAGCGTTACTTGCCTCAGTTCGGTTTATATATATACATGCATATATACGAACAAATGATATCACTTATAATAGCAATAGACGAGGCAACAGAATAATATACATCATGCATATTAATTCACACACCAAGCAATTAATCTTAACAGAGATTCACACAAGTCTGAACTGAGGAAATCCGCAAAGACAATCAAGCCATATAACAACATACCGTACATCGGAATAAACGCTAGCGTGATGTTCTCACGCTTATCCGACGCTCCTCGAAGTTCTACCAATCTGGAATACGTATGACGCCACGTATTAATACACTTTGCTCATAATACGGTACAGTATTCCCGTACAATAGCTAATCCCTCCCGGTTTTCATCCCCGTTATTAACTAACCGTCGTTACTCGGATTTTCGGGTTTACCCGAGATTAGTTATGTCGACGTTATAATTCATGTATTATTCCATTCTTGTATATTCTCCAACTTAGGATAAATTTCCTAATAACCTATCTCCTTTGGTTATAGGTTAGTTGTTATATATATATATATATACACACTAACTTATATATATATGTACATAATTATATATTTGTGTATTTATATAGTTGTCACTACATTTTATGTGCATCTTGACCTTATGTTATGCATTTCTCCTTAGTATTATCTTACTCAAGAGTTTGGTCAATAGAGTTGACTAAGTCAATGTAGTTTACTTGACCTAGTTATTCAAGTCTACATTCTTTATAATTCATCATTTAATTCCCTTTGACTTATATAAGTCTTTACTTAGTCTAACTCATTAAATGTTAAGAACATGACAAGGGGAAAGATAAGAAGGTTTCGTGTGCCCAAAATCAGTAGGGTGGATGATGTTCAACTATTCAGGTACCAGGGTGTGGACACTACCCATGCACCTTCATGGTTTCGCCTAGTGTCCTGTTTCAAATACAATCGGCTTGCTGTTTTTTTAATTTCAGTTAGTTTATCTGGTCTAGATTTCCTTAGTTTGTATGATATGTTTGAGCCTGAGCAGTGGTCATTAGATTATGTCGTATACCTAGCTATATAGTATATCTGTTTTTGATCTGGAATGAAGTCGGTAGTTTGAGGGTTTTATTAATATTTGAACCTTGGTTCTATCAATGGCATAGTCTTCTAATTGCATAGAACCTTAATATGGTTTGTCTATGGAGTGAAGGCTTGGCGGCATGTGATATTTAGGCCGTGATTGTGGTTTTTGAAGTGAAGGATGTCCGGATGCTCATGGAAGGGGGTGATAGATGCCATGGAACTTGGAGAAGGAGGGGGCAAGGGTTAACTAATGTAGTTTTAAGTTCTCTGTTTCGGTAATGTCCTTTGGTCAATTATGTACTAATCATGTATGGTTCTATAATCTAATCTAATATCTAGTTATCTCTGTTACGAAGAAAAAAATGTCTGCACATTGTAAACAAAGCAGGTGGGGGCGTAAACGAGACCAATTTGTATTACACCAGTATTACTACTCTCCTCATGGACAAAAAGTTTTGTTAGTAAAAGTATAACTTAATCAACAGTACATATTTATTTAATTGGGATGTGAAATGTATGTACACCACTAAAGTCTAAAATCAATGGATGAAAGTAAAAGGATCAAAAGAGGGACTCACATGCATTTAGGGATGTCAATTTTGACCCGAACCCGAAATTGACCCGTAAAAAGTCGGGTTCGGGTGAGATTTTTTACCCGAAATGATTTTCGGGTCAGGTTCGGATTGGGTCATTGAAACCCGCTTCGGGTTCGGGTTGAACCCGCTAACCCGTAACTCGAAAAAAATAATTAAAAATAGAAAATACTCCCTCCTATTCTAAATATAAGTCGTTTTAGGCTTTAGAATTATGTTCAAATTATAAGTCGTTTTAGACTTTTTGTATCTATCTTTCTACTTTTACCATTTCTACTTTTTTAATTATTATTATTATTGCACTCTACTTTTTATCCTACCAATAAAGTATACTTACTTTTTTATTCTCCCAATACAAAAAGTAAGGGTATGCTGGTCTTTTTAAACTCTTTCTTAAAAATTGTGAAAAAGTCTAAAACGACTTATAATTAGAATAGGAGAGAGTATGTTATATTTAATGACTTAATTAATATTTAATGATTAATTTATGACTAAAATAAACATTTAATCGATAACATATGATTATATATTGTACATAATAATTAATTAATATTATAGTATTATACTTTTTTATTAAATAATCCAAAATTTAAAAAATAAAATAAATTTTTGAAAAAACGAGTTGGGTTCGGGTCAACCCGCTCCGGGTTCAGGTTAAAGAAGTACAACCCACTCCGGGTTCGGGTTAAAGAAGTACAACCCGCTCCGGGTTCGGGTCAAGTTCAGGTTGACCAAACTATTTTCGGGTCGGATTCGGGTTGAGCTCAACCCGACCCAAAACCTGATTTTGACACCCCAGCATACTACTCACTCATGACTTTTTTCCGTGGTTGATGAAAAAGTTAACAATTATATATGCTTATTGTATGGATACGACAAAGGTGATTCATGAATCCTTACTTATCAATCATGTCTCCTGATCAATCAGTACGTACAAAGTCATGTATACTAAGTTTTCTTCTCTTATCCTCTAATCATTCTACTCTCTTTTATAAGGATCTACGTACTTACTTTACAAAAGAGAGAATAATAGTTGTTGCCGCCTATCTGGATTTTGAATTTGAAAAGATAATCCGGTTCGATTAATTAAGCATAATCAAATGGGAATATGAGTAATACTCCAGTAGTTTCAAAAGAGAAACCACCATACAATTACAAACAACCAGCGCTAAACATAATCAATTAATTAGGGCTGACGATTTTTGTAACTTGCAAAGGCGTCTTGGAATTAGGTTAGTAGAAATAATTACGCGTCTTTATATTTGGCAATTAGTAGCACTAGTTACCAGGGAGACGTGCGGCACTCGCAACCATTTTGGTAACATCAATCAATGCTAATTTCTAGCGGCTCGTCATCTCTGTGTTTTCTCAGTGAAAGTGTGAAACCAATCAATTAGGGCTCTTTGATTTTAGAAACGAGTTTATTTGATAGTTCATTTTAAATTTTTATATTATCACATACATTAATTGTCATAATAGTTTTTACTTTTTTTCTTAGGCAGAAGAATAGTTAGAATTGACTGTTAGAATTGGCATATTCTGTTTTGAGGACTGTTAATCGGTGGCACTCTTGAAGAAAAAGAAACACTTTTATTTTATCGCGAAGAGGAAGAAGATACAATGTACTGGTGTTCTTGATTTTACAGAATGATCTAATAGTTGGGCGCTAAGACCATCACTGAGTAGAAGACTTATACTGCTGACTAGGAAAAGGAAAATAAGGAACCGGTCAACAGACCGTGGACTCAAATTACAATATTAACCTGATACACAGTAGAAGCGTACAAGTTATAAATAATCCTAAGATACAAACTATATAACATATACCATATAACATATAGAGACATATTATTCTGCCATCCCCCCTCAAAGAGTACTCCCTTATGCGCTGTGTGAGGAACAGAAGAGTGCTCTTTGACCGAGACATTGTTGACATGTGTATTACCTGTCGGTCTGAACCTGTAGTTTATGTAGAGTCAATGATTCTGGCCGCTGTTGTGTTATGTCCTACCTGGTATGCTGTTGCTGCAGTCCCAATGGTTTGAAAGAGTATTGATAACTCTTTCCTGTGAGTGGCTTGGTCATGAGATCAGCCAACTGGTGCGTACTTGGAACATACTGTACCTGTATAAGACCACCCTGCAATTTCTCACGAACAAAATGACAGTCTAGTTCTACGTGTGTTGTTCGTTCATGTGAAACCGGATTCCGAGCTATGTGGATCGTTGCTAGGTTATCGCATTTTAGGGGTATGGGGGTTATGTTAGGAACTCCAATTTCATCTAAGAGTCTACTTAGCCAACTTAACTCTCTTGTTACTTGTTTGTTTCTTAGACTTCCAGCTTAAAGGTGAGTCCCCGAGGAGTATGTAATATCCAGAAACTGATTTGTGTGTGATTGGGCAAGAGGCCCAATCTGAATCGCAATAAGCCTAGAGATCAAAATTTTGGTTTTTGTTAAAGAGTAGACCGAAAGTGGAAGTGGCAGCTTTGTAGTGTTTGGAAGTAGGAAATTGAAGAAATTGGCTAAGGTACTGGACTGCAAAGGCTATGTCAGGACGAGTGTTGGTGAGGAAGTTGAGTTTTCCAACAAGACACCTGTATTCAGTGGGATTTTGTAGTTTAGAACCAGAATCTTTGTATAGCTTAAGGTTTAGAGGTAAGGGAGAAACAGACGGCTTGCAGTTTTGCATATTAAATTCATGGAGAATTTGGTTAATATAGCGTTGTTGAGACATGATGATGCCATTGTCTGTTTTAAGGAACTCCATACCTAAGAAAAAGTTCAATCTGCCTAAATCTTTTATTTTGAATTGTTTGTCTAGTTGGCTTTTCAAAAATTTCACTTATTTTGCATCATTTCCCACCACTAGAATGTCGTCCACATAGATCCCTAAAAGTGTTATGCTATTCTTCTTTTTCTTAACGAAAAGGGAGTAATCATTTTGAGAATGGTTGAAGCCAAGACCCTTTAGGAATGAAGCTAGTTTCTCATACCATTGACGGGAGGCTTGCTTTAATCCATAAAGGGATTTGTGCAACTTACATGCTTTGTTTTCTCCTTGAACCTTTAGACCTTGGGGTATTGTCATATACACATCCTCATGGAGGTATCCTTGAAGGAAAGCGTTATTGACATCTAATTGGTCTAGAATCCAACCTCTTTTAACTGCTGTTATGATGAGGGCACGAACGGTGGTGAGTTTTACTACTGGTGAGAAAGTTTCTTCGAAATCAAGGCCTTGTTTTTGTGTGAAACCCCTAACGACCAACCGAGCCTTGTATCTTTCTAAACTCCCATCTGGTTTAAGTTTGGTCTTGTATACCCATTTACAGCTTATGGGCTTCTTTCCTTTTGGCAAATCCACTATAGACCAAGTATTGTTTTGTTTAAGGGCCTCAAATTCCTCGGCCATGGCTCGTGTCCAATTGGGATCTTTGCTGGCAATTTGGTAATTTGGGGGCTCACTTAGGTTATTGATGTGATTGATGATTGTATTGGTGTCTTGGTGTATAGAGCATGAAAGGATAGTGAAGGAGGGCAGATGATCAGTTAGGGTGTTAATGATGAATTGAGATTGTTTTGTTGTGTCTTTATGTTCAAGTCTCTCTGTGAGGATGGAGGAGAAAAGGTCTTTCTGGTCAAAAGCTTGTAGAACAGATAAAGTCATTGTATTTAGATGAGAAATTATGTGGACGGGTGGACCTTCTGACTGGGGTTTGTTCTGGTATTTCTGGTGTTTCTTGAGGATGATCTTGGTTAACATCTTGTTATGGAGTAGGTTCTGAAGGCGTAGATGTTTCTCTTATCTCAGAAGGCTGAGACGTACAAACTAGACCTGACAATTTGGGTCGCTGAGTTGGGTTGATATCAACCCTAACCCAACCCATTTCAAATATCATCAACCCAACCCAAAAATTGATGGGTCCGAAAATCACGACCCTAACCCAACCCGTTTAAAATCCTTCAACCCTAACCTAACCCACTCAACCCACTGTTTAAGCATACAATAAATTAGATGGATTAGGAGTAGAAATTAATTAAAAAATCCAAAAACAACCAGTGCTAGCTGGCACATTAATTATGATGAAACAAAAAGATGAGAAGTAATCTTGCTTGATCGACCCAACTTTAAACGAATTCCATGTTATGCAAAGAATGTAAAACTACAGCACCAATTTCCTATGAATAGAATAACACGTACTTTTTCAATAAGTTTATATTTATCAATCTGTGCCTAAAGCTCTACCACTGTTGGGGAAGAATCCTGTCTAAATATGCACATGATCCTAGTGCCCTTAATAAAAAGGGGAACAAAAATGAAAATTTTCATTATGCATTAGAGAAATGTACTAAAGACAAATCTTCTAAAGTTAGAAATAATTTATAAACTGAGAGCTCAAAGCCTCAAACTATGACTGATAGTTTTAAAATAATTACACCTGTTTAAATTGAGTGCTCATGCCTGAGAAAAGTATAATCACAATCACTTAATCGTTATCAACAGTTGAGGAACTTTTATGCAACATGCTATCCGTATTGTTGGCTTCAGAATTCACTAAGAGGTCTATAATCAAGATCCTACTTACAAAAAATACATATCAGTATATCACCTACTTTTGTTCACCCTTCTAGATAATCTAAACATATATATATGTTCTCAAGAACAACTATGGCAGTGAGAATAAGAAATACAAACCTTGGGCAGAGATGAAGAGCGACATAGACATGAACAACGACGTAGAGAAGAAAAATAGATGTGAGTCTGCTAGGGGTGAGCAAACGGGGCGGTTATTTCGGATAACCGCTCTTTTTTTCAAATTCGATCACCTTATTTTTTAACCGTTTTACAAAAGTTCGGTTATTTCAGTTAAAACGGTTATCCGTAATAAAGTAAGGTTTGGTTAACGGATATTGAAATTCAAACTTCGGTTATCCATAATAACCGAACTTTTATAAAAATATTTTTATAATTTTTTTTTAACGCCAGTAATTTTATCTAATATTTTACTACTCACTCAATTAGGTTTAGGTTTTGATTATTTCGGTTAATTTAGAAAGTTTGGTTTTTCGGTTATTTTAGGAAGTTCAGTTATTTCGGTTATTTTAGAAAGTTCGGTTATTTCAGCAACTTAGTGGTTATTAGTGTAACATAAAAAATGGTTATCGGTTAAAACGGTTAACGGTTAAAATGGATATTAGTATTAAATTCAGTTAATTCGATTATAACCGAAATAACCGAACACCGTACTTTATTTTAAACTTCGGATAACGGATATCCTTTAACCGTTTGCACATCCTTAGAGTCCGCAAGACAAGAGCATTTGGGTTTTCAACATTATGTTAAGGTCTGGTTGGGCCCTTTGTTTGATACGCAACTGGTTGGGCCATTTGTTTAGTTAAGATTATGTGATATTATGAAATGTGGGATAGTCAACTGCACTTGGGCTTAAGGCTAAGGTATAGTTTTATCTGAAAATAATATATATATTTGTGTGTGTGAATTAATATTCTTATTTTTTATTATTAACAAATATTGTTCTTCGGGTTTCGGGTTGGGTCATGGGTTAAGAGCTCTATCCTAACCCAACCCACAAAATTATCCTATTACCCTAACCCAACCCAAAAAATAGATGGGTCAATAATCAAGACCCTAACCCGTAAAAGTATGGGTTGGGTTCGGGTTGGGTTTCGGGTTGGGTCAAAATTGTCAGGTCTAGTACAAACATTGTCCTCCAAGTTTGGGGAAAAGGTCGGTGTTTTGATCATCCTTTTGGGAATTGTTTTTCCAATCACCATTAATTAAAGGGTATATGTCTTCGAAGAAGGTAAGGTCTCGAGTTACCTTAACCTTTCTTTCTTTGAGAGTTAATACTTTGTAACCTTTGGTGTTTTTGCTATTTCCAATGTAAACACATGCAGATGACCGTGGGTCAAGTTTTCCCCGACCAGGATCAATGTTCGTCATATAACAAAGACACCCGAAGCTCTTTATTTCATTATAGTCAGGTTTAGATCCATATAATCTTTCGTATGGTGTTACATTAAGAATAGGTTTACTGGGCATTCTGTTTATTAGATATGTTGCATGTTCAACACAGTAACCCCAAAATTCATTTCCTAGACCTGATTGAAATAATAAAGCCCTGGCTACCTCCATTAAATGACCTTGTTTGCGTTCAACCACTCCGTTTTGTTGAGGAGTGTGGGGGCAGGAGGTTTGGTGAATGATTCCCTTCTGGGAGTAAAAAGTGATCCCTTCAAAAGATTTTAATAATTCCATGGCATTATCACTCCTAATTATTTTGAACAAACCGCTCATTTGTCTCTCAACTAAGTTAACAAAGTTTTTGATGTTTTGAGTGGCTTTAGATTTATGTTTTAAAGGGGTAACCCATGTCGCCCTGGTATAGTCATCAACAATGGTTAAAAAATACTTATGGCTGCCTATGCTTTGGGTTCTCATAGGGCCGCAAATGTCTACATGAATCAATTCAAAAGGTCTTAGACTTTTAATGGTTGAGGAGGAAAACTTGGTGCGTTTTCCTTTAGCCTTATAACAGATTGCACAAGGTAACAAAGTGTTCTTTACATTGCAAGGAATTTCAATATCTATGATTTTTGCCAGTTTCAATAGCGGGATATGCCCCATCCTATTATGCCACAAAAGGTAGTTGGTGGCATTACAAACAGTAGAAGTATGGACAGAAACATCAGTAGAAAAGTTCACGCAAGTCCTAGAAGCATTTCTATTTCTCAAAACAAATTCATGTAAAGCATTCATATCAACTATATACATACCACATACAAGTCTTCCAATCTCTTGGAATTGTCCTTTCTCAAAATCCTGCAAGGCACAAGATTTTTGATTGAAAATTATGGATACTTTCAGTTTCTGAATCAACTTAGCCATTGATATAATGTTAAGCATGAAATCTTTCACATACAGAACATTTTCTAGATATGTAAAACCATTAATTATCAGTTTACCCAAGTGATCAACATCCTTTTGTTTCCATCTGGCAGAGTAATCTGTTTCTTTTCTTTCAATATTTCACAATCAGAAAGCATATTTATGCTACCACTAATATGTTTTGTAGCTCCAGAGTCTAATATCCACAAACCTTTAAAAGCATGTATAACTGGAGCATGATTCACATTCAAACAAGGTAAAGAATTGACGGAGTTTTTAGAGTTACCTGAAAAATCTCCGAAATCATTATGCTTTGTCGTGTTTGCATTATCCTTCTGTTGTTGAAGGAAGGACACAAGTTGCTAAAGTTGCTCGCTTGAAAACCCCTTCACTGGAGATTCCAAACTTGTTTCTGCATCTCGACTTGTGGAGTTTCCTTGTTGAGACACAACAGATCCAACGTGGCCATCTCTCTGTGGCTTCGATTCACTGAAAGGAAAGCCCACCAGCCACCAGCACTCATTCCTTGAATGTCCCAATTTACCGCAGTTCTGGCATTTTGGGAGATCCTTTCTTTGTGTGGAGCTTGTGTTCTTGCTTAGTGGTTTCTTGAATGTCGGCTTGTAATTACCAGAATTAGGGTTACTATTTTTCGTTTTTCCAATTGCGAAATTTCTCGCTGTTCCTGCTCGCACGACTAGGGTTAGGGATTGCTCACTTTCGTCTCTCACGTCGGTGGAATAATTATCTTGATATATGTATTATTTCATCTTAAGCACAACATTAACTATCATCGACGTCTTGTTCGAAATTGCCTATCAACCACTAATTTCATGTCCATTGAAGAAGAATCTATTTGAAATTCATTGAAATTGTCTATCAATTTCACCAATTTCACGTCCATTGACGAAGAATCTATTTGAAATTATCAAAATTTCCTATCAATATCAATATTAACTATCATTGACTTCTTATTCCACAGTAAAACAATCAAGCATGTTCTATTCTAATTAACAGACGAATTGGACACTAACCTAAATAGATAGATGTATTGGCATTAACTATCATCGACGTCTAATTTGAAATTGTCTATCAATTCCACTAATTTGATGTCCGTTGAAAAATAATCTATTTCATATTCATCGAAATTGTCTATCATTTCCCTCAAGTTCACGACCATTGAAGAAGAATCTGTGTGAAATTATCAAAATTGCCTATCAATTTTGACATTATCTATCATTGACTTCTTATTCGATAGTAAAACAATCAACCCTGTTCTATTTTAATTACCAAACAAATTGGACACCGATCTAAATAGTTAGATGTATCGACATTAACTATCATCGACGTCTAATTTGAAATTGTCTATCAATTCCACTAATTTGATGTCCGTTGAAAAATAATCTATTTCATATTCATCGAAATTGTCTATCATTTCCCTCAAGTTCACGTCGATTGAAGAAGAATTTGTGTGAAATTATCAAAATTGCCTATCAATATTGACATTAACTATCATTGACTTCTTATTCGATAGTAAAACAATCAACCCTGTTCTATTTTAATTAACAAACAAATTGGACACCGATCTAAATAATTAGATGTATCGACATTAACTATCATCGACGTCTAATTTGAAATTGTCTATCAATTCCACTAATTTGATGTCCGTTGAAAAATAATCTATTTTATATTCATCGAAATTGTCTATCATTTCCCTCAAGTTCACTTCGATTGAAGAAGAATATGTGTGAAATTATCAAAATTGCCTATCAATATTGACATTAACTATAATTAACTTCTTATTTGATAGTAAAACAATCAAGTCTGTTCTATTCTAATTAGCAGACGAATTGAACACCGATATAAATAGTTAGATGTATCGACATTTACTATCATCGAAGTCTTATTTGAAATTGCCTATCAATTCCACTAATTTCATGTCCGTTGAAGAATAATCTATTTGAAATTCATCGAAATTGTCTATCATTTCCCTCAATTTCACGTCTATTGAAGAAGAATCTATGTGAAATTATCAAAATTGCCTACCATTATCGACATTAACTATCATTGACTTCTTATTCGATAGTAAAGCAATCAAGCATGTTCTATTCCAATTAGCAGACGAATAGGACACCGATCTAAATAGTTAGATGTATCGACATTAACTATCATCGAAGTCTTATTTGAAATTGTCTATCAATTCCACTAATTTCATGTCCGTTGAAGAATAATCTATTTGAAATTCATCGAAGTTGTCTATCATTTCCCACAATTTCACGTCTATTGAAGAAGAATCTGTGTGAAATTATCAAAAATGCCTACCATTATCGACATTAACTATCACTGACTTCTTATTCGATAGTAAAGCAATCAAGCCTGTTCTATTCCAATTAGCAGACGAATAGGACACCGATCTAAATAGTTAGATGTATCGACATTAACTATCATCGACGTCTTATTCGAAATGTCCTATCAATTCCACTAATTTCATGTCCGTTGAAGAATAATCTATTTGAAATTCATCGAAATTGTCTATCATTTCCCTCAATTTCACGTCTATTGAAGAAGAATATGTGTGAAATTATCAAAATTGCCTACCATTATTGACATTAACTATCATTGACTTCTTATTCGATAGTAAAACAATCAAGCCTGTTCTATTCCAATTAGTAGACGAATAGGACACCGATCTAAATAGTTAGATGTATCGACATTAACTATCATCGACGTCTTATTCGAACTTTCCTATCAATTCCACTAATTTCATGTCCGTTGAAGAATAATCTATGTGAAACTCATCAAAAATTGTCTATCATTTCCCTCAATTTCACGTCCATTGAAGAAGAATCTGTGTGAAATTATCAAAATTGCCTATCAATATTCACATTAACTATCATTGACTTCTTATTCGATAGTAAAACAATCAAGCCTGTTCTATTTTAATTACCAGACAGATTGGACACCGATCTAAATAGTTAGATGTATCGACATTAACTATCATCAACGTCTAATTTGAAATTGTCTATCAATTCCACTAATTTGATGTCCGTTGAAAAATAATCTATTTCATATTCATCGAAATTGTCTATCATTTCCCTCAAGTTCACGTCGATTGAAGAAGAATCTGTGTGAAATTATCAAAATTGCCTATCAATATTGACATTAACTATAATTGACTTCTTATTTGATAGTAAAACCATCAAGTCTGTTCTATTCTAATTAGCAGTTGAATTGAACACCGATATAAATAGTTAGATGTATCGACATTAACTATCATCGAAGTCTTATTTGAAATTGCCTATCAATTCCACTAATTTCAAGTCCGTTGAAGAATAATCTATTTGAAATTCATCGAAATTGTCTATCATTTCCCTCAATTTCACATCTATTGAAGAAGAATCTGTGTGAAATTATTAAAATTGCCTACCATTATCGACATTAACTATCATTGACTTCTTATTCGATAGTAAAGCAATCAAGCATGTTCTATTCCAATTAGTAGACGAATAGGACACCGATCTAAATAGTTAGATGTATCGACATTAACTATCATCGAAGTCTTATTTGAAATTGCCTATCAATTGCACTAATTTCATGTCCGTTGAAGAATAATCTATTTGAAATTCATCGAAATTGTCTATCATTTCCCTCAATTTCACGTCTATTGAAGAAGAATCTGTGTGAAATTATCAAAATTGCCTACCATTATCGACATTAACTATCATTGACTTCTTATTCGATAGTAAAGCAATCAAGCCCGTTCTATTCCAATTAGCACACGAATAGGACACCGATCTAAATAGTTAGATGTATCGACATTAACTATCATCGACGTCTTATTCAAAATGTCCTATCAATTCCACTAATTTCATGTCCGTTGAAGAATAATCTATTTGAAATTCATCGAAATTGTCTATCATTTCCCTCAATTTCACGTCTATTGAAGAAGAATCTGTGTGAAATTATCAAAATTGCCTACCATTATCGACATTAACTATCACTGACTTCTTATTCAATAGTAAAACAATCAAGCCTGTTCTATTCCAATTAGTAGATGAATAGGACACCAATCTAAATAGTTAGATGTATCGACATTAACTATCATCGACGTCTTAGTCGAACTTTCCTATCAATTCCACTAATTTCATGTCCATTGAAGAATAATCTATGTGAAATTCATCAAAAATTGTCTATCATTTCCCTCAATTTCACGTCCATTGAAGAAGAATCTGTGTGAAATTATCAAAATTGCCTATCAATATTGACATTAACTATCATTGACTTCTTATTTGATAGTAAAACAATCAAGTGTGTTCTATTTTAATTAGCAGTTGAATTGAACACCGATATAAATAGTTAGATGTATCGACATTAACTATCTTCGAAGTCTTATTTGAAATTGCCTATCAATTCCACTAATTTCAAGTCCGTTGAAGAATAATCTATTTGAAATTCATCGAAATTGTCTATCATTTCCCTCAATTTCACGTCTATTGAAGAAGAATCTGTGTGAAATTATCAAAATTGCCTACCATTATCGACATTAACTATCATTGACTTCTTATTTGATAGTAAAGCAATCAAGCATGTTCTATTCCAATTAGCAGACGAATAGGACACCGATCTAAATAGTTAGATGTATCGACACTAACTATCATCGACGTCTTATTTGAAATTGCCTATCAATTCCACTAATTTCATGTCCGTTGAAGAATAATCTATTTGAAATTCATCGAAATTGTCTATCATTTCCCTCAATTTCACGTCTATTGAAGAAGAATCTGTGTGAAATTATCAAAATTGCCTACCATTATCGACATTAACTATCACTGACTTCTTATTCGATAGTAAAGCAATCAAGCCCATTCTATTCCAATTAGTACACGAATAGGATACCGATCTAAATAGTTAGATGTATCGACATTAACTATCATCGACGTCTTATTCGAAATGTCCTATCAATTCCACTAATTTCATGTCCGTTGAAGAATAATCTATTTGAAATTCATCGAAATTGTCTATCATTTCCCTCAATTTCACGTCTATTGAAGAAGAATCTGTGTGAAATTATCAAAATTGCCTACCATTATCGACATTAACTATCACTGACTTCTTATTCGATAGTAAAACAATCAAGCCTGTTCTATTCCAATTAGTAGATGAATAGGACACCAATATAAATAGTTAGATGTATCGACATTAACTATCATCGACGTCTTATTCGAACTTTCCTATCAATTCCACTAATTTCATGTCCATTGAAGAATAATCTATGTGAAATTCATCAAAAATTGTCTATCATTTCCCTCAATTTCACGTCCATTGAAGAAGAATCTGTGTGAAATTATCAAAATTGCCTATCAATATTGACATTAACTATCATTGACTTCTTATTCGATAGTAAAACAATCAAGCCTGTTCTATTTTAATTACCAGACAAATTGGACACCGATCTAAATAGTTAGATGTATCGACATTAACTATCATCGATGTTTATTTGAAATTGCCTATCAATTCCACTAATTTGATGTTCGTTGAAAAATAATCTATTTCATATTCATCAAAATTGTCTATCATTTCCCTCAAGTTCGCGTCGATTGAAGAAGAATCTGTGTGAAATTATCAAAATTGCCTATCAATATTGACATTAACTATCAATAACTTCTTATTCGATAGTAAAACAATCAAGCTTGTTCTATTATAATTACCAGACAAATTGGACACCGATCTATAAAGTTAGATGTATCGACATTAACTATCATCGACGTCTTATTTGAAATTGCCTATCAATTCCACTAATTTGATGTCCGTGGAAGAATAATCTATTTCAAATTCATTAAAATTGGCTATCATTTTCCTCAATTTCACGTCCATTAAAGAATAATATGTGTGAAATTATCAAAATTGCCTATCAATATCGACATTAACTATCATTGACTTCTTATTCGATAGTAAAACAATCAAGCCTGCTCTATTCTAATTAGCAGACGAATAAAACACCGATCTAAATAGTGTTATGTATCGACATTAACTATCATCGACGTCTTGTTTGAAATTGTCTATCAATTCCACAAATATCACGTCCATTGAAAAAGAATATATCTAAAAATTTTCTAAATTGTCTATTATTTTCACTAATTTCACGTCCGTTGAATAAGAATTTATGATAAACATCTAAATCGTCTATCATTTCCATTAATTTCATGCCCATTGAAGAAGAAATTATTGGAAATGATATACAATTTCGATGACTTTCAATTAGATTCTTCTTCTACGTTCATGAAATTAGTGGAAATAGACAATTTCAATGACATTCAAATAGATTTTTGTTGAACAGACGTGAAATTAGTGGAAATGATAGACAAATATTATAATTTCTAAATAGATTTTTCTTCAATAGACATGCAATTAGTTGCAATGATGGACAATTTAAACATTTTTCAAATAGATTCTTCTTTAACGGACATGAAATTAGTGGAATTGATAAGCAATTTAAAATAAGACGTCAATGATAGTTAATGATGATACATATGACTATTTAGATCGGTGTCCAATTTGTCTGGAAATTAAAATAGAACGAGCTTGATTGTTATACTATCGAATGAGAAGTCAATGATAGTTAATGTCAATATTGATAGACAATTTTGATAATTTCACATAGATTCTTCTTCAATGGACATGAAATTGAGGGAAATGATAGATAATTTTGATGAATTTCAAATAGATTATTTTTCAACGGACATCAAATTAGTGGAATTGATAGACAATTTCACATTAGACGTCGATGATAGTTAATGTCGATACATCTAACTATTTAGATCGGTGTCCAGTTTGTTTGGTAATTAAAATAGAACAGGGTTGATTGTTTTACTATCGAATAAGAAGTCAGTGATAGTTAATGTCAATATTGATAGACAATTTTGATAATTTCACACAAATTCTTCTTCAATGGACATGAAATTGGGGGAAATGGTAGATAATTTTGATGATTGTCAAATAAATTCTTCTTTAATGGACATGAATTTAGTGGAATTGATAGGTAAGTTCGAACAAGACATCGATGATAGTTAATGTCGATACATCTAACTATTTAGGTTGGTGTCCAATTTGTCTGTTAATTAGAATAGAACATGCTTGATTGTTTTACTATGGAATAAGAAGTCAATGATAGTTAATATTGATATTGATAGGAAATTTTGGTAATTTCAAATAGATTCTTTGTCAATGGACGTGAAATTGGTGAAATTGATAGACAATTTCAATGAATTTCAAATAGATTCTTCTTCAATGAACATGAAATTAGTGGTTGATAGGCAATTTTGAACAAGACGTCGATGATAGTTAATGTTGTGCTTAAGAAGAAATAATACATTTATCATAAAAATTATCAGCAAAGTATACCATGACAAAGTAGACGAAAAGACGAACGCGTCGGCGCAAACGGATCGAAATACGGAGCTATAACGAAGAAGATATGGTGATTTTAAGACCGGAACGCGGCACCGGTAAAGAAGACCGCGCGCCCGCGCCGGTAAAGAAGACCGCGCACCCGCGCCAGTAAAAAAGACCGCGCGCCCGCGCTGGTAAAGAAGACCGCGCGCCCATGCTGGCCCTTCATTGTTGGCGCTGCCGGGTTCCGATCTTAAAATCGCCATATCTTCTTCGTTATAGGTCCGTTTTTCGATCCGTTTGCGCCGACGCGTTCATCTTTTCGTCTACTTTGTCATGGTATACTTTGTTGATAATTTTTATGATATATCTTTTTACTTATATAAGTACTTCGGAATCCTTCTTTGCTTTTTTCGAACCATTTTTAATAAATTTTGCCTACATTAGCCCCTAAATTGGTCATTTTCTGACTGAGCGTATTGGAATTCCAACTGTGCGTAATGAAATTTGGCGTCATCTCGTAATATGTCACAAATTGTGAGTAAATATAGTAATTTTTGAAAGATATTAAAGTAGGGGCAAAATGATCATTTTTCGACTGTGTGAAGTGAAAACACGATATGTTTGATATGCTCGGTAAGGTGAATGTTAGTTGTGGAATTGAATCAAGGGTTAAAGGAATGTATTAAAACAAAAAAAAAGTTTCTTCCTTGTACGATTGTAAGTTTCCTCTGCTGCTAATTAACAAATCAAAGCGATGCAATGGCAATGCCATGCGATTATTGGTATAGAGATGCATCCCATATACTGAAAAACTATTTACTACGCAACGGAACTGTTAGTTCAGTCAAGATGTTGATTGAACTTGTGAAGTGACATGAGAAGAAAATTTGTAGTATTAATTTTAAGTGATTGTGACTTTTAATATATAGGTCTAGAATAAAAAAAAAATATATCACTGTTAACCTAAATTCAAGTTTTTCAAGATAAGACTAGACATGAATGTGTTTTAATAACTTTGGAAAAAATTTATTTTTACATGTGTATAACGATACACTAAAATGATAATATGATTCATTAATTTTGATATTATGATTCATTAACTAATAAGTAGTGAATTAGATTACAAATTTCAGAACCGATAAAAAGTCATTATTGTTTTGTAGTGTATTATTGTTGTTGTATGGTGTATTTTAAACCTTATATGGTGAATCATGTATTTTTCATACATACCAAGTATTGTTTTGTGTTGTATTATTGTTTAATTTTTTATATTTATTTGTTTACATGATACACTAAAATGATGATATGATTTATTAGTTTTGATATCATGATTCATTAAAATTGATATTATGATTTATTAACTAATAAGTGGTGAATTAGATAACAAATTAACTTCGAAACCGGTAAAATCATTATTGTTTTGTAATGTATTATTATTATTATTTTGTGGTGTATTATTATTATTATGTATTTTTAAGTTATGAGGTTCATCATGTATCTTCTTGACATACCGATTTTAAAATATATAATGAATCATTATTTTTTATTATTATTGGTGTATGGTATTAAACTGTATGTGATGAATCATGTATGATTGATATCTTATATATACATGTAAATAATATAAAATTTTAAGCTTTGTCAAAATATATCCATGTTTGGTCTTGTTTTGAAGAGCTTGAATTTAGATGAATAATGGTATAATTTTTTTAATTTTGGACTTATATTTAAAAATTACAATCAATTAAAACTAATGTAGTTAAAAGACAACCCAGTCAGTAAAACAATCCAATCTATAACTAATTGGATTACTAAGGCCCCGTTCTCAAAAAAAAGTTGAGGAGAAATATAATCTCCTATTTATTTGCAAGCCTCACACAGATGAAAGAATAAGAAGCTAGTTGAAGTAGCGTTTTGCTCACATAATCTAGCTTCAGAACGGAGCCTAAATGACAGACTACACCAACTTATAGCAAACCTCAGCATCGATGGTCCGTTACAAGACATATCTACAGTAATCAGCACACAGTTTACCAAAGTGCCCTCTCCATGATAAATACTCCATTGTACTGCCGCGTGAATAAGAATTAAGATGACGCAGGTAAAAAAAAATTCTTTTAATATAGAGTGGTTTAGATTTGTTTGAAAATATAAAGATTTAACATATATTATTATATTTTTTAAATTTATTATTATCAAATAATCAAATAGGGTCAATAATTTTTGCAAGAATTCAGCAAAATATAATGAACTAAAAGATCTCAACAAATTGCAACTAATCCATAGTTAAATATTTTATAATGAAAAATAAAAAGAAAAAGTTCTAAAATTATACGACAATCCCAACAAAATTCAATAAAAATAGTAACTACATAAATAGATGCTAGATTTCCATTTAGTAAATAATGTAAAGAATATATAACAATATAAATAAAGTAATATTTCTAGAACATACCCCATTTTATAATCAAAATATTATCTTCACCTGAAAAGAATATTAAATTTTCTGAAAAAATATTTATTTAATTTATCATGCATCAATAAAAAAATCTAAACCTTTCATCTTATTTTTATAAGAACAAGAAGTTCCTAACTGTTAAAACAAATGAATACTACTTACAAGAAAAATGTTGCTTCATCAACAATGTCTCACACAAATTAATAATACTGGTAGATCATGTACTAGTACTTATACTCCCTCCGTCCTGAATTGACCGTCCTGTTTACTATTTAGACATGTTGTTTGACTTCAATTTTTAACATATATGATAAAATAATTTTTAAAATTTAAGTTTTGCATATGATTCCTTATATGTTAAACGATTATTACAAATTTTAGTTTTTAAAATTATTTTATCTTATATGCTTAATATGAAGTGGAAAAACGTGTCATAAAGTAAACAGGACGGTCAATTCAGGACGGAGGGAGTATTTATTATATCATTAAAAATTATAGTAGTACTAATTTTAGGTAGTCTGGTTATTTCCTTTTTTATTTTTAGAATTAACTACTCCCTTTGTCCTGAATTGACCGTCCTGTTTGCTTTATGGCACGCTTTTCCACTTCAATATTAAGCATATAAGATAAAATAATTTTATAAAACTAAATTTTGTAACATATAGTTTATCATGTAAGGAATCATATGCAAAACTTAAATTTTTAAAATTAATTTATTTTCTATGTTAAAAATTGAAGTCAAACGACATGTCCAAATAGTAAACAGGACGGTCAATTCAGGACGGAGGGAGTAGGTAAATAATGAAACAATCTCCACTCCTAGACTTCATCCCCGACACCTTATTTTATTTTATCGTTCCCGATGGAACTACGGACCATCCCTAGGCCCACAGCATAGAGACCTGCCACACCCAGTAGCCCTTTCTACAGTATAATTTTTTTTATTGGCCCCACATGGAAACAAAGTAAGACTGGGCCAACACGAAGAGAGAGAGAGCCGGTCAGAAGAATAAAGCAGTTTCATTTCTGAAACGCTTCTTTTCAAGGCTTTTACATTTACTCCCGGTTTCCCTCTCCGCTTGCCTCTCTGTCTGTCTGTCTTCTGCTACCTCGGGATTCATCTTCTTACTCTGCTTAAACCCACCTCGTGATTACAACTCAAATTTCCCTCTATCATTTTCTATGCCATCCTCGCCTCTCCAGAATCCAGATCAACCTACTCTGTCCACAGTTCAATTTTCAGAAAAAATCAAAATGAAGGTGATCGGAAACAAGCTCATACTCTTCAATTCTTCCTCTTTCCATAAGCAAGGTCTTAGCTGCACTGGCGGTACTTTATCCCCACACCACCATTTCCACCGTCTCTTAATCTTAGCCCTCCTTTCCATCTCCACTTTCACATTCATCTTCACCCGTATACCCACCACCCCTATCATTCCAGACCTCACCACCATCTCCACTTCCCACATCTCACCATCAATCATGGACGCACTTCTCTACTACGCCACATCCAACACCACCGACCGAATGACACCTGCCGAAGTAAAATCCATCGCCACCACACTTAACAACTGCCGCAATCACCACCACCGCCCCTGCAACCTACTCGTTTTCGGTCTGTCACACGAAACTCTTCTCTGGCAGTTGTACAACAACAATAAAGTAGGCGTGATTGACGCCGGTCGGACAGTTTTCATTGACGATAAAGAGTACAGCATCAGTCACTACGAAAACAAAATCCCCGGTTTCGAAGGGTATGATGTCAAATACACAACAAATGTCTCATCTCTTAAGGATCTGATCACTGTATCCCGTCACATGCGGAACACCGACTGCCGCCCTGTTCAGAATCTGTTGTTCTCCGATTGTCCGTTGGCAATCAATGATTTACCGAATCATCTGTACGATATTTCGTGGGATGTGATAATTATTGATGGGCCGAGTGGGTACTCCCCTGATTCACCCGGGAGAATGTCGGTGATTTTTACGGCTGCGGTTCTTGGTAGGAGTAAACGAGGGATAACGCATGTGTTTGTACATGAGTATGGAAGAGAAGTGGAAAAGTTGTGTGGGGATGAGTTTCTTTGTAAGGAGAATTTAGTTGAGGTGAATGATTCGCTGGCGCATTTTGTTGTTGGTGGTGATGGTGGTAGTGGTGGTAGTGGTGGAGGGTTTGAGTTTTGTAAGAAGAAAAGGAAGAGGAGATCAAAGTCGAATTGGAAATTGTCGTCTGGATAGAGATTCAGTGTATACATTGCGGTTGGTTATAAACAATTACTAGTAATTTGAAATTGTAAGTGTATAAATCGTGAATTTGGGAAGCAAGTATACACTATTACAGAGGTGAAATGAACTGAATGTATCTATGATTGTGGCTGCCTTCGGGTGGGTATAAATGTGGTAGTTTTGTGGCTGTTTTGGTCTGGTTGTTTTGAAAAATAGTGTTTGGCAGACGGCGGTTTCGTCTGCCTGTTTTGAATAAGTTAATTTTGTGCGGTGCGTTAACCGTTTTTGGTGTTACAATTAAAAATTTTATATTATATTTAAAAACAATTTTTTGTTAATAAAGTTAAAATATATGTAGATATTCAATTATATACTTTAATTATTATAATTTTTTATTAACATTTTAGTGACAATTAATTTATAATATGTATACATTAATTTTATCAATAATTTTTTTAAACCATTGTGTTTAGAGCAAATATATTAGATGTTACATATAAAAATAAAATTTTATAGATTATATATTAGTATTTAATATAACATTTCAAATGTATTAATACTTAAGATTATTTTAATTTTTAATGGAATAAATAATATCATTGAATTGAAAAAATAATTCTTTCTAATAATAAAATAATTCACTGTAACTGAATATATTTATATACGTACAACTATCACTTATTATTTTATTATTATATATTATTTAATTGTTGATAAAATATTTATTTTTAATATATATTTATATTTAAAATAATATATTCTATTCAATTAAATATTATTTAATGAAATTCAAAAAAATAAATTTAAATTTAATACTGGCTATGCTGAGAAATAAAAAATAACATATATTAATATATAAAATCATTTTTAAAATATAATTATAAGTATTAAAAATTTAAATTAATTTATTAAAAATTAATTTTTAAATATTAATTAATATTATTAAAATATTTTCGCCCCCTTAATTACAGTTTTCTGGCTTTGCCTCTGTTTACGGTATTCATTCTATTTGCAGCATAAATTGTTGGTTGTTTTGTGGTTGTTTTGAAAATGGTAGTTTTGTGACTATTTTGAAAATTGTTGTTCAGTAATAACGGTTTGACATTTTGGGTCAAAAATACCAAAATCAAAAATGACACAGTTATACCACATTTAGACCAACACGGAACGCAGCCACATGTAAATTATTTGATCAACTCGTAGAAATGTTAAATAAAAGTAATTTGGAAACAATGACACCCATTTACTGAGTTTTTTTTTTTTTTGAAAACATTTACTGAGTTTTAAAATCGCAAAAGAATGAAAAAGTAGTGTGCTATAGTGTTTGGCGAGTTCGAAATGATGACAGCAATGTTTTGAGTAACGGGTTACTCATTGATTTGAGTTTCGCCCGACTTCTGTTAACGATGCATCATACTCCCTCCGTCCCACTTGGACTGTCCACTTTACTATTTGGATGGGTCGTTTGACTTCAATATTTAACATGTAAGATAATATATTTTTATAAAATTTTTTTTTAAAATGGAATCCTTATGTGAAAAAACTAATGTTGTAAAAATTATTTTTTAAAAATTATTTTATCTTATATATTTAATATTGAAGTGGAAAAGCGTGCCCAAAAGCAAATGGGACACTTATGACGGGACGGAGGTAGTATATACTACTACCTCCGTCCCACTTTGACATTCTTGTTTACTTTTAGCACGTTTTCCACTTCAATATTAAACATATAAGAAAAAATAATTTATAAAATAAATTTCTATAACATATAGTATTTGACATAAGGATTTCATTACAAAACTTAGATTTGTAAAATTATGTTATCTTATATGTTAAATATTGAAGTCAAACGACACATCCAAATAGTGAATAGGAAGGTCAAATGGGGACGGAGGGAGTAGTATATAATGCCACTCCGCTGCTACTGCCTTGGTTTTAAAATGCGTGATGCGCTCCGATGCGATTAGGCTCCAGAAGTGATGCGTGATGCGCGAGGTGTCGATGCGAACGCATCCCGTTTGTGATGCGATGCTTACTAAAAAATCAAATCTAAATTTTTGTAGACAACATTTTATACATATGAAGTAATATTATGACACAAAGGAATAAAAACTTCCAAAAACAAGTATAAAGTAATCAAGTGTCAAAGTATTCAATCCAAACAACATAAGAGAACAAAAACATCCAAACACAAGTATAAAGTAATCAATCCACACAAGAGAATAATAACTTTTAAATATAAGAAACTTATAATTAGACTACGTTTAGATATCACCACATGAACCTATTGGATCTCATCAACACAAGATCAACTAAATCATCTTCAACATTAGGAGAGCCAATATCCTCTTCAAGTTCTTCCTTCTCATCACTCAAGTTCGTCCTAATATAAGTAGATGAAAAGGAAACAATTTTTCCTTAGAGCTTGAAGGATTTTATCTTTCCCTCCTTAATGATATAGTTTTTATAGATTGGATCATTAACCCCTATGAGTCTCATAATCATATCATATCACCAATTGTACACAAGAAAGACATCAAGCATACACAAAAGACTCATTCAAGCTTTAAGGTAATTTCTGATGTTCTTGAGTTTTGATTGCTTTAAACCCAACAATAAGTGCATAGGGTCAAACTAGGTTGATATATGAGCATGTAGGAACAAACAAGAATAAAAACGGACTTCAATCGAAGAAATTATGGTAAAAACAAGCTCAAGGCGCATCGGGGCGCATCGGGGTCGCATCGGGCGCATCGGAGCGCATCGGGCGCATCGGAGCGCATCACGGGCGCATCCTGAATAAACTCGCCTCGCTGCCATGGATGCGTTTTGATGCTCGCATCGCATCCAAAACGCATCAGGCGCGCCTGATGCGCGCATTTTAAAACCAAGGCTACTGCTAGTACTGCCGTCTGCGTCTCTCATTGCTAGTGGTAGGGCTCTGTTCGGCATGGCTGGTTTGGCAGCATAAATGCAGCATATTTGGCAGTAGGAATGCGCTGACATAAATGTAGCATATTTGTTGGCAGGAATGTGCTGGTATAAATGCAGCTGTTTTGAAAACTACTGTTTGGCAATGCAGCATATATGCAGCATGTTTGGTTAAGTTAGTTATATGTGGTGCGTTTACCGTTTTCGTATTACAATTATAATTTATTAATTACACTACGTAACTTATTTTGTCAGTAAAAATAGATAAAAAAATTCACAAACAATAAAATTTTTATTTCTATTATTTAAACAAAACTTGTAACTCCTAAACAATATATTTTTTGTTATCTAAATTTTATAATTCTTACAAATATAAAAGCGTAAAAAAAGAGAAAAATCGTTTCAAATTTTCTGATAATGTTATGTGAATTTATTTAGTGAAATTATAACTTTTAATAATATATAATATTTTTGTAACTTTGTATGTTAATAAATTTATATGCATTCATATTTCTATATACTATAAAAATTTATATATCAACAAGTGTATATATTTATTCGTTTTTTTAATTTTATTAATCTATGTGGTATTACAAATAATATATTATAGATTTGAATTATAAATGTGATTTTTTGTAAATTTGGCTAAAAATGTAGTACTATTTTTTATAAATTATTTAAAGCATTATGTAATTTGTAATAAATAAATTAACTTGTAAAAAATTCCTTTTTTTTAAATCAATAGTCACAGTAGTGAGTAAAGAAACGGAAGTGAAAGCACGAAAACGAAAAAGTAGCATTTGTTGCGGGCATTTATGCTGTTTTAGGCAAACAGCAAAAACAAATAAAGGAGTCCAAAACAACATATGCTGTATATTTATGCTGTCAAAAAATGCACATATATGTTGCACCCGAACGCGCCCTAGGTGTTGAGTGACGGAATACTTGTAAGTTGTAACTGCAGTTAAACGAATGGGCTTGACGAGATGACCTCGGTCAGACGTGATGACGGAGGGCTCATAAATCCTGACCATTGCGATCAAAAAGAGTAGGGATGCGTTCGTCTGCAGCATATATGCGCATTTTTTGACAGCGTAAATATATAGCATATGCTGTTTTGGACTCCTTTATTTGTTTTTACTGTTCGCCTAAAACAGCATAAATGCCCGCAGCAAATGATATTTTTTCGTTTTCGTGCTTTCACTTCCGTTTCTTTACTCATTACATAATGCAATTACTGTGACTATTGATTTAAAAAAAAAGAAATTTTTTACAAGTTACTTTATTTATTACAAATTACATAATGCTTTAAATAATTTATAAAAAATAGTACTACATCTTTAGCCAAATTTACAAAAAATATATTATTTGTAATACCACATAGATTAATAAAATTAAAAAAACGAATAAATATACACACTTGTTGATATATAAATTAAAATAGTATATAGAAATATGAATGCATATAAATTTATTAACATACAAAGTTACAAAAATATTATATATTATTAAAAGTTATAATTCACTAAATAAATTCACATAACATTATCAGAAAATTTGAAACACTTTTTCTTTTTTTTTACACTTTTATATTTGTAAGAATTATAAAATTTAGATAATAAAAATATATTGTTTAGGAGTTACAAGTTTTGCTTAAATAATAGAAATAAAAATTTTATTGTTTGTGAATTATTTTATTTATTTTTACTGACAAAATAAAGTTACGTAGTGTAATATAATAAATTATAATTGTAATACGAAAACGGTAAACGCACTACATATAACTAACTTAACCAAACATGCTGCATATATGCTGCACTACCAAACAGCAGTTTTCAAAATAGCTGCATTTATACCAGCACATTCCTGCCAGCAAATATGCTGCATTTATGCCAGCACATTCCTGCCAGCAAATATGCTGCATTTATGCCAGCACATTCCTGCTGTCAAATATGCTACATTTATGCTGCCAAAACAGCCCTGCCGAACAGCCTTGAAGTGTTGATAATGGACATTTAAAAGTACAGTATGTCAATGGTCGTGGGCGAGGTCGCTTTACCTTAGCGTTAATCAAGCAAGATTATTAGTGCGGGAGCACAATCGCACATGCATATGGATCGATATCGTCTAGATTGAAAAACAAAATCGGCTACAAGCTTTTAGCATATCCATATTTAATTAGTTTACTTTTTAAACAATAGAACCTTAATTGAAAGTTACTGGTAATAATTTACATTATCTCTCTCTAGACTCTAGATATAGGATGTCAGTTTGATCAATGGAGGACCGAGGTTGTGATCTGTAGGGCACGTGCCCCCACAGGTTTTTGAAAAATATAAGTATATATGTGTTTATATATAGAAAAAATAAATAGTATATATTAGATAATTAAATAGTGTAACCGAAATATGATGTTTTGACATTCACAAATAGTGCATGTTTAAAACTTGGATTGATACTATGGCTCTGTTCGGCATGGATGTTTTGGCAGCATAAATGCAGCATATTTGGCAGCAGGAATGCGCTGACATAAATGCAGCATATTTGCTGGCAGGAATGTGCTGGCATAAATGCAGCTGTTTTGAAAACTGCTGTTTGGCAGTGCAGCATATATGCAGCATGTTTGGTTAAGTTAGTTATATGTAGTGCGTTTACCGTTTTTGTATTACAATTATAATTTATAATATTACACTACGTAACTTTATTTTGTTAGTAAAAATAAATAAAAAAATTCACAAACAATAAAATTTTTATTTCTATTATTAAGCAAAACTTGTAACTCCTAAACAATATATTTTTAATCTAAATTTTATAATTCTTACAAATATAAAGCGTAAAAAAAAGAGAAAAAGCGTTTCAAATTTTCTGATAATGTTATGTGAATTTATTTAGTGAAATTATAACTTTTAATAATATATAATATTTTTGTAACTTTGTATGTTAATAAATTTATATGCATTCATATTTCTATATACTATTTTAATATTTTAATTTAAATATCAACAAGTGTGTATATTTATTCATTTTTTTAATTTTATTAATTTATGCGGTATTACAAATAATATATTATAGATTTGTATTATAAATGTGATTTTTTGTAAATTTGACTAAAAATGTAGTACTATTTTTTATAAATTATTTAAAGCATTATGTAATTTGTAATAAATAAAGTAACTCGTAAAAAATTTCTTTTTTTGAAAATCAATAGTTACAGTAATTGCATTATGAGGTGAGTAAAAAAACGGAAGTGAAAGCACGAAAACGAAAAAGTATCATTTGCTGCGGGCATTTATGCTGACATTTATGCTGATATTTATGCTGACATTTATGCTGTTTTAGGCGAACAGCAAAATCAAATAAAGGAGTCCAAAACAGCATATGCTGCATATTTATGCTGTCAAAAAATGCACATAAAGTGCAACCCGAACGCATCCTATATCAGTTACTACATCTACAGTTGAAAAAGCATCCCACTCATGAAATATGTAAGTAGTTGGTGATAATCTAAACACTTATGTAGAATCAAATATATTATAATTCCATTACCAATAATATTATTATGTATCATTTTAAATGATTAAAGCTCATATAAAGCAATTGTAATTAAAATAGTAAGTATTATTTTAAAATTATATTTTAATAATTTGTTTGATAGATTGCTATTAATAAAAAATACCCCCACAGATTTTAAAGTCTAAGTCTGCCACTGAGTTTGATCAAGTTATTGGGGTCGATTGAGTCACCGAAAATCGAAGCATAATCCATTTACAATCAAAATGAGAGGACTAGAACGATCACAGTAGCTAATTGCCTCCGCGGAAGGAGTGAGGGGAGTGCTCTCTTTCTCTCTCCTTCCATGTTCTTAACATTTTTAAGCTATTCTGCATAATAAAGATCTACTGTACCAGTGGAAATATCACAGTATCTGCTTCATTAATGTCAAAGTGTTGTTGTTTTATGTATAAAAAAAACCATGGCTACTGTAACACCCCCAAACACTGGCCTAGGAGTTAGGGGTGTCACACGCCGCGTATTATTACATAATGACGCAAGACTCTAATAAACGAACTTAAACAAGTACCAAACAAGGCCCAAAACGAATACTTGCATAAAAGTATAACAAAGAGATGTTGTTGAAACATCCCAAAAGTCATTACATACCCACAAACGAATATCAAAAGCGGAAGCTAACTGAAGAGGCCCAAAGGCTCAAAGTCAAATACAAATGTCTCAAAAGAATTCAAATAACGAAACAAACTAAGCTCCAGAGCTGAGCAAGTGACCTTCGTCGATCAATCTGCAATGTTAGATAGAGTAAGGGAATGAGCAAACAACTATGCCCAGTAGATGACCAACTTCATCAACCAGCATGCTCAAAACATTTTAAGAATATTAACAAAACAGAAGGAGTCGCAAGGAGTCCATAATCATGTAAGAAAATAGAAGCAGAAGTCCACACAATAAAGGACCAAACAGAGTCAGAAGCAGACGGAATCAGAAAACAGAGCGGGACACTAGTTGATCACGGCATACAGACAGAACGAGCAACCAGCTCGTGAACAGAATGAGGAAACCTCACTCATAAACAGAACAGATGAAACACCTGTGAACATAACGGGGAACATCACCCGTGAACAGAAGGATCCTACATAGCGCGCTACGAGACAGCGAGACCAGTCATCTAAAGGTTCAGACACAAAGATAACTAGGTCCCAAAACAGAAGCTTAAAACAATTAAGCATATGTGCACCAAAGGCACCAGAAAGCACATAAGTAGCTTGGAAATCAGAAGGGAATCCCACCCCGCAAACGGAAGTCAAAACGGAGCTCAAACGAGCAAGTTATGGTCAAAACAGAAGCCCGTCCGAACTTGTGTCCGGACATCAATGTTCGGACACAAGTCGAACCTTAAAATAGAAACAGAAACAGAGGTGTCCGAACATCAAAGCTCGGACTGATGTTCGGACGCTTTTCGGAAAACAAATACGTGTAGAGTCCGAGCTTGTGTCCGGACATCAATGTTCGGACACAAGTCGAAGCAAAATCAGAAGAATGAGAACAGTGTGTCCGAACTTCTGTCCGGACTTACAAGTTCGGACACCATTCAAGACTTGTAAGTCGGACTCGTCCTCGCACCCCGTCCGAACATCGAAGCTCGGACGGAAGTTCGGACACGTCAAAAAGTTCAGAAATTCAAAGCGCAGAAGGGCATGTCCAAACTTCCAAGGTCGGACGGAAGTTCGGACGCGCCAAAAAACTCAGAAGACAGAGGCGATTTCACACAAACCGAAGCACCAAAACAATGTCAAAACATTATGAGTTTGCAGAAAACAACCTTGGGGGTTTGTACATTATTAACAACACTTAAACAGACGAATTCGCAAACCCAGAGCAGAGACAGAACACATTCAATTCCAGAATTGAAACTCCCCAAGGCTGAACACACCGACTGAATCCATAAGCCACCTACCTCAATCACAGCAGAGACGAATCCAATCTGATCAGCAGAGCTCGAATCCAAGCAGATACCCAAACGCAGACCGGAATCGTAATTCCAAACAGCTACTGAATTCCAACAACAACGCAGGGGAGAGCCCTCAATCAGAAACACAAAATCACTCAAACTGAAACTGTAATCCAAAGACTGCAACGCAATTCTCACCTGAATTCGACAGCAAGGCGACCAACCGGAAGAAAACGAACCCAGACACGTAGAGGATTGAAGATTCTGACAATCGGATTGCAGAAGCAAAAATTAGAAAGAGGAAATTCCCAAAACCTAAACCTCAAAACTGAATTGTATTAACCATATACAATTCGCAAACCTGATCGCAATGAAGAAGACGAAGCAAACGCAGAATCCATTAACGGCACAGCACAACGAACGAATCAGCAAAGCGCACACGCAGGAGAGGAGGGATGCTCTGAAGAACAAGAGAGAGAAGGGAGAAAGGAGCGTCTGACAGTTCGCAACGCGGAACGGGAAATGAGATCGTGAATAGAGAGTGGGGAAAAGGAAATACTGATTAAGGAAATTAATAGGTAGAAGTGCTAATCCTCACCTGAAATAAAATAAGAGAGGGAAAAGACTCCTTCGTCCTTATCTTAAATCAAAAGGACTCCCATGTCCTGAAGAATTAAACAATCCACACAATTAACTTGTGACGAACTAAAATGCAGCGAAAACTATGGGTTATAACATCACCTCCCCCTTAAAAGAATTTCGTCCTCGAAATTAAAACATACCTACTGCTCGAAGAGGGCGGGAAACTTAGAACGCACATCACTTTCAACCTCCCAGGTCGCCTCTTCCTCTGACTGACCCGACCACTGCACCTTCACCAAGGGCATGGTCTTACTCCTGAGCTTACGAACATCTCGAGCTAGGATCCTCGGAGGAGCTGCTTCAAAGGTGAAGTCCTCCCTCAACTGAAGCGGACTGAAGTCAATCACATGCGACGGGTCCGGAATATACTTCCTCAGCATAGACACATGGAAGACACTGTGAACTCCAGCCAACGACGGTGGCAATTCTAAACGATAGGCAACCGGTCTGATCCTCTCCAGGATCTCAAAAGGGCCCACAAAGCGAGGGCTAAGCTTGCCTCTCTTCCCAAACCGAACAACTCCTCGAACTCGAGTAACCTTCAGATACACATGGTCGCCCACCTCAAACTCTAGAGGTCGTCTCCTCTGATCGGCGTAACTCTTCTGACGACTCTGAGCCACAAGCAGACGCTCTCTGATAGACTGAATTTTAGCCACAACATCTTCAACCAAATCCGGACCAACAACTGCTCTCTCCTTCAGATCATCCCAACAGATGGGTGATCTGCACCTCCTGCCATACAAAGCCTCAAACGGGGCCATCCCGATGCTAGTCTGAAAGCTGTTATTATATGCAAACTCTATCAGCGCCACATGCTGATCCCAGCTGCCCCCAAAGTCAAGTACACATGCTCTGAGCATGTCCTCAAGGACCTGATTCGTCCTCTCTGTCTGACCATCTGACTGAGGATGATACGCTGAACTGAAAGACAACTTCGTCCCCATAGCCTGATGCAAACTCTGCCAGAATCTAGATACGAAGCGCGGGTCTTTGTCAGACACAATAGAAGCAGGAACTCCATGAAGGCGCACTATCTCATCCATATACAACTGCGCCAGGTGATGCAAACTGAAAGTCTTCCTGACAGGCAAGAAGTGAGCACTCTTCGTGAGTCTGTCCACTATCACCCAAACTGCATCAAAACCCCTCGGAGTCTTAGGCAGTCCCATAACAAAGTCCATACCGACGCTCTCCCACTTCCACTCCGGAACGGGAAGAGGCTGAAGCAAACCAGCTGGTCTCTGATGCTCGGCTTTGACCTGCTGACAGGTCCTACATCTGGATACAAAGTCCGAAATGTCCCTCTTCATGTTGCTCCACCAGAATGTCTCACATAGGTCCCGGTACATCTTCACACCTCCTGGGTGTACCGAGTATGGAGCTCCATGAGCCTCCTGCATGATCTCACGTCTCAAAGCGTCGTCTGCCGGCACACAAACACGGTCTCTGAACCTCAAGCAGCCATCCTCTGAAACTCTGAACTCAGACTCCTGACCGGAAGAGATACTCTCTCTGATCTTACACAAACTGACATCGAGCTCCTGACTGGCCTTGATCCGGTCGATCAAGGTAGGCTGAATCTGCAACACTGCTAACACCCCAGACCTCTCTGGATGGACGACCCAGATACCCATACGCTGCAACTCGAGAGCAGACCTCTGCACACCAGACAGAGCACAAACGGTCCCAGACGGACCCCTCCTACTGAGCGCATCAGCAACCACATTCGCCCTACCCGGATGGTAGAGGATCTCCAAATCATAATCGTGTAGCAACTCTAGCCACCTCCTCTGCCTCAAGTTCAACTCCTTCTGAGTGAACAGATACTTGAGGCTCTTGTGGTCTGTATACACCTTGCACGCCGCTCCATACAGGTAGTGCCTCCAAATCTTCAACGCAAAGACCACAGCAGCTAACTCCAGGTCGTGGGTCGGATAGTTCTTCTCATATGGCTTAAGCTGACGGGAGTCATACGCTACTACCTTCCCCTGCTGCATCAGAACACACCCAAGTCCCTTATGGGATGCATCACAGAAAACCTCTAGTCCGTCATTACCCTCTGGAAGGGTCAGAATCGGCGCAGACGTCAACCTCTTCTTCAGCTCCTGAAAGCACTGCTCACAGGCCTCGCTCCACTCAAACTTCACATCCTTCTGCAGCAGACGAGTCTAAGGAATCACTAGCTTGGAGAAGCCCTCCACAAACTTACGATAGTAGCCCGCCAATCCAAGGAAGCTACGAATCTCTCCAACATTAGTAGGCCTGGCCCACTCAGTAATAGCTCTAATCTTCTCCGGATCTACGGAGATACCATCCTTGGAGACAACGTGTCCCAAGAATACCACCTGATCCAACCAGAACTCGCACTTCTTCAGCTTCGCATACAGCTCCTTCTCCCTCAGAGTCTGGAGAACAGTCCTCAAATGCTCCTCGTGCTCCTCAGCACTCTTGGAATACACCAAGATATCATCTATAAACACCACGACGAACTGGTCTAGGAAAGGCTTGAACACCCGGTTCATCATGTCCATAAATACTGAAGGCGCATTCGTCAGACCGAATGGCATCACTAGGAACTCGTAATGTCCATAACGAGTCCTGAAGGCGGACTTAGGCACGTCGTCTGCCTTAATCCTCAGCTGATGATAACCGGACCTCAGATCGATCTTCGAAAACACCTTAGCTCCTGCTAACTGGTCAAACAAGTCATCTATGCGCGGATGAGGATACCTATTCTTAATGGTAACCTTGTTGAGCTCCCTGTAGTCAATGCACAAACGCATGCTACCGTCCTTCTTCTTAACAAATAACACTGGCGCTCCCCAAGGCGACACACTAGGGCGAATGAAGCCCTTGTCCAACAACTCCTGCAACTGAACCTTCAATTCCTTGAGCTCAGCAGGCGCCATGCGGTATGGGGCCTTAGAAATGGGTTGAGTCTCAGGTGTGAGCTCGATCGAGAACTCCACCTCTCTGACAGGGGGAAGCCCAGGTACGTCATCCTGGAACACATATGGGAAGTCTCTGACCACTGGAATCTCCTCCAACTTCGTATCCTTGCGAACCTCAGGGATGTAACACAGATATCCCTGGCATCCCTTCCTCAGAAAGCGAAACGCCTGCATAGCTGATATGACTGCGGCGAGCACGGGAGTCCATTCCCTGCTACAACTAGGGGGGCTGACCCGGCTCCTCAAAAGTGACTCTCGAAGCAGCACAATCAATGTGGGCATGGTGCGCAGCAAGCCAATCCATGCCCAGAATCATATCAAAATTTGTCATCTCCATCGGGATGAGGTCAGCACACAGAATCTTATCCTTGACTAACACAGGACTAGCTTTACAGACAGAATTCAAAAGCATAGAAGAGTCCCTAACCAATGGACTATGCACACATAACTCAACACCCAGAGGCACAACAGGCAAACCGAGCTCACCCACTAACTCAGCAGAAATAAAAGAGTGGGTGGCTCCAGAGTCAAACAAATAGAAGACAGAACGAGAAGATAGCTAGAGAATACCTGTAACAACTCTGTCAGTCGATCGGTCTCTCTCTCCAGCCATCGCGTACACTCTGGCCTGGCCCTGGGGCTTCTTCTGCTCAGCCCGGTCTCGATCTCTAGACCCAGATGCAGATCCTTCAGCTCCACCTCCAGTGCTACCCCTGCTCCTCTCAGCCCGTGGGCAGTCAGCTATCCTATGCTCCAAGGACCCACACTTGAAGCAGGCTCCGGACTTCCTGTAGCAGTCCTGGCCTCGGTGAAACTTGCCACAGACCTGGCACTTCGGAGCGGGAGCTGATGACGATGAACCACCTCTATCTCTCGAACGGTCCCCAGAGCGGTCTCCAGCTCGGTCTTCAGTCGACTGCTTCTTCTGAGAAGCAGGCTGATCCCTCCTATCACTCTCGTCGGACCTCTGCTTCCTCTTCTGGTCCTTCCCGCCAGACTGGCGGCCCCTCAAATCAGCCTCTACCAACAGGGCGACATCAGCAACGTCCCTGAAGGTCTTGTGACGCAGCGGCATCACAGCAAAGCGAATGTCTGGCCTCAGACCGCTCTCAAACTTTCTGACCTTCCTATGCTCGTCCGGCTCAGGTGTAAACTTCGACAGACTGATAAACTTACGAACATACTCCTCAACGCTCATGTCGCGCCCCTGGCGAAGCCTATTATACTCCAAGATGAGCTGGTCCTTATAGACGTCGGGGTAGAACTGCTTGTTGAACTCCCCGGTAAACTGGTCCCACGTCCAAGGCTGTGGGAACTTCCCCATCACAGACCTCCACCACTCTTTGGCTTCGGCCTTGAAAAGAAAGGTGGCGAAGTCCACCTTCTGCTCCTCCTCAGAGCCCATAACTCTCAGCAAATCCTCCACCTCTGACAGCCAATGGCTGGCCTCCTGTGGGTCTCCTGCCCCATCAAACGACGGCGGCTTCAGCTTCATGAATTCCTGAAGCGCCTTCACATTTCGGCCTCCAGCGTCGGCCCCAGCTGGGCCTGCTCCGCCAGCTGGTCCTCCTCCAGCTGGTCCACCCCCTGCAGCCATGGTCTGCATGAGCTGCGTCATAAACTGCTGAACAGCATCAGCAACATTTCTTGGAGCCCTTCTTGGCGGCATTCTAAAAGTCCAACAGCAAGCAGTTAGACTCAGACACTAGCACTGACGTTTCTGACTAACTGGCTAACCTAAAATCCCAGCAGATTAGAACCCAGAGCTCTGATACCACTAAATGTAACACCCCCAAACACTGGCCTAGGAGTTAGGGGTGTCACACGCCGCGTATTATTACATAATGACGCAAGGCTCTAATAAACGAACTTAAACAAGTACCAAACAAGGCCCAAAACGAATACTTGCATAAAAGTATAACAAAGAGATGTTGAAACACCCCAAAAGTCATTACAGAACCCACCAAACGAATATCAAAAGCGGAAGCTAACTGAAGAGGCCCAAAGGCTCAAAGTCAAATACAAATGTCTCAAAAGAATTCAAATAACGAAACAAACTAAGCTCCAGAGCTGAGCAAGTGACCTTTGCCGATCAATCTGCAATGTTAGATAGAGTAGGGGAATGAGCAAACAACTATGCCCAGTAGATGACCAACTTCATCAACCCGCATGCTCAAAACATTTTAAGAATATTAACAAAACAAAAGGAGTCGCAAGGAGTCCATAATCATGTAAGAAAATAGAAGCAGAAGTCCACACAATAAAGGACCAAACAGAGTCAGAAGCAGACGGAATCAGAAAACAGAGCGGGACACTAGTTGATCACGACATACAGACAGAACGAGCAACCAGCTCGTGAACAGAACGAGGAAACCTCACTCATAAACAGAATAGATGAAACACCTGTGAACAGAACGGGGAACATCACCCGTGAACAGAAGGATCCTACATAGCGCGCTACGAGACAGCGAGACCAGCCATCTAAAGGTTCAGACACAGAGATAACTAGGTCCCAAAACAGAAGCTTAAAACAATTAAGCATATGTGCACCAAAGGCACCAGAAAGCACATAAGTAGCTTGGAAATCAGAAGGGGAATCCCACCCCGCAAACGGAAGTCAAAACGGAGCTCAAACGAGCAAGTTATGGTCAAAACAGAAGCCCGTCCGAACTTGTGTCCGGACATCAATGTTCGGACACAAGTCGAACCTTAAAACAGAAACAGAAACAGAGGTGTCCGAACATCAAAGCTCGGACTGATGTTCGGACGCTTTTCGGAAAACAAATATGTGTAGAGTCCGAGCTTGTGTCCGGACATCAATGTTCGGACACAAGTCGAAGCAAAATCAGAAGAATTAGAACAGTGTGTCCGAACTTCTGTCCGGACTTACAAGTTCGGACACCATTCAAGACTTGTAAGTCGGACTCGTCCTCGCACCCCGTCCGAACATCGAAGCTCGGACGGAAGTTCGGACACGTCAAAAAGTTCAGAAATTCAAAGCGCAGAAGGGCATGTCCGAACTTCCAAGGTCGGACGGAAGTTCGGACGCGCCGAAAAACTCAGAAGACAGAGGCGATTTCACACAAACCGAAGCACCAAAACAATGTCAAAACATTATGAGTTTGCAAAAAACAACCTTGGGGGTTTGTACATTATTAACAACACTTAAACAGACGAATTCGCAAACCCAGAGCAGAGACAGAACACATTCAATTCCAGAATTGAAACTCCCCAAGGCTGAACACACCGACTGAATCCATAAGCCACCTACCTCAATCACAGCAGAGACGAATCCAATCTGATCAGCAGAGCTCGAATCCAAGCAGATACCCAAACGCAGACCGGAATCGTAATTCCAAACAGCTACTGACTTCCAACAACAACGCAGGGGAGAGCCCTCAATCAGAAACACAAAATCACTCAAACTGAAACTGTAATCCAAAGACTACAACGCAATTCTCACCTGAATTCGACAGCAAGGCGACCAACCGGAAGAAAATGAACCCAGACACGCAGAGGATTGAAGATTCTGACAATCGGATTGCAGAATCAAAAATTAGAAAGAGGAAATTCCCAAAACCTAAACCTCAAAACTGAATTGTATTAACCATATACAATTCGCAAACCTGATCGCAATGAAGAAGATGAAGCAAACGCAGAATCCACCAACGGCACAGCACAACGAACGAATCAGCAAAGCGCACACGCAGGAGAGGAGGGATGCTCTGAAGAACAAGAGAGAGAAGGGAGAAAGGAGCGTCTGACAGTTCGCAACGCGGAACGGGAAATGAGATCGTGAATAGAGAGTAGGGAAAAGGAAATACTGATTAAGGAAATTAATAGGTAGAAGTGCTAATCCTCACCTGAAATAAAATAAGAGAGGGAAAAGTCTCCTTCGTCCTTATCTTAAATCAAAAGGACTCCCATGTCCTGAAGAATTAAACAATCCACACAATTAACTTGTGACGAACTAAAATGCAGCGAAAACTATGGGTTATAACAGCTACTCTTCTTGAACTGCTCTTAGTTATTCACCAAAAAGATATATGGGACGATATTGGAATAATGGTGTGTTGGGCTTTGCCAAGCAATATTGGGCTTGGCCCACGTAACTCTTTTCTTTCACAAGTCTATTCATAGTTTGTGTATTTTGGAAGATAAATGTAAACGATTTATCTTTGGCAAAGATATAGGAATTCTGTTTTAATATTTCTAGTATAAGTATTACAGTTTGTAACAGTTTACAAGTAATTGAATACAAGATCAATAACATATTCTTTCTGCCGTTTCTTATACACATCTCTACTTAAATACAACACAAAACCCTACTTTCTAACATGGTATCAGAACTCAGGAAATCTGAAACTAGTTTCTTGCATTCATGGCGGATGATGCTGATAAAGGGAAGAAGGACATAGGCCCGTCTTCTGTGGCTGGCACGAATCAGATAGACGTCAACGATCCGATTTATGTGCACCCTGCAGAGAGCCCCGGGTTAATCCTTGTTTCCAAGTTCAGTGGTACCGGCTTTCTTGGTTGGAAGTTTGACATGGTGACAACCCTGAAATCGAAGAATAAATATGGGTTTGTTACAGGAAAGGTTAAACAGCCAGATGAAACAGACACAATACGGTACGCAGCTTGGGAACGTTCTACCTCTTTTGTTGTTTCTTGGATTAAAAATACCCTTGGTGGAGATGTCCTAGACAGTGTCAGGTACGTGGACGACCCTAAGGAACTTTGCGCTCAGAATCAACACAGTAATCTGGCGATTGTTCATACATTGAAGCACAGCCTGACAGAAACGAAACAGGGTGATGAATCAGTGCGTGAGTATTTTAATAAACTGAAGAGAATCTGGGGTGAGTTGGAACAAGCAAAACCATCCGAGAGGTGTTCCTGCAACAATTGCACATGTGGTGTTAACAAATCTATCAAAAAGGCAGTAGATCAAGATAAGTTGGTTCATTTTTTAATGGGATTAAATGCGAATTACTTATCTATAAGAGGTCAGATTCTGGCAATAGAGGATCCTCCAAGTCTGGAGAAAGCTTTTTCCTTGGTAGTACAAGAAGAGGAACAGAGGCGTGGAAAGTCATCCAAAGAGGATGTGATGTCTTTCTATACCCACAGACCGACACAAACAGAAAGTTCTAGGAACTTCAGAAACCCTAAAACTGAAACCGACAGAGGTAAGCTCAATTGTACACATTGTAAGAAAATTGGGCATACTTATGAAAACTGTTTTCAGCGCCAGAAATGTAACCACTGCAAGAAGAACGGTCATACTGAAGAAGAATGTTTTCACCTCCATGGGAGGGATAATGTTCTTGCACGGAAAAGGAAAGTTTTTGCTAATAGCGCAAGGGCAGAAGATCAGTCAGAACAGTCGGGTACTGATGGCGGTCTCACACCAAAGCAAATCCAGCAAATTACAGAACTAATCAGGAATGCGAATACAGGAGCTAAAGCAGATGAGCTGAGTTACACTAATTTTTCAGGTAACTCTACTTATTGCAGTAAATATTGTCTTACTAGCTCTAGAAATCTGTTTGAGGGAAGATGGATACTGGATTCCGGTTCCACAGATCATATCAGTGGAATTAAAATTGCATTTGTTAACTTCCGTACCTTGCGGAGCGAAAAACAGATTGTCTTACCAGACGGCAGGCTCCATAGCGTGAATCTGGTCGGGGATGTGAAAGTCGGCGATGGATTATGGTTGAGAGGGGTGCTGTTTGTGCCTGGTTTCCAGTTTAGTCTCATTTCGGTGAAGCGTTTGTCGGAGGATAATAGGTGTGCCCTAATTTTTTATGCCGATGCGTGTTTTTTCCAGGACCCTGTGACAGGGAAGGTTAAGCAGCTTGGAGAAAGCACCGGTGGGCTCTACGTGCTGGGCTCAGCGAAGTTGTCTCCAGGGTTGGGCTGCGCTGGAGGACAGATGAAGGAAAGCATTGCAGTTGATGGATTGGGCCGCATCACTTGTCCCGTTGGAGTAATGGATCAGTTTTGTAATAATTCTGCTCAAATAAATACGGGCCAGACCTCTACCCAAATAAATACGGGCCAGTCTTCTTTTATCAGTGCTAAAGCAAAAGAGTTACATGTTAGGCTTGGACATGTTCCACTTAAAAAACTTGTTGCAATGGGTTTAATAAAGTATTCAGATTTTTGTTATGATTATGCTTGCGATGTGTGTTACAAAAGTAGAGCTCAAAGGCTACCTTTTGCTGATTCTTGCGTGAAAACTAAACGGGCCTTCGAAATGTTTCATGTTGACGTGTGGGGCCCGTTCAAGGTTGAGACTTACAATGGTTTTCGGTATTTCGTTTGTTTCGTTGATGACTTCACAAGAACTACATGGGTTCATCTCATAAAGCAAAAGGGTGAAGCTTGGGAAGCGGTTGTCAATTTTCTCACTTTCATAGAACGGCAGTATGAAATAACAGTTAAGGTGATACGTTCTGACAATGATAAAGAATTAGGAAGTTCTAACGAAGGGAAGACATTCTTTTCTAAGAAAGGAATAATTCATCAGACAACATGCGCTCACACACCCCAACAAAATGCAGTTGTGGAGAGAAAGCACAGGTATCTCCTTGAAACTACGCGAGCTTTATATTTTCAATCTAATGTGCCCATAGAATACTGGGGAGAATGTATATTGCATGCTACATATCTCATCAACAGACTTCCAACCAAGGTGCTTGGCGGCCTGACTCCGTTTGAAAGTTTGTATGGGCGAAAGGCAACATATGATAACATAAAACCGTTTAGCTGTTTATGTTACAAAACAATCGTTAATGGGAAAGAAGGAAAGTTTGGTCCGAGAGGGCAAGCGTGCGTTTATCTTGGAGAAGATCCGAGGAGAAAAGGGCATAAGGTGTTGGGTATTGATACTCAGACTGTTGAAGTTTGCAGAGACATAAAATTTCATGTATCGGTTTTTCCTTATACAGGAGAGACTTGATGTTATGACTCACATTATACTTCAGATCACCGCCCTGTCCAATCAGACGTGTCTCATGCCATTCTTTCTGATGATGATGGTCGTGCGATACCACAGCATGTCAAGTCAATTACAGTTGGGACTGATGAATCCGCCTTGCCACAGATTCCAGTTCGGCGATCAGGAAGAGAGAGTCACAGACCAAGTTACCTAAACGACTATGTTTGTAACTCTATTTTTCAAACAGTTCTCGATGAAAGAGTCTACCGAGATCCTGAGAGTACAGGTAACCTTATCAAAGGTTGTGCTAGTCTCACAGATCTCACACCTAATAGTTGCATGGCTCTATTTTCCAGTGTTCTGGTCGATTCCAACTTGGATATGAAAGAGCCTAACAACTACAAAGAAGCTTCTCGACATGAACATTGGGAGAAAGCCATGCAAGAAGAGTTGGCTGCTCTCAAAAGAAATGATACGTGGGATATAGTCACCTTGCCACGTGGGGAAAAGGTCATTGGTTGCAAGTGGGTGTACAAAATTAAGTTGAAGTCTGACGGGTCCTTGGAAAGATACAAGGCTAGGTTGGTAGCGAAGGGTTTCACACAACGTCAAGGGATCGATTACAACGAAACCTTTTCACCCGTTGTCAAGCTTACCATGATACGAGCTCTTATTGTGGTAGCCTTAAACAAAGGGTGGTTTATTAATCAGCTCGATGTGAATAATGCTTTTCTTCATGGAGATTTAGATGAGGAGGTATTTATGAGGATTCCTGATGGACTTGGGGTTGATGGAAATAACAAAGCCTGTTTGCTTAAGAAGTCTTTATATGGGCTTAAGCAGGCTTCGAGACAATGGTTCTCTAAGCTCACGAGTTTCCTGATCACGTTGAACTTCACACAGTCAAAGAATGATTATTCTTTCTTCTTTAAAGATGTTCAAGGAGGCAGGATATTCATGGCTGTTTATGTCGACGATATTCTTCTTGTAGGACCCATGTAAGAGGAACTTGATAAGATAAAGACAGCACTTGATTTGAATTTCAAAATCAAAGATTTGGGGTCTTTACATTACTTCTTGGGCATTGAATTCATTCCGACCCAAGGAGGCTTTGTTTTATCTCAGTGGAAGTATTGCATGGATCTCATTGACGAGTTTGATTGTCAGGACAGGAGGGCTACACAAGGGCCCATGATCATGGGACAGTCTTTGTTAGTTGATGAAGGGGAACTTCTTCGTGACCCTACTACTTACAGAAGGTTGGTGGGAAAGTTGAATTATTTGTCCAACACGAGACCGGATATAAGCTTTACAGTTCAGACTCTAAGTCAGTTCATGCAACGACCAACTTCTGTTCACATGGAAGCGGCTCTTCACGCCCTTTGCTACGTCAAAGGCACTATCAATTATGGGATAATGTTAACGGGTGGAAACTGTGAGAAGTTGAATCTCATGGCCTATTGTGATTCCGACTGGGCAGCTTGTCCTAATACCAGAAAGTCAGTCTCAGGATACTATATATTCTTGGGAGATAGTCCAATTTCATGGAAGACTAAGAAACAGGGATCCGTCTCCTTATCTAGTGCAGAAGCGGAGTATAGATCTCTCCGGCGCGTCACAGCGGAGTTAACTTGGTTAACTCGTGTTCTATCCGAACTTGGTGTGCCAGATATCATGCCTATACCGGTCAAGTGTGATAATCAGTTTGCGATCCATATCGCACGCAACCCGGTATTCCATAAACGCACCAAACATATCGAGATAGATTGCCTTTTTGTGCGTGAGAAAATTCAACACGGACTTGTCGATGTCCTCTACACCCATACTTCAACTCAGTTGGCAGACATGCTTACTAAGATTCTCCCAGGTGTGAGGTATAAAGAAAGAACAGCTTCCACGCATGGGAATGCGTGCAAATTGAAAGTCAAGCCTCGGTAAACACGTTTCCCCACGGCTTGCGGGGGGGGGGGGGGGGGGTGGGGGGGGGGGGGGGGGGGGGGGGGGGTATTGGAAATGGTTGTGTGTGGGCTTTGCCAAGCAATATTGGGGCTTGCCCACGTAACTCTTTTCTTTCACAGTTATTCATAGTTTGTGTTTAGGAAGATAAATGTAAACTATTTATCTTTGGCAAAGATATAGGAATTCTGTTTTAATATTTCTAGTATAAGTATTGCAGTTTGTAACAGTTTACAAGTAATTGAATACAAGATCAATAGCATATTCTTTCTGCCGTTTCTTATACACATCTCTACTCAAATACAAGACAAAACCCTACTTTCTAACAGACGAGCATATCAACCGAGATTTCAGGATGACAAATGCTATCATTGCTTGTCATTTAGAAATGTATCGGAAAGTTCAAGGAACTGCAGTGCAAACTGAGAAACCGATCAGCTTCAACAGCTACCACCGGAGCCCTTGCATCAAAGAGTCTACCTGGGTTGTTGCTTTAACAGTCTTCACCCATCTTTTATCTCGTCTCCCTCTTGCCGCTTTGGAAGAGATCCAAGGCTGGCTTCAATGGAGACCGGCAATGGAGATTGACACCCTTATCGCATTACAGCCCGACCCACATGAGGATCGGCTCATAATCGAGGGTAGTTTCAGGCTGGAAGAGCCTTGGAAGCTCGAATGGAGAAATCTTGACTTGAGGAAGCAGCTCATCGCGGTGGGAGTTGTGGGTCGCTTGGAGTTCTAGAGCGTAGCTGCCAGCCAACTCCACCGATGCTGCTCATTAGGGAACATGTTGGCCAACACCACCGACATTCATTTGGGGAACCTGTTGGCCACCCATCAAAACTGGCCATAAACAGTGTTCCCCCCTTTCGACTGCAGCTGGGTATTGATCCTCCAAACCTATCGTTAATTACACCTTCCTCTTCCAAACACATCGTCTTCCACGGAAACTCAGAGCCCCCTCCTCCACGGGCAATTCCAAACCTCAATGCGACAATGTTGATAGTAGAAAGGTGCCTAATAGGGAGACTACCACCGCTACGACATGACACCATCAACCCTTCGCATCACACTCTCGGAATCATGGGCTCTTTTCGGATCCTTCAAAATTTGTAAAGCAACCCCATTCTCCTTCATCGTTGAGTTCGAAGAGCTACAAGGTCTTCTAGCGGTGCTATTCCGCGGATCATGGCTCGTGGATGGAGCTTTGTTCACATTATAGAGGCTACAGCCAGGTCTTGCAATTGAGGAACATACCTTCGACTGAATACCTTATTGGGTGAGGATTTATGGTGTTTCAAGAATGCACCTCAACCCGTGCTTTGCTTCCAAAGTAAGGGAAATCCTCGGTTGTTACACGGGCATCATGCAGGATCCTGAAGTGCTTAACTACGACCATATGAGAATATGTATCCTCATAAACCTTTGCAAGCCAATTATGAAGAGATGGACAATGTTAATAAACAGTAGAAGTGCAATCTTCTCCATCTCCTACGATGATATGCCTTTAATTTGTAGAAATTGCATTGTCTCCATGTAACACCCTAGATTTTCCTTAAATAAAATCTTATGAAAGCACAAATCTAGCGGCGCAAGCGGAGTAAAAAATGGACTTCAAATGAGTCCTAGAAGTGAAAAACAAGTCGTGTCCGACCTTGTGTCCGGACGTCTAAGTTCGGACACAAGCTGAATACCCCGAACTTAACTATGGTTATTAAATCATTCTAATAAAGTAATTAAGGGCCTCATAGTGCCTAAAGAACATTGGTGAAGAAAATAAAACCAAAAGGAAAGAAGAAACGCTTAAAAAGCGAAAAATGTAAAAATGAACGTTACATAACCATAGGAGGTATGTGACCTCGACTAGGATCCTAGATGGGTTCCTAAGGCCTAATTATGCCTAAATAATATGTAGAAACAATTTCCAAAGAAAACGGATCCATGAGATGGATTAAAACCGCAAATGAGCCTTAAAGCACGTTTTTCGAGAAAACCGGGAAATGTGACTATAAGCTGGTTTAATGAACTCGTAAAAATTATAGTACATCAAATATCTATAATTAAATTTTACTGAAGGCTTAGAGCCATTAAAATTGATTAAACGAGAAAATTCCGGAAAACGGGCTCCGGTGAGTGAATAGTGTAAAAATGAGAATTTATGGGGCGTTAATTGTAATAAGATCAAAATACCCCCTCCATTTTGTAAAATCTGGAACTCCTCCAGCATGTGCCACGTTTTTAATTCCCTCCTTCCAGCCTTATTATTTTCTATTAGTGAGGAAGAGACATATAATAAAGCAAAAAAAAAAACAAGTAAACAAGTACAAAAGTAACTTTTATACTCTCTCTCCTCCTATTTCCCTCTTCTCTCATGTTTTCTCTCAGCCTCACCAGACTCTCTCTTCTTCTTCTGCCCAACAATGGCGATTTGAGAACCCTCCCAGCAGCTCCTCTTCTTCCATTTTCAAAGCCAAAACAAAGTCAAAACAACAACAAAATTACACCATTGTATTCCCATCATCTTAGAGAACATTTTTCACCCTTCAAACCCTGAAAACTCCAACTTTCATCTCCATGGCTGGAGCTCCATTTGAAGGCTAAAGGAGACCATTAGGAGCCAAACCATCTTCTTAATGTTTTAAGGTAAGAAAGGAAGCTTAAAACTCATCTTTTCTAGCTCTTCCTTTACAACAACAAAAATCCAACGTTGAACACCCTTACCGCTCCTTGTTCAGCCATTTTGGGTATACAATATTGGAGCTGGAGCCTTGTCATTTTTGCTGCCTAAAACTTCACCTATAAGTTACAAGGTAATACCCTTCTTTAAAGCTCTGAGCGTTCTCTTCACTTCTAGGGTTTAATTCAAGAGCTAGAGGTTGATTTAGTATTGTTGTGTATCCTTTGGGTAATGGCTGAAGCTTGGCCGATTTTGGACTAGAAGCAAGAAGAAAGGATTGAACATGAGGCAAGGAGGAAGAGAAAAGGAGTGAAAAGGAAACTTGGAAGCTTAAGGTAAATAGCTTACCTTAAGGACTACCTTAATTGCTTTTGAATCTTGGGATGGGAAACTTAATTGAATGAACCAAGTATATGCTAATAATGTGATTGGTAGTTTGAGAAGAGAATTGTGGTCATGTTTATGCATTGGTGAACTATGCTTGATTTAAGGACCTTAGAGCCAAGTATTTAAGACTTATGCACATTAGGATTATTGTTGAGATTGTGCGGGAAATTTTTGTGTTGTTAGTATCCCTTGTGGATATGGGTAGTTGAGTAGGTCTAGTGGGATGAAAATGATGCTTTGGGAATGTTAAGATTGAGGGGAGACTCTGTCGAAATTGGGTTAAAAAACCAAGTCTGTTAATGGTATAGTTGAGGAGAGAAGAACCTAGGAATAACTAGATGTTGTAGAGGTGAACTTAAGTGGCTAATTGCCTTGGTTTTAATTTAGAAGAGAAGTGTGTAATGGAGTCGAACATTGGGTGAAGATAATGCAAGTGTATGGCTAGATGCCATTAGCTAAAGAATCATTGTGTAGGAGAAAGGAAGAAAGCAAAATCTGTAGCATGAGTTTTAGGAGAATTAAGAGTGGAAAAATGGTGTAAGGAAACCAAGAAATGGGTGATGAGTTTAAGGGTGAATTAAAGAAGTTTAGAGTGTCTAATTGGTGTAAAAACATGCTAGATTACATGTGGAAAGATTAGGAAAGGATTGAATATGAAATAGGGGTTGAAAGGAGGCTGAAAAACTGCAAAATATAATGTAACAGGGCTGGTCCGGGTTTACAAACCAGTACACAAACCTGGACCACCCCAAAAACACGCCAGAAACACATGCCAGGGTATGGTCCGGGTTTATATTCCGGTACACATACCTGGACCATAGTAAAAAAACGGCAGAAAGTTCATTCTAGGTTTGGTCCAGGTTTGTAACCCCGGACACAAACCCGGACCACCCCAAAATCTCCCCAAAAAGTGTTTTTAAGCAATTCTAAGGTGGGGATTTGAATGGTAATGATATTATAATATTGTTAAGACTTAATTAATGACATACGAAGGTCATTAGGAGTGTAAACAAGCTTGAGAAGTAAGTAATTTATGTGAATGAATTTGAATGGTAAGGAATTAGTAATTGTAAACCGGGAAACACTAAAGATGAAATGGGTTAGGTTAATTATAGATAATTAACCTCCCGATTCCATGTATGTTATAGGATTTGCAATGTTGGACTCCAGAGGAGTGGCGGCAACCTGAGAACTACGGTGAACGGTATGATTTTCTCATGCCCTGTATGCTACCGTGGTTACTCTGATTTATGTGTTTGTGTGTTATATGTTATCACCCAAACAAGATAAATGCACGAATCGGATTTATTGCACTTTCTTGTGCGTGTAATGTATTGTTGCTTGTCAGATTGTACTTGAACTTGTAGTTTGTATTATTCATGAAATGTATGATTGATGATGAAGTACTTGATTGTGGTTGTGCAATTATGTTAACCCTTGACTTAGTGATTGTGAAATGATTCTCACTAACTATGTAACCCTTCCAACCTTGAGTAAATTGGTAAATTGGAGTATGTAAGAAGTCCGATATAGTTTCGGCCACGCATGAGGATGAGGAGACACAAGAGGTTGGATTCGATTCCTGGCCTTAATCTTTTCCATGGTCCAAATCCCTTAAATGGGTAGCAACCTGGATTAGTGAGCCAACCTAAAGCCCGGTGATGGGATATCGTAGTCCCTGCCCGGAGGTCACACCGACTTGACTTGAGTATTAAAGTAAGAAAAGTATTTGGTATTGTAAAGATCATGGCTATTGTAAGTCATTGATCCCGAGTAAAAGAGTAAAAGAGTAAAGTACATCCGATTAACCCGAATGGGTAAGTAACTAACAAAGTATTGTGGGTGGACTTGAGAAGTGTATCTCAGTGCCTTGGTAAGTATGAATGGTTGATGGTGATTGTCTTCCATTGTATGTATCGGATTATATGTGTGTATGCACTATTGTATAAATGTATGGTTGTTCATTATAGCATGTATGCATGTACAAAATAAATGAACCTCATGTATGCGACAAAGTAGTCGGCGTACCCCCGTTAGCACGCGGGGTATGTGAATTTCATACCAGCTATTTGTTGAGCCCCTTGGGGCGCTGTTTTTATAATTTAGGTACCCGACAAGCTAAATGGTCGAGAGTGAGACCAGGCTGTTATGCCCATAAACTAGGGATTGTTGGATGGTGTATTGATTTGTATGCGGGCTTGTAGCCTTCTTAATGGCCGGTGTGCCGCATTGTGTATGTAGTAGTATTGAATTTAAGTAGAACTTGATAGATAGAGTGAGATGTTGAACTCATAGACGATTGTATAGACTTGTGAAGAATATTGTAATTTGGATGGTAAATTAGTAGACTCAGTATATTGTATGGTAAGTATTTGAGCAATGTATTGAATGGAGACTTGTATGTACTTAGTTTGGAAATTGAAATATGAATTGTATTGTTTGTACTCGGGTATTCCGGTCCATCAGACCGATGTTGTAGTGGAAGTAGGCCTTGTTAGCCATGTGGGTGGCTAACGGCATTGTATCACCCGCCGATGTGTATGGATTATCCGTTACGTAAGTATGGAAGTACGAGGTGATTAGACGGTAATTATGAGATTAGCGGCAGGGATGTTACACAAGCTAAGAGAAAGCGTTAGAGAAATCCCGAATGTCCAAACTTGTGTCCAGACATTGATGTTCGGACACAAGTCGAGAGTTTAAAAGACGGAAAACAAGGGTGTCAGAACTTGTGTCCGGACATTGAAGTTCGAACACAAGTTGAAGATCAAAGTCCGAAAAATTTCTTACACGCGTCCGAACTTTGGTCTGAATTGTAAGTTCGGACATAAGTCAAGACTTACAAGTTGGAAACGTCCTCGCATGCTGTCCGAATATTGAAGTTCAGACAGAAGTTCAGAGTTAGGACACGCCCAAACAGTGAAAACATTATAACCTTTCGCGCCTGTCCGAACATTGATGTCCGGACGGACGTTCGGACAGGTCCTGAAATGCAGTTTTTAATACGAAACAGAGTTAAGAAGAACTCCAAAAACACCACAAAACCAATGTTAGTAGGTAGTAAAATACATTAGCAACATTTATAGCAGTAAACTTCATGCGAACACAACTAAAACAATACTTAGATCATTTTATAAGAATTTGTGAATTATCAAAGAAACTCATCTGAACATTATAATCAAAACATAACTTCAACTGCATCGGAATTAAATTCTCCAGGGTATTACCACCACACCCAACAACCGTTGTGTGCTCAGGCTTAAATTCAACCAAAACTAAATCTCAAAATGATTCTTGAACATTATAACTTGAAGAAAAACGTTTCAAACCAACATAGCTGAGCTCAGAAATTTGAATCAATAATCATCCTTCCTAGACTATGTGGTAGCGTGTTCCCAATTCCCCAACTCAATCATCATTACCTGCGATCAGAAAATAACTGACAAAAACGCGAAGGGATCGCACAAATCAGATAAACTGAGTAACTTCTACCTCAATGTGTAAAAGACATTTTAAATTTCATTTTAACTTTTGCCAAACAGACAAGAAGAAGTGTTGAACATTAGAATGATTTTTCTAGAAAACACAGTAACCAACCAAACAATAGTAGGGAGCTTTCAACAGGAGCCAACCATAATTTCCAAACACGGGGTCACCTATGGGACCCCAAACGATAATTCCAGGATAGTCACCTATGGGGCCGTCAAACAACCACCTCACCCTGAGTCCTTAAGTGTGCACACCCCCTATGAAACAATAGTAACATAGAGTAGATCATAGAGCTTAACTATAACATTGTGTGCAGCACAAATAATAATAATAATAAGGAGCACCTGTGGGCTCCAAAACATGAAAATTAACCCTGTGAAAGACTCCCAAAATCCACAATCGAATCACCATAAAAACATTTCAGTTTCTCCATTATCAAAACGTGGGGAATAATCCCAATTTACGAAACCACAACTTGAGAACCATTAATCTTCCATCCAAATACAACCAAAACCTTTTTCCTCCAATTAGAAGATTACAAAGTCAAATAGACATGAGCATAGAGATTTACCTGACCAATCAAATCACCTCAGGAGATCAACTCTACAGGACTACTGGTAGCACCCGTCTACGAGATCGAAGTCTAAATATACATAATCAGCAATTAGGAACCATTGATCATAAATGAATAATTTAGTAAACTGTCTAAGTAGAATACTTTACCCAACGTGATCCTAACTGACACCAGGGAAGGGATTTCACAACGTCAAGAGCAAAAGCGTGAATTAGAAAGTTGAAAAGGGAGGAGTGTAATGACAATACTTTGATGATGAAGAGAGGAGAGGAAAGTCGATGTTTTAAATAGAAGTGATTTGTAAAATAAAGAGAGATGTTATTAATTAAATAAATAATAATTTGCTTTTAAGAAAAGAAGGAAATTAAATAATCTAAAGGAAAGTTCTATTAGCTAGTATTATAGGCATTTAAAAGATATATAAATTATTAACATTAAGGGGAGCCAGAGAAAGGAACAAGATTGCTAGCAATATCGATTTAGAAATAAATAATTTAATATATCTACAATTCAAAATAATAGGAGAAAATGGTTTAGTCGTTGTAATAAGAATGAGAGTAAAATATCTAGGGAAATAATTAACAAACATTTACTTGATATAGAAATAAGATAGAAATAAGTAGAAGTAAGTAAAATAAAATCAAAAATTCTAGCAAGAGAAATACAATTATATAAAAGAAGGATCTAGAATACTAACAACATAAATATCGAGAGAAGAATAAGGGGTTTAATATATTATAAATTTTAGAGAAATCAAATGAGATTTGAACTCTTATAGTTAGGGATAATTTACTAAGAGAAAGAAAAATTGAATCTGAACTCTAAGAATTAAAATTAATCAATTTAGAAAAGTAATTCTAGGTTGAATTCTGAGAATTTAAAAGACGTTGAATGGTCAATGGGAGGCGGGAGTGATACTAAGATAATAATAATAATAATAATATTAAATAGAGTAAAGAAATTGTAGATAGTTGTAAACATTTGTGTAGATATTTATAAACATTTTAGGAAGGGAAAGGAAAACAATATAAGGAAATAGTTTAACTTTCCTGGGCCACTAACATTACTAAACATGGACTACCCATTCCTACCATATATTATATCATTCCTAACTCAAAAATTTGCGGGTGTTTCACTTCATCCATGCATCGTCCTCCTGCCCCATCCAACCGTCTACTAAGACATATTTACTGGATGAATATGGCATACACCTATCCTCCAACAACCGGTAAGCTTCACTCTAGTCCAAATTATCCAAGCACCCAACGACATGGATCATATCCAACTTGCTAGGCCAAGAGAACCATATAATATCAACTGGTCTACACTTAGCCATGCACAAGCCAAACCCGGCGAAATCTCCAAGCCCTAATCAGCTGCGCAAGAACCACTATATCCAGAAAGATGATCCTTTTTTAGCTCACACCCTTGGGCCAACTAACCACAATAGAACTCATGCACATGCCTCTGAACATGGTCCCCTTGATCCGGTTTTCCAAGGGGTTTCTCCGCCTCTACGAATGACGGGAGTGTTCCAAGCATCAGCTCTTTGAGCAGGGGTAAAAGGCCACTAATAAGTCAGGAATTTACCTATTTCTGCATGGTCTTTTAATACCGAATTCTTTGCTATTTACTGCTAAATTCCCATCTTTTAAGTGTTTTTATGTCTCTTGCTGCAATTGTCTTCTTTTATGGCTTTTATGTGCTTTTTCAGGTATTTAATCTCAAAAGAAACATGTTCATATCATTGTTGGAGACCATAGTTTTTCAAACAAGCTAAATGGAGTCAGGAACGTCATCTCTCGACCTAAATTCAGATATGGTCCGGGACTTGTTGCATAACTTAAGTCCCGGACCACAAATTGACTCCACTCTCGGCTTAAATACAGGTATGGTCCGGGACCTTATACACAACTTAAGTCCCGGACCACACAAGAAGCTGCTCTCGACCTGTTTCTACACCATGGTCCGGGACTTTATACAAACCTTAAGTCCCAGACCACAAAGCAGAGCAATTCTCGAATCAAATTCAGGCATGGTCCGGGACTTTATACAAGGCCTAAGTCCCGGACCACATAAGACGCCAACTCTCGACCCATTTCAATGCTATGGTCCGGGACTTCATACAGAACCTAAGTCCCGGACCAAATGGCTGAGCCACAATCTGTAGCGCGCGAATGAAAAGAGAATTTTATTCTCTTCATATTAAACTACATCGCCCCATATCTCCATCATCCAGCGTACCCCCTTTCCAGCCTTATTTTTTGTCCCTTCCACTGCTACTATCCAATCATCCCTCCACTAATCCAATTATCTCCCTAAATCCAGTAAAAACACCCACGTTAACCACCCATCATTCCACTTACAAACTCCAGCATCACTGTCCACCACCAGCTGCTCCTGCTACGTACTCATCAAATGAGTTCTATAAATAGAACTCAATCTCACTCATTTTAGACACACAATTCTGGAGAGCATTCCACACTCACTCCATCCATTTCCATTTCATATATCACGTTCCATTCATATCATCCATCTCATTAAACACCATACACATCCATAGAAATCTGGAGTACACAAGCAGCTGGAGACTTCACCATTTTCTGGAGATTGAGCAGAAGAAAATACTGGTTGTGCACAGAGACCCCATCAAAGAATCCTAAATCAGAGTTTCTTCTTCTCTTCTTCTTTAATGTTATTTACATATTTTACAGTATTTTCATTTCCATGGCTGGGTAGTTTTTATAAATTTCGGTTTACTATGTAATCCAAATTCAAGGTTCCATTATCTTTGTGATTTATCATTTTAATAGATTAAAGTGTTGTTCCTTATTTATTTCTATAAATCTTGTGATTTGGCCAATTACTTGATTTTACCAGTTTATCTACTTATAAGTGAGAACTGCGGTAGATAATAGACAACAGGAACAGTACCGGTTAATTTAGAGATGGTAATTCCTCTAGGATATTAACTGATCAATAAACTGGATTTTTCTTAAAGCTGTTAGCAATTAGTAAATTTGTAACTAGAGTTAAAATTTATTAGCTGTTAATTAGATTCCACTGAGCGGGAGACCGAACGTGGAATATTTCTGATCCAGGATTTTAATCTGAATTTCGGTAAACACACTGAGAAAGGAACCGAAGAATTTGGAGGATTAGTAAACCGGAATTTTCCCTTTTATTAAATCAAAAATACTATTAATTTGCCCATTGTCTTGCATTTATTACCCTTGCTCTTATTTATACTCTTGTTTCATACTTTAGTAATTCAACAAACAAAACCCCCTTGTCACTGGAGTGAACCGATTTATCAGTTTTTTTTAAATATTAATTAAACTATAACGCTGCCTCCCATGGATTCGATAACCTGAAGGGACACTTCTAGGAAAAACTTGCTATAATCGACCGGTATACTTGCCGTTAGGTTTTTACCCAACAAGTTAATGGCGCCGTTGCCGAGGAGGCACGGTTGCTTAGTTTAATTTTTATTTATTTTATTAAATTTTGTTTTGTTTTTGTTCTTTTTAGTTTACCCTTGTTTTATTTTATTCAGTTCTTTTACAACTACATTACTGTCAGTTATCTGATTTTGGTTTATGGTTAAAACTCGTTCTGAAGGAAACCCTGAATTCGAAATTGAACCAGAGATAGACAGAGTAACAAGAAGGATTCGAAAAAGGTTAGTGCTGGATCCTCCAATTGAGCAGGAGGTGTTCCTAAAAGATTCACTAGAAGAGGAGATTGTTTCTGAGTTAGTAGTTGAAGGAGAGATTCTAAACAACACCTCAGGAACCAATATGGAGAATTTGAATTCGGAGAGGCACATGAGGGACTATACCCGCCCAAGCGTCGAAGGGCTTATTTCACCAATAGTAATTCCTGCGTTACCAGCAGGAGAGCATTGGCAGTTCAAGACACACTACGTTACTATGGTCATGAACGCACCCCAATACAGCGGGACAGTCACCGAAGATCCTAATGTCCATCTCACCACTTTCCTGAGATTGGTAGGAGCATGCTCTACACCAGCTTCACAAGAGGTTGCTAGATTGACTCTCTTCCCATTCTCCCTGAGGGACAGAGCTGCAGAATGGTTAAACTCATTGACACCCAACAGTATCGCTACCTGGACGGAGTTAGCAAATGCAGTTTTGGCAAAATATTTCCCTTCTTCTTGAATGCTGACTATGAGAGGAGAGATTACCAATTTTAAGCAGTTCACTGGTGAGACATTATCTGAGGCTTGGGAGCGTTTCAAAGGGATTGTGCGCAGAGTACCACACCATGGCTTGGGAGAGGAGGTAATTTTACAGTCATTTACAAAGATTTGGAATCAAGTCGTTGTTGGACACTTGTTAGGAGGAAGCCTCATGGAGTACCAATAGCTAGAACAAGGAATTATTGGAGACCATGCCAATGCATCCAATCAATGGGGAGGGCGAGAAACGGAGAAAGCGAGTGCACGAGAAACTGCTGAGTCTTAATGAAGTAGATTCAAATATTTCTGGCTGCCAAGAAGAAGCAATGTCAAAACAGTTTGAGGGATGTGGCAGCGATGAACCCACAGTCAAATGCAGCAACATCCCCTGAAGCTTATCCACCTTGTGAATATTGTGGTAGAAGCTCAAACCTGTGCCAATGTACATCTCCACCAAGTGAAGAGGTAAATTACCTGGGGAACAGACAAGGAAATTTCTATAACAACCAAAGCAATCAGGGATATCAGCAGCAAAGATTTCAGAACAACAACTACAATCAGAAGGCACCACAACAATATAATCAGTCCTATCAGAGACCCCTTCAGAATCAACAGATGCAAGGTCAAGGGGCTAGTAGTTCCTCAAACTTGGAAGCCATGATGAGCGAATTCATTACATCAACAAAAGATAGATACAATGAGCAAGATGAAATCAACAACAATCAAAAGGCATTCATGCAAGAACAAAAGGCTTACAATAAGCGAATGGAAACTCAATTGGCTCAAATTAGTCAGAAGCTTTCAGAGAGACCTGCAGGGTCCTTGCCTAGTCAACCAGAGATGAATCCAAGAGAATATGCTAAAGCAATAAACTTAAGAAGTGGTAGACAGCTTGATCATCCGATCCCTGAAGTTGTGGATACTCCCAATCAATCCAATAAAGAAAATGATGTGGGACAAGAGGTTGAGATTGTTGAGCAACCAATGTTGGAAAATGCGCCGGCTGGCAAACCTAAACAGCCAGAGCATGAGACATCAAACAAGTCTACCCACAGCCCCAAACCATCACAGAGAGCAGCTGTTGAGTTGCCCATTCCATTCCCGAACAGACTAAAGAAGAAAGGCCTTGATGAGCAATTCGGTAAGTTTTTGAGCATTTTTAAGAAACTAACCATAAATATTCCTTTTGCAGATGCGTTAAAGCAAATGACTATCTATGAAAAATTCATGAAGGACATCCTCTCAAATAGAAGGTCATTGATTGAAAAGGAAACAGTCCAGTTGACAGAGAGAGTTTCTGTTGTGCTCACTAAAAAGCTTCCCCCGAAGCTCGATGATCCAGGTCTTCCAATCATCCCATGTTCTATAGGTAATATCGACTGTGGTAAGGGACTATGTGATTTGGGTGCTAGCATCAATTTAATGCCCTTGTCTATGTACCTTAAACTTGGATTGGGCGAATGTGATCCCACCCGTATTACTCTTCAATTAGCAGATAGGTCCATTATTTTACCGAAAGGAGTAGTGCGAGATTTGGTTGTATCAGTTGGTACTTTTGTTTTCCCTACTGATTTTGTGATCTTAGATATGGAGGAAGACAAAGAAGTACCACTAATCCTTGGGCGCCCATTTATGCGAACAGCCAGAACCCTCATTGATGTTGAGGGTGGTAAGATAATATTGAGAATGCATGATGAACAGCTTGTTTTTGACATGTCAAAGGTTACAAAACACCCATCTGATGTACATGCTTGTTTTAGTTTGGAATCTATTGACTCTCTAATGCAGGATTATGTATTTAGCCCTGCTGACATTGATGAGTTAGAGAAATGCTTAGTGGAATACATAGATGGAATTCATGATGATCCGGAGGTCTCTGCTGTGGCATTCCAATTGGCAGCAAGAGGAAGATATCGAAAAGGCCCCACAATAGAACGTGAAAAGCTAGAAAGGGACCCTCAGGAGTTGATTCCCTCTATCAAAGAACCACCATCCTTGGAGCTGAAACCTCTCCCCAGCCATTTAAAATATGTTTTCTTAATTGAACCCTCTAGTTTGCCTGTCATTATCTCTGCAGAACTAACTGATAAACAGGAGGAACAACTAGTGCAGGTGCTTAGGAAGAACAAGAAGGCGATAGGTTGGTCAATCGCTGATATCCAGGGGATAGCTCCTCACTTTTGTACACACCGCATCTTTCTTGAAGAAAACTATAAACCACTAGTTCAACCCCAGAGAAGATTGAACCCAAACATGAAGGAGGTGGTAAAGAAGGAAGTATTAAGCTTCTCGATGCAGGTATTATTTATGCAATTTCTGATAGTGAATGGGTGAGCCCTACACAAGTAGTGCCCAAGAAAGGGGGATTTACTGTAATTCCCAATGATAAAGGTGAGTTAGTTCCTCAGAGAACTATTACAGGGCATAGAGTGTGCATTGACTATCGAAAGTTGAATGCTGCAACCAGAAAAGATCATTTCCCTCTTCCTTTCATTGACCAAATGTTGGAGAGACTTGCAGGGCATAAATATTACTGTTTCTTGGATGGTTACTCTGGGTATTTTCAGATACCTATTGCTGAAGAGGACCAAGAGAAAACAACTTTCACATGTCCATATGGCACGTATGCCTACCGGCGCATGCCCTTCGGTTTATGTAACGCTCCAGCTACCTTCCAGCGTTGCATGACAGCCATATTTTCCGACTACATTGAAAAATGCATCGAGGTATTCATGGATGATTTTTCAGTTTTTGGACTAACTTTTGACTCTTGTTTGGAAAATTTGGACCATATCTTAGCCAGGTGTAGAGAAACCAATTTAGTCCTAAACTGGGAAAAATGCCACTTCATGGTGCAAGAGGGCATTGTGCTGGGACACAAGATCTCTAGCAGAGGTATTGAGGTGGACAAGGCTAAGGTTGAAGTGATCGATAAGTTACCACCACCAGCAACAGTAAAAGATGTGAGGAGTTTCCTAGGTCATGCGGGCTTCTACAGACGGTTCATTAAAGATTTTTCGAAGATATCTAAGCCGTTGTGTGACTTGCTGGCCAAGGATGTGAAATTCGACTTCACTAAAGAATGTCTTGAGGCATTTACCATCATCAAGGAAAAGCTATATCTGCACCGGTTGTTGTTGCGCCTGATTGGTCTCTACCATTCGAGATCATGTGTGACGCTAGCGATTTTGCTATGGGAGCAGTTCTGGGGCAAAGACATGACAAAATGCTGAAGGTAGTCTACTATGCAAGCAAGACACTTAATGATGCACAAAAAAATTATGCAACAACAGAAAAGGAGCTGTTAGCCATCGTCTTTGCATGTGACAAATTCAGATCATACATCATTGGGAGTAAAGTCATAGTCCATACAGATCATTCCACCCTACGACATTTATTCAAGAAGGCAGAAGCAAAACCGAGGCTGATTCGATGGATCCTACTCCTTCAGGAGTTTGATATAGAGATAAAAGATAAGCCCGGAGTGCAGAATGGAGTGGCTGATCACTTATCTCGGATTAAATATGCTGATGACGGTATACCAATTAACGAGTTCTTCCCCGATGAGTATGTGTTCAAAGTTGGTTCCACTGGAGATCCTTGGTATGCGGATATTGCAAACTATCTTGCAAAACAGATAGTACCCCCAGCACTAACATATCAGCAGAGGAAGAAGTTCTTCTCCACTGTTAAGCACTACCGTTGGGACGATCCATTTCTTTTCAAGGTTTGTGCGGACGGGATGATTCGAAGATGTGTTCCTGATACTGAAATAAGAGATATCCTTGTTCATTGTCACTCAAGAGAAGCAGGAGGTCATTTCGGTCCTGCTAGGACAGCCGCAAAAGTTTTGGAAGCAGGTTTCTTTTGGAAGACCTTGAACAAAGATTGCTATCAGTTTGTATCTACATGTGACCAGTGCCAAAGGCAAGGGAACCTATCTAGACGCCATGAGATGCCCTTGAATTCTATATTGGAAGTTGAACCATTCGACCTTTGGGGCATTGATTTCATGGGGCCGTTTCCATCATCTCAAGGTAACCTCTACATCTTGGTAGGAGTAGACTACGTTACAAAATGGGCTGAAGCAATAGCAGCACCAACTAATGATGCAAAAGTAGTGCTGAAATTTTTGAAGCGGAATATATTCACTCGTTTTGGTGTTCCGCGAGCAATCATTAGTGATGGAGGTACCCATTTCTGCAACAAACAATTTGAAGCTCTCCTACAGAAGTATGGCGTACGGCACAAGGTTTCCCTACCATATCATCCACAGACAAACGGGCAAGCCGAGATTACAAATAGAGAAATCAAGTGGATCCTTCAGAAATCTGTCACATCTTCTAGACGCGATTGGTCACTCAAGCTAGATGACGCTTTGTGGGCATATCGCACTGCCTTCAAAACACCCTTAGGTATGTCTCCATACAAATTGGTATATGGCAAGGCATGTCACTTGCCTGTAGAATTGGAGCATAAGTCTTTTTGGGCCATCAAAGCATTAAATTTTGATTTACAAAAGGCTGGTGAGAAGCGCAAGATGCAGTTGTGCAATTTGGAGGAATTTAGAGAGGAAGCCTATGAAAATGCCAAGATCTATAAGGAAAAGACAAAGAGGTGGCATGACAAGCTTTTGGTCAAGCGTGAGTTTCACGTTGGAGATAAGGTGCTTCTATTCAACTCCCGCCTGAAATTATTCCCGGGAAAGTTGAAATCTCGCTGGTCTGGATTCACATAAAAGTGTCTCGCCTATGGAGCCATAGGTTTAATCAATACAGAAGGGGAGACATTCAAAGTCAACGGGTCTCAGTTGAAACACTATCTAAGTGGTGACATCGCCGAAGTCCATTCGGTGATCACGGTGCATGATCCTCCATACTAATCTTACAATTACACGGTCTAGCCAAAGACCGAAAAGACGGGCAGCTCATTGGGAGGCAACCCAATCTCCTTTCTTTTCTCTTCTTGATTTTCATTTTAATTCACGTTTGTACTTGTTATAATTCCTTTGTTAGCTATTTTTCTTTGGTTGGTTTTGTTAAAATGTAGGTTTGATGAAGGAAGAGAAACAGAGTACTAGAAGGCAATCCTTCGGTGGAATAAATGGGGTGGTCCGGGACACTGACCATAACCTAAGTCCCGGACCAGACAGAGCAGGAACTCTGAACAAAAACCATGGGGTGGTCCGGGACATTTTGCATATCTTAAGTCCGGACCAAGAAAGACTGAAAGTCTCGGCCTATTTTGATATAGCGGTCGGGACTTCATACAAAACCTAAGTCCCGGACCAGAGGAACATCAAACTCTCGAACAAAAACCACATATGGTCCGGGACATGGTACAAATCTTAGGTCCCGGACCAACATAACTTCAAAAAAAAAACAAAAGACAGCGTCTTCTACCTCAGCGCCCTCCCCCGATTCAGTCTAACCCTAAACTCCCTCTCTCGCTCTCGAATTCGCCAGTCTTCCGCCATCCACCCTGCTCCCTCGCGCCCGACCACACACCCCACCTTCGACATCGGCACCCTTCGCCCTCACCCTCCATTCACCAACTCCAGCACACGCCACCGCGCTCCACTCCTCTGTTCCATTCGCCTACTCCACATCATCACCACTGCAACACCCGCATTCCACCCCTCCTCTATCGCATTACCACACCGCCGGTCTTCTCTGCGCCCGTCTCAAAATCCGCCTTCCACCACAAACAACCACCCCCACGCCGCTACCGTCTTCACACGCCCACACCAGCCCTTGTCGAATTCGTCAAATCACCGCACTTCACACACACAGTTTAACTCCCACGACACACAATTGCCCAAGTTCCAAATCCATCCCTCTGTCGCCTCTCCAACCTCGCGCCACCACAAACACCAACCCGAACCACAGGCTTCACCACACGCACCCTTATTCACCAGTCCCCAATCAAACATTTTACAATGGCACCCAAACGAGCTCGACGCAGCAACACCGCAGGTGCTTCTTCATCCGCCGCTCCTCCATCACCCGATGCAGCTCCGATCCGGATCCGGGAGACGGTTGATTCGGACTTCATCAATGAAGCCGCTGCGAATTGGTACCGGGACCGCGAAAGGAAAATCATTCCCGAAAGGTCAGTCTGCCCGACTTTGATAGCCGAATTTGATCTGGAGTCAATTTTTAGTGCACGTAGATGGTCATGTTTGCTGAATAGAGGTGGGAGATTCTATCCGAGATTGGTGAAGTTATTTTATGCTAATGCGACTGTGAACGAGGAGAGGGATGCTATTAATTCGGTGGTTAAAGGGGTGAATATTTCTGTGACTGCTTTGAGCATTAGGCGTTGTTTGGAATTGCCCATAGCTGTTCGGGTTCCCACTGCGGAGAATAGGGCAAATATGCCATTGTTGACTCGACAGGCTAAGGAGTACTACATTAATTTGATTGTCAATGATCCCGACGTTCAAAACCGGCAGCGTCGGAATAACTAGGACAAGCAGGTTGTCACGGGGGATAAGCTACCGACCCCTAGAGAGCGTCTGATTTTAGGGGTGCTGATGTATAATGTTCGCCCCCGGGAGTGCGCTGATCTGAATATGAATGACTGCTGGCTTATGCGCTACATCCTGGACGACGACTATGCCGCTGCAGGGGTTCCACCTGCTCTGCATCAAGTTATCTTTAACTCCATGCTCCGGGTGGTTGAGACCGATCACTCCGCTTCTCTCCCATTCCCACACCTCCTACACTCGTTACTTGCTGCTAAGGGGGTGGATGTATCTGATGAGCTGCCTCAGTATCCTCGGTCTACTCTCGATATGACGATGATGAGATTCTTTCAGTGGGAGAAGATCGACGGGCAGTGGGTGAAGCGCCGACGCGCTGCACGCGCACCCCAAGTTGTTGAGGACGCTGCTGAGGTTGCTGATGAGGCTGATGCGGCTGCTGATGAGGCTGAGGCCGTTGCTGATGAGGCTGCTGCTGGTGGTGAGGCCCCCGCCTACCCGATACCTGCTGGTCCGGCCCCGGGCTATGATGAGTTGCTCATGAGTTTAGAGCTGGAGGGGGACTGCTACAGCCTACTTTGACGGTTTTACGAGTCGTCTGGATGGTATGGTAGCGAGACTCTCCTTTAGAGACCCGTCAGACTGACTATGAGGCCAGGCGGGATGCCAGTTTGCTGAGTACGCGCTCGTCAGGAGACCCGTCAGACTGACTATGAGGCCAGGCGGGATGCCCAGTTTGCTGAGTACGCGGCTCGTCAGGAGGCCCGATTCCGTGATTATGATGAGCGCTTTACACAGTGAGTCTTGGCGCATGCCCCGGGGTAGTACATGAGTTGGTTTATGCTCCCTCACGTCAGTCTACCTATCTTTTATTGCACTTATGGATTTTCAGCTGACTTTGACATTTGTGATATTTTGATGTCTTTTAGATTAGTAGGTTGCTACTTCTGGTACCTTTCTTTTTCTATTGGATTGTTTTGATGGGTACTTTGGTTATTCCCGAATATTTGGTTATGTTGATCTCTTTTGCAACGCGCTGTCTGCTGCTTTGTGATATTCAAACAGGACTGCCATTTTTGTGTGCGCTATCCAAAGAAAACAAAGGAGGCTCTGCCGAAATTTTCCAACACCCCTTAAGTCTCCCGTTCCTTGTCCTGAGTGTGGGGACGTCATCTTCACCGATTATTCAGGGGAGTCCTATTCTTTCTTTTGCACTATAATCACATTCTAGTAGCAATGAGGGCATTGCTATTATCTAAGTGTGGGGAAGTAGTAAGGGGGTTGCACATCTAATTGTTTTTTTCTGTGGCTCTGACAATACTTATTCTCCTTCACTAACCTTTGATGACCCTCCACAAAATTTTTTAATTCGACATACTTGGTTTTCATTTGTGGTCAGATGCATCAGTCGGGAATAACGTACGTAGCGAAATTTTGAGATTTAATCTGAAACTCGGTCATAAGAACTTTGGTTAGACTGCTTGTATTGTCAGTTTTGGTTAAAATTTTTTTCTATTTCCTTCAATAAAAAGGTGAGACCATTTTGTGACTATTTTGTTTGAACTAACTTGGGGCTTTGGGAAAGTTTCGGAATGAATGGAAGGAAAGGACAAAGGCAAGGTACTCCTCTAATCTATTCTGAACCGAACAGACCTCTCCCATTCGGTAATTAAGCCCATGGAGTGTCATCACTCATCTACCTAAGATCATCTGATCTGGGATAGAAGGCCCAACACCGCTACAAGGATGGGGAGAAAAAGTCTGAGGGGATGAAATGAATAATGCTTACTCAGAAAAATTGAAGGAAAGTTCTTTCATGCTAAACAGTTTATTGCAAATTCTTCCTTGATTATGAGTATGTGGCAATGAAAGGTAATGTGGAATATGACATTACTTCTTGCCCCTTGTCGTCCAATGAATTGTGGAAAGCAAACGGAAAGTAAAGCCCTGAGTACAGTTTGGATTAATAGTTATGATGATAGTCTCATGCATTTGTCAAACACTCTAGCTTCACTGTTTAAGAAAACTTGCAGTACTAGTCGTTGTTCTTATGACTGTTTTTCAGCATTAGATTTCCTTGTACATTTTCTGACCTGATAATCCCCGCTTTTGAAATTCTGGTACATTTTGATTAAGTAATTGCTTGAGGACAAGCAAAGGTTAAGTGTGGGGATGTTGATAAGTCAGGAATTTACCTATTTCTGCATGGTCTTTTATACCGAATTCTTTGTATTTACTGCTAAATTCCCGTCTTTTAGTGTTTTTATGTCTCTTGCTGCAATTGTCTTCTTTTATGGCTTTTAAGTGCCTTTCAGGTATTTAATCTCAAAAGAAACGTGTTCATATCATTGTTGGAGACCATAGTTTTTCAAACAAGCTAAATGGAGTCAGGAAAGTCATCTCTCGACCTAAATTCAGACATGGTCCGGGACTTGTTGCATAACTTAAGTCCCGGACCACAAATTGACTCCACTCTCGGCTTAAATAGGTATGGTCCGGGACCTTATACACAACTTAAGTCCCGGACCACACAAGAAGCTGCTCTCGACCTGTTTCTACACCATGGTCCGGGACTTTATACAAACCTTAAGTCCCGGACCACAAAGCAGAGCAATTCTCGAATCAAATTCAGGCATGGTCCGGGACTTTATACAAGGCCTAAGTCCCGACCACATAAGACGCCAACTCTCGACCCATTTCAATGCTATGGTCCGGACTTCATACAGACTTAAGTCCCGGACCAACTGGCTGAGCCCGACAATCTGTAGCGCGCGAATGAAAAGAGAATTTTATTCTCTTCATATTAAACTGCATCGCCCATATCTCCATCATCCAGTACCCCCTTTCCAGCCTTATTTTTTGTCCCTTCCACTGCTACTATCCAATCATCCCTCCACTAATCCAATTATCTCCCTAAATCCAGCAAAAACCCACGTTAACCACCCATCATTCCACTTACAAATCCAGCATCACTGTCCACCACCAGCTGCTCCTGCTACGTACTCATCAAATGAGTTCTATAAATAGAACTCAATCTCACTCATTTTAGACACAATTCTGGAGAGCATTCCACACTCACTCCATCCATTTCCATTTCATATATCACGTCCATTCATATCATCCATCTCATTAAACACCACACACATCCACAGAAATCTGGAGTACACAAGCAGCTGGAGACTCACCATTTCTGGAGATTGAGCAGAAGAAAATACTGGTTGTGCACAAAACCCATCAAAGAGCCTTAAATCAGAGTTTCTTCTTCTTTTCTTCTTTAATGTTATTTACATATTTTCATATTTTCATTCCATGGCTGAGTAGTTTTTATAAATTTCGGTTTACTATGTAATCCAAATTCAAGGTTCCATTATCTTTGTGATTTATCATTTTAATAGATTAAAGTGTTGTTCCTTATTTATTTCTATAAATCTTGTGATTTGGCCAATTACTTGATTTTACCAGTTTATCTGCTTATAAGTGAGAACTGCGGTAGATAATAGACAACAGGAACAGTACCGGTTAATTTAGAGATGGTAATTCCTCTAGGATATTAACTGATCAATAAACTGGATTTTTCTTAAAGCTGTTAGCAATTAGTAAATTTGTAACGAGAGTTAAAATTTATTAGCTGTTAATTAGATTCCACCGAGCGGGAGACCGAACATGGAATATTTCTGATCCAGGATTTTAATCTGAATTTTGGTAAACACACTGAGAAAGGAACCGAAGAATTTGGAGGATTAGTAAACTGGAATTTCCCCTTTTATTAAATCAAAAATACTATTAATTTGCCCATTGTCTTGCATTTATTACCCTTGCTCTTATTTACACTCTTGTTTCATACTTTAGTAATTCAACAAACAAAACCCCCTTGTCACTGGAGTGAACCGATTTATCAGTTTGTTTTTTTTTTAAATATTAATTAAACTATAACGCTGCCTCCCTTGGATTCGATAACCTGGAGGGACACTTCTAGGAAAAACTTGCTATAATCGACCGGTATACTTGTCGTTAGGTTTTTACCCAACAGCCACTTATGCCTTCGCCAGATCTAATGATCTTCCAACCCCATATCAATAAATGATTAGGGGGCGGCCATCCAGATGGATAGGGAGAGAAGCTGCTTTAAGGAAGTACCCATCAAGGTTTGGAGTTTAATCCTCTTGTAGATGCCTCAGAAGCTAGATTTCAAGTGTTTTTGTTCCAGTCACCGGTTCTCTTGGGTTGTGATTAGAAAGTTTTTTTGATGATGAAAATTTGAAGTTTGTTATGACGGAAGGGTTGAAGTTTGCAATGATGTTAACCAGTGTCCCATCAAGATTAGATGTTAGATTGCTAGTGATCTTTTGCCAATTGTCAAGGTGTATCACTCTATGTTTGTATCGTATGAGTAATGCAGCATCATTCATGTAAAGTTTCATCAATTTCGGACAACGTTTAACCATCTTTTAAATTGATAAAAATTAAAAAAGTTGTTGGATGTAAAACAGAGGAAACCACACAAGTGGGAAAAGTAATTTTTGAAACCGCATAGGTGGATTATGTAATTTCGCCAAACATCATCGATGGGCATATAATTTTCCCTGAATTTTACTTGCAAGCACACACCACATTCATTGTGGTGAGGGGTTATCCGGCCCCGTGGGTGAACGCTCTTTTTTATTTATTGTTTGGGAAAATACTAGCCAACACAAACCCGTCGAGACCTGGCCCATTAATATTCTTCTCGTCTTTCTTAAAAGCTACTCCCTCGGTTAACCGAATTAGACAAAGTCAAAACCAAATCCAAACCAAAGTATAATTAGGATAATTTGGTTAACCAAAATTTTCAATTCGGTTGAAAATCCAAAAATAAAATCGGTTAATTCAGTTTTTGGATAAATCCAAAATATCCAAACTGAACTCACTAAGCACCGCTCTCACCATCCAGACTATGTTCAAATTACGGTAGATAGAAGTTTGGGCACTCACCATTGTTTGGGCTTGGGATTTCTCGCGACCAGTCACAATCACAAAATCTCTGCTGGAGTGCATGGCTTTACGGGTGATTATCTACCATCTACAGTGGAGTGCTTAGCTCTGCGTTTCACGGTGCGCCATGCTCGGTCACAGTCTCACTCCCGTGTTCGGATCTTGTCCAACTGCCAACCAGTGATCCGCTATCTCACAGGCTCCGGATCGACATCTCTGCACCCACAATCGACTACAATACTCGACGCCATCTTATATGATGTTTGTGGCTTTGCAGATATTTCATGGTTCTATATTCCACACACATCTAATTTCATAGCTCACAACCTAGCATTTGTCGCTAGAATGTCACAGCTTGACTGCTGTTGTTGGAAAGTTAGAGACTTTCTAGACTTTGTACTCAACTTTACTTCATAATATAAATATTCTGATTTCAAAAAAAAATGCTCACCCCTACCAAAGACGTTAATGAAGCCATGAGCCTAGAAGATAAGGAAGTGCGTCGGTGACGCGCATAGTGGGTCCGGGTCGGGTTATAATTGAAAACTAGACAAACTAGTTTTGAAAATTAATCATTATACAAATACCATATGCAATGTATGCATGGTATAAATAATTTCCCTCGCCCGCTTGTGGCCCATGGAAATAAATTGGAGGATGAAAATATAAATTATATAACAAACCGTGCACGTGTGATATTAAAGACTGGAGACACGAACCATCAATATACATCAAATTTCAATCATTTGAGTGGAGGCTTCCAAGTTGAGTATTACCCCGAACATTTTCTATGCACCGAATTTGTAGATTTCTCCTTGGTTGTTTTCAAAAGGAAAAAAATTAGCCAAATTCTTGTAACCTATACATAGCTAGAGATAGATATATTTCGAAACTTGAGCTGGTGTCACCTTGTAAGGTGGCACTATTTTGTCTTTTTGTGGTTTATTATTTTATAAAACTTTAAAATGTTGTATTTTATTATATATAAATCTAAATAACATAAATATTATATCATTGTTTATCATAATTCGAGCTCTTCAAAATAAGACCAATCATGAATATGTTTTGATAAATTATTATTTTTTTTATTTTTGTATGTACAAATTTTTTAAAATTTATTGTGAACTAAAATTTAGAATAGTGAATCAAAGGTTGTTAAAAAGTGAATCAGAGAGTTGCGTAAAAGTGAATAAGAGGTTTTAAAAAAAGTGAATCTCATAAACAGAGACTGTTTAACTAAAGTGATTCTGATTGTTTGACTAGTGTAAATTAGAGGTTTTAGAAAAGTGAATCAAAGGTTGTTAAAAAGTGAATCACAAGTTGTTACAAAGTGAATCACAAATTGTTACAAAGTGAATCAGAGTAATACGAAAAGTGAATCTCGTAAGCGTAGATTGTTTAACTAAAGTGATTAAGAGGTTTAAGAAATGTGAATCAGAGGTTTTTATAAAGTGAATCATGCTTTTAAGAAAAGTGAATCAGAGGTTTAAGAAAAGTGATTCTCGTAAATAAAGATTGTTTAACTAAAGTGAATAAGAGGTTTCAGAAAAGTGAATAAGAGGTTTAAAAAAAGTGAATCAAAGGTTTAAGAAAAGTAAATATTTTGCTTAATACTAGTAAAAGTTAATCCTACCACAAACTTATGCGAGAACAGTATGAACCTTTCATTTATTGAAAGTGAACCTCAAACCCTGCACTACAAATCATACAAATGTCTTTGACGTTTTTTAACTTTACTATGGTAGTTTTAGAGTGTTTGGGGTAAGATTCATTTTGTTAATGAATAAGATTCATTTTATTATTTAAAAAGATTCATTTTGCTAATGAATAAAATTCACTTTAAAAATACTTAACATATACTCATTCTTAAAATATAAAATTTTAAGTTTACGAAAACATATTCATGATGCATCTTGTTTTGAAGAGCACGAAAAATGATGAACAATGGTATAATTTTTTTTATTTTTGCACTTATATTTTGTGAGTTATAACATTTAAAAAAGTTTTCTTTCTCCTCCTAGTCTAACCCCGTGCTCACCCCCTCCGTATCTCTTTCTATTTTTTAATTTATTTTTTTTATCTTCTCTTAATATTAGTTGAACTAGTAATATAATGACAAGTGGTAGAAGCCATAATAGAAGGTGGAGTAATCTCTAGGGTCTCCATACTGCTAAATAATATAAACATATATATTGTATAAGAAAAAACTGTACAATGAATATATGTATAGTTTTGTATGTCTACATATAATCAAAGATAGCTATATGTGGATGTAGCCAAGAGTTTATCTGGATACAAACATTCTTAAAGATTAAGATTCATTCGGATTAACCAGATCTTATATAAACGATAAGGGCCTCAAGAAACAGTAAGGCCCAAAGATAAAAATTGGGTGAACAACCACACAAAACAAATTCAACATGCCCGCACGGGCATAGTGCAGTCGGATACTCAAGGTTGCTGAAAGCTTGCCAAGATGCATTGCTCCCGTGTTCAAATCCTGCTCAACTCACTTTGGTAGGAAACCCAATGGGTGGCAGTTGGTTTGATTCTCCAATGGGTGACAGTGGGGTTCGTCCACAATGAGCTAGGCACCCTATGAGGTTGCTGTGCAACCGTTATTTACCCTCCACATAGCCTGGGCAAGATTGTGGGGCGCCCGGGTGAGCGTATCCACCCCAAATTCAACATTTAATGTACATAAAGCCCTATCAATCACCAAATACATCGAATTAAAGTTCTGTTGTTCTTTTTAAGAGTCTCTCCAGTATTATCTTAAGGATTTCTTTAGCAGATAAAACTAAACAGTCACACCACCACAGGCACGATGCAATACGCTAGAACCATCTTCTGACTAAGAAGACTTTGATAGACGTTGAAATAATTAGGTGTTTGAAGATTAAGGATACGAAATCATGTATAAGGATATTCACCATTTTCATTGAACCAAAACAGATTCTATATTACTCTTGCCTACAGCTGAGTGTAGCCATGCTTGTTCCTTTTCAATTTCTTTTTGTTTTTTTTTTTCATTTTTCTCTTTCCGTGCACAGATACATTTTTTTTCTTTTTCATTTTTTTCATTTTTTTAAGTTTTTATTCTTTTTCTTTAAGTTATTGTAATTTTTAATATATAAGTCCAAAATGAAAAAAATTATATCATTGTTCATCTAAATTCGAGTTCTTCAAAACAAGACCAGTCATGGGTATATTTTGACAAATTTTTAAAAAATTATTTTTACATATATATATATGATAATATTCTAATGTGAGGATGTATATACATATTTTAATGTGACAATGTACATATTTTAATGTGATAGTGTACATGTTCTAATGTGAGAATGTACATGTTCTTTAATAAACATTTGTACATGTCTGTATGGCCATCTGTACATGTTTGTATAACCGTCTGTACAAGTGTTCTTCTTTGTATGTACAAGTTTTAATCTAAGGATGTACATATTTAATGATTCGTACAGGTTTATATGACTATCTATATGTTTTTAATGCGAGAATGTACATGTTTTTACGTGAGGATGTACATGTTTTAGTGAATATTTGTACAGGTTTGTATGACCATCTGTACAAATTTTCTTTTACAATCTATACTCCATACATGTAAAAATATTTTTTTAAGTTGTCAAAATATATCCATGACTGGTTTTGTTTTGAAGAGCTTGAATTTAGGTGAATAATGATATAATTTTTTTTCATTTTGGACTTATATATTAAAAGTTAACAATTTAAAGTTTTTATAATAAAGAAAAGAAAAGAAATAAAAAAAATTAAAAAAAAAAAGTAAAATGAGAAACAAAAGAGACGCGTCGGACGCGCTTAACAAAAAAAAAAAGAACTGCCGTAAGGATATAGTCAAAGTTGGCTACATCCACCTGTAGCCAAGACTGATTAATATTACATAACAAAATGCCAAGAACCGTTGAACCCACCGAAACCTGAAATGTAATGATTTACCAAAAATAGGGAAATTTCACCAAATACCACTGAGTTTTTGCTTAATTCATGATATACCACAGTGTTTCTAAAATTACATAGGATAACACCGAGTTTTTACTTATTTCACCAGATAACACTCTATCACATATTTCATTAACTTCTCCATTAATATCCTTAGAAAAAAAGACTAAACTGCCCTATTATCAGTTAAACTAAGATGGTATCTTATGGAATTTATCAATATGACAATTCATTGTGACGCAATTAATTAATCACACGAGTATTTTTGTGATTTTCTAGGACAAATAACAAAGAAGTTAACAAAATATGAGACAGAGTGTTATCTGGTGAAATAAGTAAAAACCCAATGTTATCCTGTGTAATTTTAAAAACACAGTAATATATCATGAATTAAGCAAAAACTCAATGGTATTTGGTGAAATTTCCCAAAAAAAAATCCACGAGCCACTAACAAAACTTCGACTATAAAACCATAATCCCCAAATCTATTAAGGCAACGTTTGGTTTAAAGGAAAAGAGGGGAAGGGAATGGAAAAAATGGTACGGTCCCTCCCCTGCGTTTGGTATGACGGAAAAAATATAGTAGTTCTCAAGGGAATAATATTCCCATCATTCCCTGCCTCATAGCTGTCCTTCATTCCCGTACAATAACCATGGGAAAGTGCCGGAACGAGACTCAGAGACTAAAAATAGAGTATCATGTGTGATACATTGTTGTTTTCATTTTTAAACTTCTATTTTGTATGCCTAATTATTTATTCAATGAGTTCCTTTTTTTTATAAATTATGTTGTTTCTTTTTGACGTTATTGTAATATTACAACAAATATAATAGTGTACAGTATATATCCACTTTAATTTTTATATAGATATTAATTAATTTTTTAAACTATTTCATTCAATTGTACATATTATAAAAAATGAGACCAACTAATTAATTATAGGTCTATAACAAAACTCATAACTAAACAATTGAATAAAACAAAAGTATTATTTTTGTTTCAAAACTAAACAATCATTCCCGTATCTATTCCCGTACATTACCAAACAACATGCATATTTTCTCATTCCCTTTCTCATTCTCTTTGTTTTCTCATTCCTTTTCATGGTTCCTTATTGTATTCAAACTGTGCCTAAGGGTCCTACCCTTGCTCTTTAGAGCATAAACAACATCCAAGGCCGTAACAGTTTCCCTCCTGACATGCTCCGTGTAAGTCTCGGACTCGGAGTCATGGACAATAACATTATAGATCTTTAGAACACTCCTGATCTCTTCCTAGATGAGACTGTTTTTCCTCTTCACATTCTCTCTCCTCGCCAACCTCCGAATTGCTATCCCTTGATGGGTTGTTTGATACAAGGGCATTGAATAACAATTCATAAAATTGAAGATATACCAACATTTGTTTGATGGAATTTAAATTCCAAAAATTATTAAATTCTCAATATCTGGCAACACCGGGAATTCTATCATCTACAAAGCTAATTTTCTCTTTGTTCCTAATTTTTGTGGTCTCTCTTTTCTTCTCACTCCATCTCTCCCATAAATATTTTTAATTATAGTATATATTTATTATTTGTGTTCATATATTAGTTATAATTAATTAACGATAAATATACTAATTTATAAATAAATTATTTTATATATATTAAAAAAGGTAAAGAAATAAATTATTTAGCTATGGGCACATATATTTGATGTTAAATATATTGGAATAAAATATTATATTATATACCAGATATTAAACTATAATGTAAAAATATATAAAATATTTTAATTAATACTAAAAATTAATAAGGTTATAGATTTAAATTTTCAAAATGTTTATAATAATGAAATTATTGTCTATAAGTGAATATATATGTACTTAAATCTAAGTATTGTTTTTACTTATTAAAAGAACTAGTTATTTGTTTAATGTTTTTTTTAGTTCTTCATAGCCAATAATTACGAAGTATATATACATGAAAATTTAATATATCATCCACAAAATAAAGAGAAAATTTTCAAATAAATTTATTGATTTATTAATTGGGTGAAAATAAACTTTATCAATTACTTTTTATCAAATATATTTTACAAATTTTCAAGTTAATCTATACAATTAAATAGTATAATAATAATAATAATAATAATGTTACTTATCAAATGATACTTATAAATGTATAATTTATTATTTTAAGTCTATTATCTTTATTACGTAAAACATTAAATTTTAAGTATATCTATCATAATAACTAAATAACATCATATCTTATTCTTGAAATATTTATTTCCATGAATTAATTAAGTACCAAACCACTGGTGAAGATAGGAATTGAAAAATTGTACTCCGTATTAGGCTGTGTACAAAAAACTGGTTTTAACATTTTATGATTAATGTCATTATGGTTAACCAGTGAAGATAAAGTATTTTCATTTTAGTGGGGTTAAGAGGTAAAAGTAATCCTATAAATATATAACACATGTCACTTTAATCTTAAAAAAGCCAAAAGTCCTGAAAGACCCTTAGGACTTAGGAGGCATTCGTTTGCCGCCTGTAAAAATTGTTAAAAGCTACTATTTCTACGTTTAGGTAAATGCAATCATGGTTAATAAATCACGAGGTGACATGTGTACTACAATTAGTGTTTTCTGACATTTAGTTAAAATAACCCTCAATCAAAAGGAGATATCTATCTTTACTTTTTGAAAATTTTCATGAGATACCCCTGAGATTTTAGAGAATTTCATGAAATACCCCTGATGTTTCATCTTCATTATAAGATATCTGAAACACCCCTAATAATTAAAACACATGAAATCATGAATAGGTGTGGTATGTTTAATTAACCGCCCACACTAATGTATAATTGTACTACAATTTATACCCTAAGTTACTAAGGGACATACATATATCAGTGAATGAAATAACAAGTCATAATATAATACAAGCTTGGGTGCTCATCGGGTTGACATTAACCAAAACGACTGAGTGAATTAAATTATACTAGGTTAGGACATTACGTTATTTATGTAGTGGACCGTGTGGTATAATACACGGAGAGTCGTCTTGACATATAACGATAGTACTAAATAATATACAATACGAAGTTGTAAGGTACGACCTATGTTATAGGATACAAACTAGTACAAGTAACATTTTAACAGAGAGACATGTACTCACCGAGTTACACTCCGTGATATATAGATAACAAATTACTTATCTATGCACTACTAAGTTCCAGTAGAAACCCATGTTGAAATCGGTGCCACCCTCGTAACACCCATTATGTTAGCACAACACCCACTATACCAATTGTTATTAGCAAAAACCTCTAGCTTTTCAGCGTCCCCATGCGGTTACTTTCTATGTTTTCAAAACCGTGTCCCTCCTTTCTCCTGTGTTTGAGCCCCGATTCAAAATCCACACAACTCTTCAGTTTCTCCCATCTGCTTCCGAGGCGTGCAAGACCAGAGCCGGACCATCCATATCTCTAGATTCCGGCGGTGGGTGAGCCTCTTCTTCTGCTATCTCGAATTTCCGAATCGCCTTCCGCTATGTCCCAATTCCTTGCCACGGCGATCAATCCTTTTTGTTTCTTCTCCTCACGGTGTCGTCTTTACTAAAGCCCTTCATTTCTCCCCTGCATGTCTGAGGCAGCGGCGCTCTGGGCTTGAGAGCACTGGACTCGTAAGTTTCCTCTGTTCATAGGCGCCAGGTAACGCCTTGATTTCCCAATGTTGCTCTTCGTTTTTTTTCCCCCTTGTGTTTTCGGTAATGGATGCACCTTCGTCTTTATCGATCCCTCACTTGTCCACCTGAATCTGAAGCTTTCAATCTCTCCTCATGCATGTCCGAAACATGGAGTTTTTCGCCGGTCTTGAGGATCTGGAACAACAACCGACCACCAAGCAAGGTAAAACGATGACAAATTCTCATCCCCATTCCCTTGCTCCTCTGTTCGAAAATCTTCACCAGCTAACTCCCTTTTCCCTTCATTCTGCATGCGTAACATTTTCTGGAAACACTCCGCATGAGCATGGTTCCCTTTCCTTGTTCTGATTTTGTCTGAAACTCCTTGCTCGAATTTCTCTGATCTCGTTCATTCTTACTTCTTCCCATGCATGCAAGCCCGCGGTTTGGGGTCTCTGAAATTCGGTGAACAAACCCACTTGTTGATCTCTCGAGGGAATGGTTCCTTTAAGGGTTCCGGAAGTTGCCGCGAGAACTTACTCCATTTTTCTCAAGTTTAAGTGCAAGGTAAACTGCTATCGGTTGCCTCCTTACTTCTGTTAACTCCTTCCATCTGCTCTGTTTGAGGTCCGAAAATTTATTTCTGACCTCCCTTGTTATTCGGCCTTTTTGCATGCATGAATTCCTTTGGGGAGCCGCCTCAAGGGTTCACCGAAATCCTCAGGAAACCCATTGCAACCTGTCCTGAAAACGACTCCAAGGTGAGCCATAGACTACCGTGTTTTTCCTGATTTTTGTTTCAGATTAAAACGCCACTCAGACCATCAACTAATCTGAGAATTTTCCTTGTGCATGGCCGGTTGTAAAGCCAGGGTTTCTCAGGCAAAAACCACCAACCAAAAATCTGTAAGGAGACATGAGGAGTAATCCCCTCCTAAGAAAGGTAAACCCCACCGAGGAACCTTGTGAACTAACCTGGGATATTCACTCCAATTATACAACGAAAATTGATCTGAGTGGCTGTTTTGTGCAAGGCTCTGTTCAATGTTATGTTAATGAATTTGGTAACAATCTGCTGGAGTAACCTATGAGTGGTAGAGTTAACGTAATGGCTATCTGGTGGTCTAAACACCAGATTTTAATAAGCTAGAACCGTGCCTAAGAGTTACCAAAAAAAAAACAAGCGGGGGAAAGATCTATTGTTTGAAGATAATACTTACTAAGCCAAATCTGATTGTATGCTGTGTTGGATAGTTTAGCAAAGATGATGTGTTTGGGAGCTATTGCTGGGTGGTAATTCTTGTCCTTGTTGCCACGAAGTTGTGGGGTTATTCTGGGAAGTTTGTGTGTTTGTGACCTGTGAATAATGTTAAGAGAATGGTGAAATAACGTCACTAGGTAACCAAAAGAAAGTGCCTAGTCAAAACCGTATGATACCTAAGGGTCAGGTGCTGATGATTTGATTAAATAAATGCCAACGAAACAGAATTTGTTCTGCATATTTTCGACAGAAACTAGACTTGTAATGGAAGTAGGAGTTGTCATATTTTAAAACCTACGAAAGTGCTATGATAATAACTAGTGTTTAACCCTGGTACTTGGTAAACCGCCTGCATTAGTGTCTTCAGAGTTTAGCTATTAAAAAGGGCAAGGGCGTGAATCTGGGTAGTGTGGTCTAGGTGGTGTCCTAAGGGAAAGTGCTAGAAAAGAGTCCTAGGATACCTTAAGATTTGGAATTGAAAACATATACAAACTGGAAGTAAAATTATTCAAACTGAGGTGGAGTTAAAGTCTTGCAAATGTGTCCGAATAATGTGTTAGTGTAGTGAGGAAGGGTAGATCATGGCTGGTCATGTGAATGACGACCTGAAAAACATTAGTAAATGCCTAGGAGCAAAACTGGGAAGTATAGCTAAGTATGGTGTAAGTCTAAACACTTAAAATGAACATAGGGGTTAACTAGTAAATTCTAGAGGTACAATGCCTATTCGGTCCTAAAAAGAATTAGGGGAAGGATGAGTAGAATGAAAACTACGTGGGTAGGATTAAAACACTAACGAAGATTGAAGGGGAAAGAAACGACAAGCAAGAGTTAGAAGATGGATTGGGATAAAATGATGACCCGGAAATGTACTGGAGTTAAACATTAGTTCGGAAGTTTTGGGAGTAGGGTTAATTGCATGGGAGTCTGGGATTATAACAAGGTAGGTGTAGTTTTATGATTTCGAATAAGGTTAGCAACAAAATGGAGGCAAGAACAACATGCGCTTGAGAAAGGTCCGGGGCAGGAATGGAAGGATTGGAAAATTGTAGGGCTAAACGTGAATTAAAAGGAATGGGGAGGAACTAGGACAAACTAAGGGAAACAATCCGGACAGGGTGAACACTTGTTAGCGATCAAGGGGTTGATAGGTTAAATGAGAAAGGAGGCAAGTTGCTACATAATTAGTGGTATGACAAGTTACGGAGAGGGCAAGTTTTCGAATTTCCGTAAGTGATACTGCTTGGCTAAAACCGTGGGTCCAAACTGAACTAATGGAATAGGGTTAACAATCCCGACTATAACACCTAAGAGTAGGTCAAACATTATGAATAGAACTACGAATAATAACGCATGATCGAACGATCTAACCCGTTCGAATAATTATTACAGAAGTGAGTCCCACGAGCAGCGGGGAAACCTTGTGCAAATATCTGTGACAACTATTTTTAAGGTATGGACATGTGTGGTTCGTATGTTGCCGTGTTACACGGCTTGTGTGTTGTGTGCTCTGTGTGAAAAGACTATAAGATTAAAGCATGTAACTGGATTGCTTACTTATTGTGTTGTATGATTGTTATATCATTGTTGAGTATCATTGCGCGCACACAGTAGTTTAGTCCCTTTCGCGTTATGGAACTTTGAGGTGAAACACAACGAACTATGTAAACAAAGAAACTACGTAAAGAGACAACTAAACGAGAACCACAACGAACTATGAAAACAAAGAAAACTCTATGCGGGGAACTCCTCTCTAACTATGGAGGACTATGACACCCACTATGGTGTCTATTCATTAATGATAATGAAGAGCAAATCTAAATTGGTGGGACATGACGAACCACGTGGACAAACAAAGGAACTATACAAAGAGAAAACTCCTCTCTAACTATAGAGGACCGCTAATGACACCCACTATGGTGTCGAGACTATAATGAGAACGAAACGAGAAGTACCAAATGGTGGGACATGAGGATAACCCGAGAAGACGACATCTCGGGCCGCGCGGTATGGAATATTCGGGAGTTGGTATCTGCATCAGATCCTTCGCCCTTCTGTGTGGAGCACATCCTGGGGTCTAGAGGCGACTCCGCTTTCTCGGCGCATGACGACGGGAATGGGGGAGTGACAACTTGGGGGAGCTTATCCTGGAGTCAAGAGGCGACTCCGCTTTCTCGGCGCATGACGCCGGGAATGAGGGATTAGCTATGGAGGAGACGACCTCCAACGTGCGGTGATAAAAGAATTCACAAATAATCCTTAAAGAAACAAGGAACGATTAGCACCCACATAATGAAGTCTCGGGATCTAATCTATATCCCCTGACTCGGTGCCAGAGAATGAAGGAAAACTTGTGCAATGAGATCAAGCAAACAAGAGAAAGTCACAAATGTGATCCTTTAAGAAACAAGGAACGAATAGCACCTACATAACAAAGTCTCGGGATCTAACCTATATCTTCTGACTCGGTGCAAGAAAAGAAAAGGAAAACATGTGTAATGAGAACAAGAAAACAATACATAATCTCTTGAATGATCCCATAGTGAGGATCGACGGTATAATATACCTACGCACACGTTGTATTATGTACTCGATTGTTGTTGCTACATTAGCAGCTTATTGTGCTGGTTTGCGTGTTGATATTGCTATGCTACTTGCACGTTGTGCTTGGTTGCTTTTGATATTGCTATGCTACCGATGAGTGTGTATGGTATCATGATGTGCTGATGTGTGCTTTACTGCTTTATTACAGCATGTAAATTGACTTAATAATATTCGACCAAGTAGTCGTGTGGCCCGGTAACATGCGGGCTTCACACGTTCATACTCAGCGTAGTTTGCTGAGTCCTTTACACCCAATTTTTTTTCAGGTCTTGTGCCAGACGATAACGGAGAGTAGGCAAGGGTGACTACCATAGGGGTAGTCTACATGGCAAGACTTTTAGTAGTATGCTTTAAATGTATGGGTTGTACTTTCGGTTTATGTTGTTGGATTAAGAACTTATGTTGTAGACTCTCGGTACTTGGTTCGTAATTCCTGTTCGTACTTGGATTTGGTGAAGGTTTAGATTCCAGTCACTCAGACCGTAACTTGGAGTTGGTAATGAGGACTGTCAACCACGTGGGTGGTTGGCGTCTGTAGCACCCGAATAGAGTAGGAACCGCTGCGTAGACATCTCGTATTACCGTTAGGCGCGTCGCTTGAATGTTGGTCGTTATTCGGGGGTGTTACAGAAAGTGGTATCAGAGCGTAGTTGCGCTTTGATGACTGGAACAGAAGAGTACCGAGTATAGGAAAACCTGAATTCGGGGAAACGGGGTTAAAGATTAGTATGTGAGGCGCGTTAGTTAGGGTTCTTCCCCAGTAATTACTGGATATCTCCCAGACACATACACCCAACCTCTACGTCCCTAATTTTCTTTAAAAATCATAGAAAGAACGCCGGAGAGGTAGAAAACCTCCTCACACTCGGGGAAACCCGATCCGGCATCTATTTAATGTTATACAATCAACCCCTGAAGTAAAGACTATACTATATCATAGACGTTGCCAAAGGGATAATACCCATAAAGGGACCAACTTTAGCGACAATTTGGGTTGACATGCTTAGCGGTCAATAGGACCCCACCTCACGAACAAAGAGGACCGAGATATCCCTAAATTCATGAAATAAATAAGACTTAACTCCTCAATTGATTAAGCTAAGGATAGGATTGGGAGAAATTATACAATTCATACACTTGAGAGAAAATTTTAGTAAAACTCTCAAAAAAAAATAATAACGAAATAAGAGAATACGGTTGCAGTGAAGTTACACCATAAATTGGTACAACCTCTAACGCTTAATAAAGCATGACACAATTTTATACGCTAAAGCCTAATGTCTCGGGATTCAATAAATTCCCTGCGTCTTCATACGTTTCTCTTCATTCTCTGACGTAACAAATTTTCTAAGACACCAATTACAGCTCCCTGAGAAAAACACATTGGTAAAGGGATCATAAGAAGAACTCTCGAACCTTGTAAATAGCCCTTACCATGGGACATTAGCTACCCACCCAAACACAAACCAAACAGATAGAAAACGGCAATGAATAATGCCACTATTGCGAAATAATACCTCCAAACACACTACATATTCAGGGACTCTAAACAGGATTTATCAAATCATATATATATACCAATGTACATACATACATACCAGAAAAGACAAGTCACCAATAAAACCCAAGGAGTAAACGGGGTCAATTAAAGAAGGTCATGATTAGTAAATCAACCATACCTAACTTGAGTTAACAATACAACTCAACAATCGAAAACAAATATTGAGACCAAGTAGCGAATGAACACATATATATACCCAAATTGGTACGAGGATTGGAGTGAGAAGAACTTATAGTTCAAGAAAATATAATATATCTACGACCCCGGACCTTATGACACATGAGTATGTATTTATGCACACACCAGAGGTGTATACCGTAGGGGAATTTGAACAGTTAATCTAAAGACTTAGACTTGAGCATCAGTCCATAAATTGTTTGCCCGATGACTAGGAACTAATGTGATAAGAACTCAAGTTTGACTACTAAACTAATGGTTCAAAACGGACGTGCAAGGTTGAACTTGACCCTGGCCAGGTCAAGGGACACTGCGCACAAATTGAGGTAAAAAGGTAGTCCAACACTTACGCTGATCACGTCAGTGTGGGATGATTCTCGAAACCTCCTACAAGTGGACACATAAACTACAATTTGGTGAAAGTTTATAAGTTGGATAAGTAAAAATGCAAAGGAAGCGGTGTTGAAACCACATAAAATACATGGATACATGGCTCAAAAAAAAATTCGGGGATAAACACATGAGTATACACACATGCGAGGATTTGAAATGGTATGAGGTTACTATAAACTCAGAAGATACCAATAAATATAAATATCGTAATCAAATGCAATGGTAACCGATAGTAGTCAACTACCTCGGTTCCTGGCGAGACACAAGAACAATGAGGATAATAAAGAAACTAAATACCCTATGTTACACATAAGTATGAACGGTACTACAAACTAAAAACGTCGTTGTAACGACGACACGTTTATAACATTCAGAGACCAAGAACTAAAACGTTAGTACAGAGCATATATGAAATATAAGCCTAAAAGTCAGCCAGAGGGAACAATTCAGACGCTTAAAAGTGCACTAAAACCAGGGAAGATGAATAGACAAATTACAAGCCACAGAGACCATGTATAACTTAAAATACCCCACGATAGTCATGTGGCCTTACACCTAAATGATAAGGACATAATTAAGCCATACACCACCTTAGAAGGCATAGTAAGGGAAAAATAAACCCGAGGGTAATCAGAGTCGCACAGCAGAAGCTGGTGGACCCTATTTCACATCTTCAAGTCGAATAACAAGTGACATATCTGCCAATACCTTTGACCCAGAGTGGCCAAATCCAAATACGTTGTGGATCGGTAAGGATACCGACAAGTGCCTTTGGTACAGAAACTAGAATACTCCGTGAGAATTAGACGTCTAGAACCAAGGTTCAAGAATGATAAAATAGGGATTACGTGGGCGTAATCCATTTGAAGGGGGGTAGGCGCGTTGCGTTCTTACTGTGTGGTTACTCGTTCGAGGTGTTGTTTTTGAATGCGATGTGTGTGAACTGTTTGTGGATTGGTTTAAATGCAGGGTGATTATGAATAGATGACTTACCATCTGATTGATTATGAGCACAGTATATGAATTATTATTGAGAATTGAAGTATTATTGAGAATTTGGTGAAGCCACGGATGTGGCGTAGTGCTAATAAGCATAAATGACGAAATAGAACTGTGGAATTACGGGACATGATCCCCAGTTTAGAGAGAACGTATTCATGACTTAATCTTTGCACTATGTGTATTCCTACAACCACACGTTGGTAGTGTGTATGAGATTGTGTGTATGAGATTGTTATGTGCGTGTATGTACACTCTGTAGTGAATGAATGTTGAGTACTGCTGATTTACACCTCATCTTGTTAATTATACATTTCTAATACCCTGGACTATTAGGAGAACTTGTGTGAAGCCATTAATGTGGCATAGTGCTCATAAGCACACTTGGGTAGGGAGAATTGTGATAAAAGAGACTTGATCCCTTGGTTATCGAGGAAGAATGCAGGGCTCGATCCCAAGAATTTACGAAAATGTAAAAACATTGACTAAGGAAGTAAGACTTCGGGATGAAGTCATCTTTAAGGGGGGTAGGTTGAAACACCCCTAATAATTAAAACACATGAAATCATGAATAGGTGTGGTATGTTTAATTAACCGGCCACACTAATGTATAATTGTACTACAATTTATACCCTAAGTTACTAAGGGACATACATATATCAGTGAATGAAATAACAAGTCATAAATAATACAAGCTTGGGTGCTCATCGGGTTGACATTAACCAAAACGACTGAGCGAATTAAAAATACTAGGTTAGGACATTACGTTATTTATGTAGTGGATCGTGTGTGGTATAATACACGGAGAGTCGTCTTGACATATAACGATATAGTACTAAATAATATACAATACGAAGTTGTAAGGTACGACCTATGTTATAGGATACAAACTAGTACAAGTAACATTTTAACAGAGAGACATGTACTCACCGAGTTACACTCCGTGATATATAGATAACAAATTACTTATCTATGCACTACTAAGTTCCAGTAGAAACCCATGTTGAAATCGGTGCCACCCTCGTAACACCCATTATGTTAGCACAACACCCACTATACCAATTGTTATTAGCAAAACCTCTAGCTTTTCAGCGTCCCCATGCGGTACTTTCTATGTTTTCAAAACCGTGTCCCTCCTTTCTCCTGTGTTTGAGCCCCGATTCAAAATCCACACAACTCTTCAGTTTCTCCCATCTGCTTCCGAGGCGTGCAAGACCAGAGCCGGACCATCCATATCTCTAGATTCCGGCGGTGGGTGAGCCTCTTCTTCTGCTATCTCGAATTTCCGAATCGCCTTCCGCTATGTCCCAATTCCTTGCCACGGCGATCAATCCTTTTGTTTCTTCTCTCACGGTGTCGTCTTTACTAAAGCCCTTCATTTCTCCCTGCATGTCTGAGGCAGCGGCGCTCTGGGCTTGAGAGCACTGGACTCGTAAGTTTCCTCTGTTCATAGGCGCCAGGTAACGCCTTGATTTCCAATGTTGCTCTTCGTTTTTTTCCCCTTGCGTTTTGGTAATGGATGCACCTTCATCTTTATCGATCCCTCACTTGTCCACCTGAATCTGAAGCTTTCAATCTCTCCTCATGCATGTCCGAAACATGGAGTTTTTCGCCGGTCTTGGGGATCAGGAACAACAACCGACCACCAAGCAAGGTAAAACGATGACAAATTCTCATCCCCATTCCCTTGCTCCTGTTCGAAAATCTTCACCAGCTAACTCCCTTTTCCCTTCATTCTGCATGCGTAACATTTCTGGAAACACTCAGCATGAGCATGGTTCCCTTTCCTTGTTTGATTTTGTCTGAAACTCCTTGCTCGAATTTCTCTGATCTCGTTCATTCTTACTTCTTCCCATGCATGCAAGCCCGCGGTTTGGGGTCTCTGAAATTCGGTGAACAAACCCACTTGTTGATCTCTCGAGGGAATGGTTCCTTTAAGGGTTCCGGAAGTTGCCGCGAGAACTTACTCCATTTTTCTCAAGTTTAAGTGCAAGGTAAACTGCTATCGGTTGCCTCCTTACTTCTGTTAACTCCTTCCATCTGCTCTGTTTGAGGTCCGAAAATTTATTTCTGACTCCCTTGTTATTCGGCCTTTTTGCATGCATGAATTCCTTTGGGGAGCCGCCTCAAGGGTTCACCGAAATCCTCAGGAAACCCATTGCAACCTGTCCTGAAAACGACTCCAAGGTGAGCCATAGACTACCGTGTTTTTCCTGATTTTTGTTTCAGATTAAAACGCCACTCAGACCATCAACTAATCTGAGAATTTTCCTTGTGCATGGCCGGTTGTAAAGCCAGGGTTTCTCAGGCAAAAACCACCAACCAAAAATCTGAAAGGAGACATGAGGAGTAATCCCCTCCTAAGAAAGGTAAACCCCACGAGGAACCTTGTGAACTAACCTGGATATTCACTCCAATTATACAACGAAAATTGATCTGAGTGGCTGTTTTGTGCAAGGCTCTGTTCAATGTTATGTTAATGAAGTTGGTAACAATCTGCTGGAGTAACCTATGAGTGGTAGAGTAACGTAATGGCTAACTGGTGGTCTAAACACCAGATTTAATAAGCTAGAACCGTGCCTAAGAGTTACCAAAAAAAAAACAAGCGGGGGAAAGATCTATTGTTTGAAGATTAATACTTACTAAGCCAAAATCTGATTGTATGCTGTGTTGGATAGATAGTTAGCAAAGATGATGTGTTTGGGAGCTATATGTTGGGTGGTAATCTTGTCCTTGTTGCCACGAAGTTGGGGGTTATTCTGGGAGGAAGTTGTGTGTTTGTGACCTGTGAATAATGTTAAGAGAATGGTGAAATAACGTCAGAGGTAAAAAAGAAAGTGCCTAGTCAAAACCGTATGATACCTAAGGGTCAGGTGCTGATGATTTGATTAAATAAATGCCAACGAAACAGAATGTGTTCTGCATATTTTCGACAGAAAACTAGACTTGTAATGGAAGTAGGAGTTGTCTATTTTAAAACCTACGAAAGTGCTATGATAATAACTAGTGTTTAACCCTGGTACTTGGTAAACCGCCTGCATTAGTGTCTTCGGAGTTTAGCTAGATTAAAAAGGGCAAGGGCGTGAATCTGGGTAGTGTGGTCTAGGTGGTGTCCTAAGGGAAAGTGCTAGAAAAGAGTCCTAGGATACCTTAAGATTTGGAATTGAAAACATATACAAACTGGAAGTAAAAATTATTCAAACTGAGGTGGAGTTAAAGTCTTGCAAATGTGTCCGAATAATGTGTTAGTGTAGTGAGGAAGGGTAGATCATGGCTGGTCATGTGAATGGCGACCTTAAAAAACATTAGTAAATGCCTAGGAGCAATACTGGGAAGTATAGCTAAGTATGGTGTAAGTCTAAACACTACTAAATGAACATAGGGGTTAACTAGTAAATTCTAGAGGTACAATGCCTATTCGGTCCTAAAAAGAATTAGGGGAAGGATGAGTAGAATGAAAACTACGTGGGTTAGGATTAAAACACTAACGAAGATGAAGGGGAAAGAAACGACAAGCAAGAGTTAGAAGATGGATTGGATTTTGATAAAATGAGACCCGGAAATGTACTGGAGAAACATTAGTTCGGAAGTTTTGGGAGTAGGGTTAATTGCATGGGAGTCTGGGATTAAAAAGGTAGGTGTAGTTTTATGATTTCGAATAAGGTTAGCAACAAAATGGAGGCAAGAACAACATGCGCTTGAGAAAGGTCCGGGGCAGGAATGGAAGGATTAAAATTGTAGGGCTAAACGTGAATTAAAAGGAATGGGAGGAACTAGGACAAACTAAGGGACAATCCGGACAGGGTGAACACTTGTTAGCGATCAAGGGGTTGATAGGTTAAATGAGAAAGGAGGCAAGTTGCTACATAATTAGTGGTATGACAAGTTACGGAGAGGGCAAGTTTTCGAATTTCCGTAAGTGATACTGCTTGGCTAAAACCGTGGGTCCAAACTGAACTAATGGAATAGGGTTAACAATCCCGACTATAACACCTAAGAGTAGGTCAAACATTATGAATAGAACTACGAATAATAACGCATGATCGAATGATCTAACCCGTTCGAATATATTACAGGAGTCACTAATAGAAAAAATGTTTTTAATGGACGGCGTTTAAACCCGGTTAAATGGAAAACCGTGGTTTAAAGTTTATAAACCACGGTTTTAATAGAAACCGTCGTTTAAGGTGCATCCAGAGCACATATACCACGGTTTTTCCGGAACGTCCGTATATAGGTTAGTTATTACCACGGTTTTCAGGGCAACCGTGGTATATAGTACATGCCGGAGGATGAATATACCCACGGTTCTTGTAGACCGTCGTATATAGGGTTTTCTATATACCACGTTTTGTCAAAACCGTCGTTTTTAGTCATGGTCAAAAAACTTTAAATGACGGTTCAGTGTTAAAACCGTGGTATATAGTCTACGCGGGAATTCAAATTTTCGCCGAAAATTAACGCGGGCTCTTTCTCTTTCTCTTATTATAATTTCTCCTCACCTTTTAACAACCTACACTGCGCGAAAAAGGATGCTCTGCAATCTTTCTCTTCTTCTTCTTCTGCGCCTCTGTAATTTTTTCAACCCACCGGCGAACATGCAAGACTTCGCCATAGTGGAAAACAAGGAGAAAACATGTTGAGGCCATTTTGCCCTAAAGATGGTGTTGTTGCTGCGTGCACGAAACCGTAAACTCGGCGAACAAAGACATGCTGCTCGGCGCCTCGGTAATTTTTGTAACTCGCCGGCGAACAAGGACATGCTGCTCTGCGCCTCGGTAATTTTGTGCAACTCTAACCGGCGCTTCTTTCATTCTCTTTCTCGGTTATTTTGCAACCTACCGACGAACAAGGAACATAATGTAACTTCACTCATTATTTAGCAACCCTAATACACAAACAAGTAACATACATGTTCTGGCCTGTTCGTTCTCTTCTGTTTGCGCTCTCTGTTGAGAAATTACGTCGAAGGCGGCGGCGCTTGAACGCCGGCGAACTGGGAAAAAAAATCACAGACTATAAACCACGGTTATATGTAGAACCGTGGTTTATTGTTGATTTCTATAGACTTTATACCACGGTTTTAAGTAAAACCGTCATTTTAAGCACTATATACCACGGTTATATGTAGAACCGTGGTTTATTGTTGATTTCTATAGACTTTATACCACGGTTTTAAGTAAAACCGTCATTTAAGCACTATATACCACGGTTATATGTAGAACCATGGTTTATTGTTGATTTCTATAGACTTTATACCACGGTTTTAAGTAAAAACCGTCATTTATAAGCACTATATACCACGGTTCATACTCACAACCGTGGTATAAAGTCAGTGAATGTTCGCGGGAGAAGGGGTCTTAAACGACGGTTTCGACAAACCGTGGCTTTTTCGCTCACTTTAAACCACGGTTGAACCGTCGTTTATCTCAATTTGTCAATATACGACGCGAGCATAAACCACGGTTCCTAACCGTGGTATATAGGCAAAATAACCGTGGTTAAAAACATTTTTTCCACTAGTGAGTGAGTCCCACGAGCAGCGAGGAAACCTTGTGCAAATATCTGTGACAACTATTTTTAAGGTATGGACATGTGTGGTTCGTATGTTGCCGTGTTACACGGCTTGTGTGCTCTGTGTGAAAAGACTATAAGATTAAAGCATGTAACTGGATTGCTTACTTATTGTGTTGTATGATTGTTATATCATTGTTGAGTATCATTGCGCGCACACAGTAGTTTAGTCCCTTTCGCGTTATGGAACTTTGAGGTGAAACACAAAGAACTATGTAAACAAAGAAACTACGTAAAGAGAAAACTAAACGAGAACCACAACGAACTATGAAAACAAAGAAAACTCTATGCGGGGAACTCCTCTCTAACTATGGAGGACGTACTATGACACCCACTATGGTGTCTATTCATTAATGATAATGAAGAGCAAATCTAAATTGGTGGGACATGACGAACCACGTGGACAAACAAAGGAACTATACAAAGAGAAAACTCCTCTCTAACTATAGAGGACCGCTAATGACACCCATTATGGTGTCGAGACTATAATGAGAACGAAACGAGAAGTACCAAATGGTGGGACATGAGGATAACCCGAGAAGACGACATCTCGGGCCGCGCGGTATGGAATATTCGGGAGTTGGTATCTGCATCAGATCCTTCGCCCTTCTGTGTGGAGCACATCCTGGGGTCTAGAGGCGACTCCGCTTTCTCGGCGCATGACGACGGGAATGGGGGAGTGACAACTTGGGGGAGCTTATCCTAGAGTCAAGAGGCGACTCCGCTTTCTCGCGCATGACGCCGGGAATGAGGGATTAGCTATGGAGGAGACGACCTCCAACGTGCGGTGATAAAAGAATTCACAAATAATCCTTAAAGAAACAAGGAACGATTAGCACCCACATAATGAAGTCTCGGGATCTAATCTATATCCCCTGACTCGGTGCCAGAGAATGAAGGAAAACTTGTGCAATGAGATCAAGCAAACAAGAAAGTCACAAATGTGATCCTTTAAGAAACAAGGAACGAATAGCACCTACATAACAAAGTCTCGGGATCTAACCTATATCTCCTGACTCGGTGCAAGAAAAGAAAAGGAAAACATGTGTAATGAGAACAAGAAAACAATACATAATCTCTTGAATGATCCCATAGTGAGGATCGACGGTATAATATACCTACGCACACGTTGTATTATGTACTCGATTGTTGTTGCTACATTAGCAGCTTATTGTGCTAGTTTGCATGTTGATATTGCTATGCTACTTGCACGTTGTGCTTGGTTGCTTTTGATATTGCTATGCTACCGATGAGTGTGTATGGTATCATGATGTGCTGATGTGTGCTTTACTGCTTTATTACAGCATGTAAATTGACTTAATAATATTCGACCAAGTAGTCGTGTGGCCCGATAACATGCGGGCTTCACACCTTCATACTCAGCGTAGTTTTGCTGAGTTCTTTACACCCAATTTTTTTCAGGTCTTGTGTCAGACGATAACGGAGAGTAGGCAAGGGTGACTACCATAGGGGTAGTCCCATGGCAAGACTTTTAGTAGTATGCTTTTAATGTATGGGTTGTACTTTCGGTTTATGTTGTTGGATTAAGAACTTATGTTGTAGACTCTCGGTACTTGGTTCGTAATTCCTGTTCGTACTTGGATTTGGTGAAGGTTTAGATTCCAGTCACTCAGACCGTAACTTGGAGTTGGTAATGAGGACTGTCAACCACGTGGGTGGTTGGCGTCTGTAGCACCCGAATAGAGTAGGAACCGCTGCGTAGACATCTCGTATTACCGTTAGGCGCGTCGCTTGAATGTTGGTCATTATTCGGGGTGTTACAATATCCCGGAAGTTTGAGCGAATTTCATGAAATACCCCTGATGTTTCATTTTCACTATAAGATACCCCTGAGGTTTCAATTTGTCTACAAGATACCCCGGAGGTTTCATTTTCATTATGAGATATCCCTAAGGTTTCTATTTCATTACGAGATACCCCTCTATTTAAATTCAGATATATCATATTGTTAATATCCTCATTTTACCCTCACACGATATTCCCCTGTAATAACCATAGGGGTTTATGGTCAAATTTTAGTACAAATATAGAAAAAATATACAAAAATAATTAAAGATCATATAATTTGAATCGTTTTTCAAAAATGAATATTATTATAATATAAAAAAACAAAATAATTAAATAAATGGAAATTACTACATAACAAAGCAATAATCTATTTTAAAAAGGAAAATTCACGATATACCGTTGTTTTCTTTCGTAATTCACAATATACCCCTGTGTTTTTCGTAATTCAACTACAAACATGCTTAAATGTTGTCCAAAATTGATGAAACTTTACATGGACGATGCTAAAGTGTTATATTTTGTCCAATATCAAATATGAAGTTTTTTAAACTCACATGTGACATGTGGGGCCCAATGAATATGTGCGGCAATCGAACACCTCCTTCTTTGGAGGGAGTGTGTTGTGGTCGATTAATTGGACGATGGAGAATATAAATTTGTGTGCTGTGCTTGACTTATTTAGATCATTGGATTAAGTAAATTGCTGCGGATCACAGCCGCACATATTTTATTTTATTTTGAAAGTATGTGTGTACAAAATCTTAAAACTAACTACACGCAAGTAACATGGAACATTACATCCCTCACCCATGACATTTGACGAAATTATACATCCTACCCACGAGGTTTTAAAAATTATTTTATCCATCCATGTAGTTTTCGCTATTTTATATCCAACAACTTTTCTAATATTTGATCAACTTAAAAGATGGTTAAATGTTATCTAAAATTGATGAAACTTTTCATGGACAATGCTAAAGTGTTATATTTTGATCTAGCGTGAAATCCAAAGTGTTTTAAGCTCATATGTGATCTGTGGGACCCAATGAAACATGTAACATGTGAACATATTTTCATTGGGTCCCACAGGTAATATATGACCTTAAAAAATTTTGGATTTGGCATTGGACAAAAATATAACACCTTAGCATCATCCATGTAAATTTTTATCAATTTTGGATAACATTTAAGCCCCGTTTAAGTTGATCACATATTAAAAAAGTTGTCAGATGTAAAATAAAGGAAACCACATGGGTGGGTAAAGTAATTTTTGAAACCTCGTGGGTGGGGTGTATAATTTCGCCAAACGTCATGGGTGAGGGATGTAATTTTCCCTAACTTATAAAATAAAAGAAGCACCAACCAGAGGCGGATCTAAAGGGGGGCGGGGGCACCGGCCACCCCGAAACTTTTGAAAATTTGTCAAATGCTCTTATAAATTTTTGAAAAAGTACAAAATGACACTAGCACCAACAGCTTGCGGTTCATACATTTACCTATCATCATCGCACAAACATTGAAAGTTTAACTATCGTGTATCTATTACAAAAGACAGAAGATGAAAGTAAAGAAATATACCCATTCTCTTCTGGATTTAAGAATCAGCTTATTTTTCCTTTATATGTTACATACATTAATTATCATATCAATTGTTTATTTTTTTTCTTATCTAATTTTTCTCTCTATTTTTTCTAACTTTAGCCGACAAATGACACATGTTCAACTATGCAAAAGAATGGAGATGATCCGGTTAAAGTTGAACCCCAAATTCTTAGCTACATGTAATTGTATCTATCCCGGCTACATCCGAGGATATTTTAGTCAAATTAAAATAAAAAATATCTTCACAATAGGGTAATTTTGTAATTAATGAAATATAGTGGGACAAAACTGAAAATAGAAAGAAGCAAACAACTTGAGCGTGAGCCTGAGCATTGATTTTTTTTCCTTTTTTTCTTTTTATTTATCTTTATCCCACAACAATAATTTAAATAGTTATAACTTTTAGGGAAATTTCACCAAATACCACTGAGTTTTTGTTTAATTCATGGTATACCACTGTGTTTTCAAAATTACACAAGATAACACTAAGTTTTTAGTTATTTCACCAAATAACATCTGTCTCATATTACGTTAACTACTTTGTAAATATTCCTGGAAAAAGACTTAATCACCCATGTTATTAATTAACTACGTGATAATGATTTATCATATTGATAAATTCCATAAGATACTATTATCGTTTTACTAATAACAAGGATAGTTTAGTCTTTTTTAAAGTATATTAATGAAGTAGTTCACAAAATATGGGATGAAGTGTTATCTGGTGAAATAAGTGAAAACTCAGTGTATATCGTGAATTAAGCAAAAACTCAGTGGTATTTGGTGAAATTTCCCTAACTTTTAATATATAAGTCCAAAATGAAAAAAAAAATATCATTATTCACCGAAATTCAAGCTCTTCAAAATAAGACCAATCATGGATATGTTTTGACAACTTTTAAAAAAATTATTTTTACATGTATACGATGATATTTTAATGTGAGGATATATGTACATATTTTAATGTGAGAATGTACATGTTTTAATGCGACAATGTACATGTTCTAATGTGAGAATGTACATGTTCTTTAATGAACATCTGTACATGTTTGTATAACCGTCTGTACATGTTTGTATGACCGTCTGTACAAGTGTTATTCCTTATATGTACAGGTTTTAATCTAAGGGAAAATTCACGATATACCCCTGTTTTCTTTCGTAATTCACAATATACCCCTGTGATTTTCGTAATTCAACTTTAAACATGCTTAAATGTTGTCCAAAATTGATGAAACTTTACATGGACGATACAAAAGTGTTATATTTTGGTCCAATATCAAATTTGAAGTTTTTTAAGCTCACATGTGACTTGTGGGACCCAATGAATATGTGACTGTTCATTGGGTCCCACAGGTCACATGTGAGCTTAAAAAACTTCAAATTTGATATTGGACCAAAATATAACACTTTTGTATCGTCCATGTAAAGTTTCATCAATTTTGGACAACATTTAAGCATGTTTAATGTTGAATTACTAAAAGCACAGGGGTATATTGTGAATTACAAAAGAAAACAGGGGTATCTCGTGAATTTTCCCTTAATCTAATGATGTACATATTTAATTATTCGTACAAGTTTATATGACTATCTATATGTTTTAAATGCGTTGATGTACATGTATTTACGTGAGGATGTACATGTTTTAGTAAACATTTGTACAGGTTTGTATGACTATCTGTACAAATTTTCTTTTACGTTTTAATGCTTCATACATGTAAAAATAATTTTTTTTTAAAGTTGTCAAAATATATCAATGACTGGTCTTGTTTAGAAGAACTTGAATTTAGATGAACAATGATATAATTTTTTTCATTTTGGACTTATATATTAAAAGTTTTAAGCAATTTAAAGTTTTTATGATAAGGAAAAAAAATAAAAAAAAAATTTTAAAAAAGTAAAAAAGAAAAAGCGTCAGGCATGTTTAAAGAAAAAAAAAACCCAGGTGTAGTCACTTTGACTGCATTCATAATCAAGACACACCGAAATTGAACACTTAAATTGAAGAGCCGGCAGGTTCGATCTTATATTTTATATTACATAATCAAATAAAAGATTTTTCTGCGATATTTTATATAACACATATTTGATACTACAACGCGTCCGCATGATGTATAGTGCGGCAGTTGATGTGGTAGTCCAAAAGCAATTGACTGCTTGTGAAACTTTAGATGATTATGACTATTAGTCTAAAATTTAAAAATAAATATTTCATCTAGTTCACTTTTCAAAATAAGATTAGACGTTTTTCACAACTTAGACAAATTTATTTTAATATATATATTTATGATGATATACTAAAATATGTTATGATTCATTAATTCTGATATTATATTTCATTAAAATTGTTATTATGATTCATTATTTCTATACTATGATTCGGAATTTTGATATTATGATTCACTAAAATTATTATTATGATTCATTAACTAATAAGTGACGAATTAGATAACGAACTTCATAACCAATAAAAAATCCTAGTGAATCATGATTTTCTTATGTACCAAATTTTTTTTATATTATCGTTTAAATTTTCTTTATATGTTCACGATGACAAAAAAATGATATTATTCGTTATTTTGATAATATGATTCACTAACTAATAAGTAATAAATTAAATAACAAACTTCATAACCAATAACAATCATTATTATTTTGTAGTGTTTCATTATTATTGTATGGTGTATTTTGAACTTTATATGGTGAATCATAAGTCTCATCGATATGTGGATATATACATGTAGTTAATATAAATTTTTAAATTTATCAAAAACATATTCATGATTAAAAACTTGAATTTAGATTCAAACTTATATTCTAAAAAAAATTAAAGTTAATATAACAAAAATATAACCTAATCAATAACTAATTGAGGCTATCACCTAAAACACCAAACGATAGTGCAGCGGGCATACTGCACCATCTACCTACTATTTAGAACAAAATATCTTTCATAAAGTTATGAGATCAGGTATTACACTTGTCATAAGTCCTCTTCAAAATCCTATAATGTAACTCGTACTTTGTTCCATCTTTAACTTCATCCCTATGATAATACTATGTAAGCACCCATCAACATTCACACATCTCTAGACAAAGTTGCATTCCTTAACTTCGATATGTGCTGATACAAATCTCGTGTAGAGCTTCCAAGTTTAAATATTAATTTCTTCTCCTCTTATATAAACTAGTACATTCATGGTCTTGGTAAATTAACAATGCAAAATAACCTTCTACCTTTCCTTCATTTGACTTAGAAAATCTACATAAAGCCGCGTTCTTTGCACCTCTATATGTTTGATAACTAATCTAATTATAAACACCAGATGTCATGCTTTTATTTGTTGTTTTAGTTGGGCACACCTCTTCTCTTTCAAACTAGTTTCATCCAAACACATCGTTTGCTATATTTACATAACGCTTAACATTAAGGTTGTTAGAGAACCGGTCCATACTGAACAAAATAGTAAAAGAAAAGATGATATTGTCTTCATTTTCTGCACATAATAAACATTTATAATCAAGAGCGATCTCATTCCTTGTAGTATGTCGTTATAGTGGAAGTTGTGTTTAGAGCCATCAACCACCAGGTGAAGGAAAGTTTGAAAATATTGTAAGGACCCCTTGTAAAAATATTTAGCCTAAATCACTCCCCCAAAATATGACCAAACAATTTTGTCGCTGATACACTAACCTTTAACAGATAGATAGTACATCTAGATAATATTGAGTACCGCTAGTTATTTATTTTGTCAAGGAAAGTGGTACTAATTTTGATTTAGGATACTAACTCTCCGACTCCAAACCGCCCCAAAAAAAATTTTATCTACAAATAATATTCAAGACCGATAATGGTCGTCGGTCAGTATACATCGGTCATGATCAAAATGTAATGAGTAAAGAAAATCACATCTCTCGGTGGAAAGTGGGAATCAAGTAAGAAAAATGTATGTACTCTCATTTGTTCACAAGATCGCGATCCGGATCATAGTATTATACGATTCTACGATCCAACTACACAAGGTTGATCCAGATTGCTTAATAGAATCGGAATCAAGGAGAGTGGATCAGAATCGGTACAGCAAGATGCAAGTGGTGGCGAAAAGGGTGATTCCGATAGATGTTCCAGGAATTCCTCTAAGGGTGGGTCCAGAAGGACGACCGGGTCTAAGACTATAGGTTTTAGCAAGTTTTCCCGTATTTCTAAAGTTGCTAGGAGAGGTAAGAGTAAGGTACCCAGTAAGTGACGGGGTGTGTGGTAAGATTTGTTTCGTGGTTTAGGATTGAGTCCTTGTTTGTTTTCGGCCCTTGTGGCGTATTTGGGCCTTGTGCCCTTAATTATCAAAAAAAGAATCAGTAGAACGTGTATAATCGGTGGATTCAATCCTACTAAAATCCCATGCTCCTATCTCCTACCTAATTTTTTAAATTAAAATTTGTTTGTATGTCTCTTAAAATATTATCTAATTACAGTTTAAACATTATAGGGAAAATTCACGATATATCCCTGTTTTTTTCGTAATTCACAATATACCCCTGTGATTTTCGTAATTCAAATTTAAACATACTTAAATGTTGTCTAAAATTGATGAAACTGTACATGGACGATGCTAAAGTGTTATATTTTGGTCCAATATCAAATTTAAAGCTTTTTAAGCTCACATGTGACCTGTGGGACCCAATGAATATGTGTCTGTTCATTGGGTCCCACAGACCGCATGTGAACTTAAAAAATTTCAAATTTGATATTGGACCAAAATAAAACACTTTAGCATCTTCCATATAAAGTTTCATCAATTTTGGACAACATTTAAGCATGTTTAAAGTTGAATTACTAAAATTATAGGGATATATTGTGAATTACGAAAGAAAACAGGGGTATCTCGTAAATTTTCCCAACATTATATTATGTCATATGATCTAATTAAATCAGTTTAAGATACATATATATATATATATATCCAAAGGTCAGTTTTAGTAAATAATAGTATTAACAATGTCAACATTTTGAAAATACATAATACATTCAAACTTTATACACATTTAGAGGCTAAAAATAGATACATTTCAATAATTTTGGATGTTGTATACTTACTATATTAATAAAAGTTCTAATATGAGCCGACAATAATATATATTCTAATAAATGAGAACATCAAATAAAAATAAAAAGAAGGGAATTTTCACCAAATACCACTAAGTTTTTGCTTAATTCACGATATACCATCATGTTTTTAAAATTACACAGGATAACACTAAGTTTTTACTTATTTCACCAGATAACACTCTGTCTCATATTTTGTTAAATGTTCCATTAATATCCCTAAAAAAAGTCCAAAGTACCCATATAAATAGTTAAATAAAAGTTGTGTCTGATGAAATTTATCAATATGACAAAATTACTTTCAAGTTGTTAATTAATAACAGGGGTAGTTTAGTCATTTTTCTGGAATATTGACAAAACATTCAACAAAATATGTGACAGAGTGTTATCTGATGAAATAAGTAAGAACTTAGTGTTATCCTGTATAATTTTAAAAATACTGTAGTATTAATTATAGTATTTGAATATGGTAACCGGACATTGTGAGACTCGATGTCTTAATGTAACTGAGAGAACTTGTGTGTATTTCCATACCAGTAGGTGGTTATTTATAGGGGTTACATAGATTGTTCTAGGGGTTACCTAGAATGTTCTAGACATTACAATGGAACTGGGCCTAACATGTAAATAATACAAGCCCACTAACCACTAACTTATTATACTAATAACTAAAGGCACCGGCCCACTAGGGTACCGGTCCACTATCCCCCCTCGTTCCCAAATTAGTCTCAACAAGAGACATTTGAGAACGCAGAAACACATGTCTTCCCCGATTTAGGGTTTTTGTTAGAGCATCTGCAATTTGATCATTCGTCGGAAGAAACTCCACCTTCAAGCTTCGATTTCGAATGCGTTCTCGGACAAAGAAGTAGTCCACGGCTATGAAACACTGGATTCGAAGCGAGGTATGTAGCTCCTATATTGTCGCACCGCAAAACTGGATTATGTTTCAATTTTATACCAAGCTCTGCCAAGAGTTTCTGAATCCACAATGCTTCTGCTGTAGCCGTGGCCAGGGACTTGAACTCGGCTTCTGTTGAGGATCTGGCCACCGTTCGTTGCTTTCTGGAGCTCCAAGACACAAGACTTCCACCAAGAACTTAAAATCTGTTACAATACTGTACACCAAAACTAGCTCAAGGTAAGGGCATTTACCTTGTTCTTTCTAGCTTCTCTTTCTTTCTCCTTTCTTCTTTCTTCTTTTCTTTCCTTCCTCTTCCCACCGGTTTTGCAAATTTCAATTCTCTAACACTACAACCCATTCACATATACACCATTCAACACAAATTAACCCTAACCATTATTTAAGTTCTAATGCAAGTTTTAGGGTTTAGAAATTTCATTACCTTGCAAGGGTATAAGTAATGCTTGGAATAGCTCAAGAACAATATTCCTCACCCTCCAAGAGTGCCAAAATCGGCTAGAGTACAAAGGAGCAAGCAAGAGTTTAGCTCCAAATTTCGTTTTGCCCATAAGGCTAGAAAAACAATGAGGTTTCAAGAAGATTTTTACCTCAAAATGACAAGGAGAAGAAGGTGGTTCTAGTGGTAGTCTTGAAGCTCCAAATGCTCCATACCCATGGAGATGAAAGTTCTCCTTTTTCGAGTTTTGAAAAGATAGAAATGTTGCTCTTGAGGAGAGGATTCCAATGGTGTAGTTTTTATAATTTTTGGAAGGGATTTAGGGGAGTAACAAGAGGAGAGAAGATAGAGTTTGTGTGGTTTGCTTCAAATCACCATGGAAATCGCATGGGGAAGACGAAAGAAGGAAAAGAGAGTGTGAGGGAGTGGGTTCACGTGAGAGAAGAGAGAATAGAGATAGGAGAGAGAGTGAGGTAGTAAAGTAATATGTGTTACTTTTTACTTTTTTAATTGCTTTTGTCTTTTGTGAATAAAAGAGAATAGAGGGTGTGTGAGTGAGGGATAAAATCGGACCACACACAGCCCACATGGGTTTGTAAAATTTTATTTACAAAATTGGACACATAAGTTTTGGTTATTCATATTTCTACCCCACAACTTCCCGTTTTTGACAGTTTTTACTAATTTCTCGTTTTCTTGATTTTATTGGTTCTAAAGCTTCACTAATATTTATTAATGATTATTCAGTTGACCAAAATTGTTACGAGTCTATTTGACCCGCTTAAAGTCACGTTTTCCCGGTTACCTCGAAAAACGTGCTTTAAGGTTCGTTAGTGATTTTAATCCGTTTTAAGGATCCGTTTTCTTCGGGAGTCGTTCCCATATAATATTTAGGCCTTGTTAAGCCTTTAGAATCCATATATTACGCTACCCGAGGTCTCATACCTCCTATGGTTATTTAACGATTATTTAGCGTTTTCAGCTTTTAAGCGTTTCTTTATTTCTTTAGGATTTATTTTTTTTTCCTCCTCAATATTGCTTAAGCGTTATTAGGCTCTTAAATATGGATTAGGATCATTTTAATCACCATATTTAAGGTCGGGGTATTTCAAAGGTAGTATCAACAAACCCTGCAGGTTGTTTGATGTAGACTTCTTCTTCAATATGACCGTGTAGAAAAGCATTGTACACGTCTAGTTGATGAATAGGCCAATTTCTGGCAGTAGCAATAGCGAGAACAGTTCTTATAGTGGAGACTTTTACTACTGGATTGAAGGTTTCTGAATAGTCAATGCCATGAGTTTGACCAAATCCTTGGGCCACAAGACGGGCTTTTCTTCTTTTCAAGGTTCCATCAGCATGTCGTTTTGTTTTTAGTATCCATTTTGTGCCTAGAATATTCATGTGTGTCTGATAGGGAACAAGTTCCCATGTGTTATTTTTAGTTAATGCCTGATATTCTGCATTCATGGCTGCTTGCCATTCTGGATATTTTTTTGCTTGGCTGAAAGTTGGGTTGTCTGGAACAGGTTTTGTGATGTTAGTGTGGTTAAGCCATGGAATGGTCCCATCTGTTCTGATTTTAGGTTTTAGATTGTTTGCTTTGGCACGAGTAACCATAGGGTGTATGGATACAGGTGAGGGTAAAGAATTGGAGGGAGATTCTGATTGAGAAGAACGTGAAGGTGAGGATGAAGAATTTGATGAAGATTCTGATTGAGGAGTTTGTGTGGGTAAAGTGGGAATGGGACCTGGAGAGCAGTTTTGTATGGGAGGTGTAGTTTGAGCAGAAGGGTTAGGAGTTTGACCATGTATAGGAGATGAAGAGTGGGATTCAGATTGAGGGTTATGTGTGGGTGAGATAGGGCTAGTAGAAGTAGGTTGAGAGGTGGTGTAGTAGACTGGTGAGTTTGGATGTGGTTGCTGAGTATGTGTAACAAGGTTAGACAGAGGCAACAAGAAATTAGAAATTGATGTAGTAGATGGAGAAGATTGTTTTGGAGTTAAGGATGCATAGGGAAAAACAGTCTCTTGAAACATAACGTCCCGTGAAATGTAATAGCGATTTTTAACAGGATCAAGACAGATATACCCTGTAGAATTTTCAGAATACCCAAGAAAAAGACATTCAGTGGATCTGAGGGATAATTTGTGGGTATTGTAAGGCCGTAGATTAGGCCAGCAACTGCATCCAAAAACTTTAAGATGATTGTATGGGGATTGTTTATTGTTAAGTTTAAAAAATGGTGTTGAGAAGTCAATGGCCTTAGTGGGAGTGCGATTCATTAGGTAGACTGCAGTTTTGAAAGCAAAAGTCCAAAACTCCATAGGAAGAGCAGCCTGAGATAAAAGACAAAGTCCTCTGTCCACGACAAACCTAATTTTACTCTCTACAGAGCCATTCTGTTGATGAGAGTGAGCACAAGTGAGTCTATGAGTGATACCCATATTCTGAAAGAATTTTTCTAAAGCCCTAAATTCACCTCCTCTATCTGTCTGAACCTTTTTAATAGTGGTATTGTATTGGGTGTGTACCATTTTGCAAAAGATAGGAAATATTAGAGCAACATCAGATTTTCTTTTTAATGGATAGATCCACATATACCGTGTAAAATCATCAACAATTAGCATGAAATAGTGAAATCCATCAACTGAAGTGCAATAAGCTGGTCCCCATAGGTCCACAAACATCAATTCAAAAGCCTTAGATGAAACAGAATCTGAAGGAAAATGAGGAAGAGCATGAAACTTTCCCTGACAGCAGGCTGTACATAGTTCACTACTAACAAAACTAGAAATGGGTAACTGAAAATTTCTAATCATCTGTCTTGTGATAGTAGTGCTAGGATGTCCAAGTCGAGCGTGCCAGATACTTGAGGGTGCCTTGGTGGTATAGTGAAGTTGATGAGTCTTAGAGCCAGGAGGAAATGTATAAACTCCATCTTTAGCTGTCCCTTTGAGAAGAACTTCCTGAGTTTGAGAGTCCTTCAGTAAAAAGTAATCATGGTGAAACTCAAAAAATGTTCCATTATCCTTACAAAACTTGCTTACAAACCAACTGTTTGTGTAACTTAGGGACATGCATGATATTCTTTAGGATAAATGATTTATCAGAAGTGAGAAGAGAGCCATTACCCTGGTGTTGAATGCCCAGAGTAGAGCCATCCCCCAAGGAGACTGTGTCAGTACCTGAATAATCAGAGGCACTGATGTTAAGTTTAGAAAAATCTCCCGCAAAATGGTGGATGCCGCTGTGTCTGGCATCCACTCCATAGTAGGGTTAGTTCCAGTAGCATTAGCTGTCATAGTGGAGGGTGGGCGGGGCTGATAAGAGTAGTTGTAGCGATGGTAGCAAGCATCGGCTTCATGACCTCTTTTACGACAAATTTGACATTGTGGTCTGGTATCAGGTTTTCCAGAGAAGTCTGTTTGTTTTGTTTGATAAGATGAAGAAGATCCCCTGCCCCTTCCTCTACTGTTATGTCCTCTGTTATTGTAAAATGATTTTCCTCTTCCAGTGCCTACTGTAGGGGTGTGTGATGTAGCATTAACTGTAATTGTAGTTGCTTGAGCTTGCTGTTTCTGTAACCAGCCTTCTTGAGAGAGAAGAAAGTGATATAGTTGAGAGGGAGGGCAGGGTTCTGTCCTTGTGAGGATGTTAGAAACCAAGGCACTGTACTCAGAAGATAAACCATTTAGGATGTAGCTTTGGAATTCTCTGTGAGAGACTAAATGACCAGTTAGAGAAAGAGAATCCACCAAGGCTTGAGCCCGATTGTAGTATGAAGTCACAGATTCTGTAGATTGCTTAGAGATAGAACTTAATTGACACAACAGATGTCCAACTTGGGCGTTTGTTTGGGAGGCAAAGGTTTGGTGCAAGTAAGTCCAGGCTTGGGATGCTGTTTTCATACCAACTATCTGACCGATAATATTTTCACTTACTGAAGCGAAAATGACAGTGAGTACTAATTGATCCATCTGAATCCATTTTAGGTATTCCTTGTTTATCTCACTGTTAATAACAGCCTCAGGACAAGGGTAAGAACCATCAACGAATTTATAAAGATCATTGCCTCTTAGAAAAGTTGTGATGATACCTTGCCAGATGCGAAAGTTTTCTGTTTTTAATTTTATAAGATTGGTGGCTGCCGAAACAACTGACTGGGATGATATTTGTATGTTTTGTGTAGGTGTTGAAACCGACGGGTTGCCGGTCTGTTTTCCGGATCCGATTTCTCCTCCTGGCATCATGTTTTCGCCACTGTTATTAGAGGATGAGAGCACAGTTTCATCATCCATCGGAGGAAAAACGAAGGGTAGAAGAAGAAGAAGAGTAGAAGATGAAGGGAGGAAACCGACGGATCTGCACGATTTGAAAAAGATTATGACGGGAGGTAAGATTATGACGATGGGGTGCTGGTGGTATCTGGTGAGAGGGGCAGAGAAGACGATGACGGGAGGTAAGATTTGAAAAAGATTTTGAGAAAGATTTTGAAAAAGAAGGAAGAAATTCAAGAGGAGTACGAAGAAAAAGAGGAAAAAGAAACGATTGATTGATTTTTCAATTGGAAAACTTCATCCATATCAAAAACAGAAGCGAGGAGCACGGCGGCAGTTAGCATCCCGGGTTGTGAATTTTTTTTTTTTGGAGCAGGATCGTGAAGAGTTGAGGTGTTAGCCTTTCTTTGGCTCTTGATACCATAATTATAGTATTTGAATATGGTAACCGGACATTGTGAGACTCGATGTCTTAATGTAACTGAGAGAACTTGTGCGTATTTCCATACCAGTAGGTGGTTGTTTATAGGGGTTACATAGATTGTTCTAGGGGTTACCTAGAATGTTCTAGACATTACAATGGAACTGGGCCTAACATATAAATAATACAAGCCCACTAACCACTAACTTATTATACTAATAACTAAAGGCACCGGCCCACTAGGTACCGGTCCACTAAGTATATCGTGAATTAATAAAAACTCAATGGTATTTGATAAAATTTCCTAAGAATAAAAAACAATGTTGCTCGTCAGAAACTAAGATATTACGGTGAGATTGTCAAAACTTACGTATGGCCTTGCAATCTCCCTTTTGAGGATATGAGCTACATGGTAGTTTGTAATATTTGATAATCAAATCCCGGGAAGAGTAGGGAAACAACTCACTGGAGCAGCAGCAGGTAATTAGATCAATTACGTTAACACTTTAATCGACAAACCCCATGATAAAACGTTCTAATATATAGAATTTATACCACCTAATTATTTACTAAGTGAGTTAATATTCCAGCATGCCTCACTAGTAGCACAGTCGCTGTTTTTAATTCAAAATAGAAACGCCATTGAGGGTATCCCAACCTCACAAGGCTAATAACTATCCAACACACTCAATTTGCAGAAATCAATGATAATCTGTATATCATTTGCGATAGCAACAGATAAGCAAACGATTATACAAATCCACTACAGAAACTTGTATATGAAAACTGTAATTAACCATTATGACTACCGATTATATAAGCATTAATCCAGAATAAACTTGTACTCCCTCCGTCCTATTTACTATTTGGACATGTCATTTAACTTCAATTTTTAACATATAAAATAAATTAATTTTCAAATTTTAAATTTTATATGATTCCTTACATGATAAACTATATGTTATAAATTTTAATTTTATAAAATTATTTTATCTTATATATTTAATATTGAAATGGAAAAACGTATCATAAAACAAACAGGACGGTCAATTCAGGACGGAGAGAGTATATGAAAACTGTAATTAACACCACTGATTACATAAGCCACTACCACGATTAATCCCGCAGTAGATATCATCCAGCAAAAACAAATTACTACCTAAAGGAGTTCTACACAATGAAACCAAAGTCCAACAATGGGACAATAAACCTAACCCCCGAAACCGTAGAGGGTCCTGCCCTGCCTCTTGAGTGCGTAGACAACATCCATGGCAGTAACAGTCTTCCTCCTCGCATGCTCAGTGTAAGTTACAGAGTCACGGATAACATTCTCCAAAAAGATCTTGAGAACGCCCCTGGTCTCTTCGTAGATCAGACCACTAATCCTCTTCACACCACCTCTCCTTGCCAACCTCCGGATTGCTGGCTTGGTGATCCCCTGAATGTTATCCCTAAGCACTTTACGGTGTCTTTTGGCTCCACCCTTACCCAATCCTTTCCCACCCTTTCCACGGCCCGACATGTTTGAAATCTGCGACCGTCTAACTGGCTGCTGCGATTCGGAGAAGAAAGGAGTTTAAATTTTGCAATTGGAGGGAAGTGGAGTTGATACGATGAGAATAAGTCGCGGAGTATTTATATCAGGATAGGTTGAGAATTAGGGTAAGCAAGGAATGCCGTTGGATTGAGATAAGGGGGTCAGTCTGATCGGACGGTTATAATTATCAATCCGTGTGCTTAACTTCTATCACTTTTACACCGTTGGATCAAGTTAATGGCGCGGATCACAGAATATCGGACTTTCTCGACGGAAAGCCGAAATTTGGCGTCGTTTTGTTAATTTTGACCGCATGGCCGTCTTTTTATTTGCTAGTATTTGCTTACATAATTCCAAATTTACGATAAGCAAGTTTGTTGCTGCAATCATAACATTAAAATTAGGAAAACTTCATGAAATGTCACTCTATTTTTTGTTAATTCATGAAATTCCACTAAAAAAAGAAAGTCACATAATACCACTATATTTTTGTATAAGTCCATAAAATGTTAATATACTCATTGATCAGAAAGAAAAATGATAAAAATATCTCTACTAATCAGTTGAGTACTTTTAAAGTTCACACTATACCAGTTAAAAAATTTACAAAAATGAAAAATACTATTAAAATATAATATGTTTATATAAATTATAAAATTGTAAAAAAATTAACAAAATATTCACAAAATATTAAAAATATCTCAAAATTTTGAAAAATTGTAAATATCTTTTAGATATTTTTAAATTATTCATTACCATAAAACATGATATAGTGTTTTGAAAACATAGTTTATATCTAACTTTCTACTAATTTATATCAATTAAATACGGTGATTTGAACCATTCATTTTCAAATTATTATTTTTCTACCAATTTGAATTATTAATTCAAAGTAAATTAAATTTTATTTTAAATTGGTAGAAAATTGGTATAAATTATATTAAAAATTATGACTAGTACCAATTTTTCTACCAATCAAACACCATAACTTGTACCAATTAACTATCATAATTTGTACCATACATTTTCAAGTTATCTTTTTTTATCAATTTAAATTATTTATTTGACATAAATTTCATGAAATGCCACTATATTTTTGGCTAATACATGAAATGCCACTAAAAACAAAGAAAGTCATGAAATGTCACTATATATTTCGAAAAGTCCATGAAATGCCACTATAGATGGAAAAAAGACAAAACTACCCCTACTAGTTAACAAAGTATTTTTAAAGTTCATAATATGCCCCTAAGTGTTAAAAATTAACAAAAGTTAACAAAAATATCAAAATATAAAAAAATATAAAAAATTATACTAATTATAAAAAATTAAAACATATTAAAATATTAAAAAATTATAAAATTTATAAAACTAATAAAATGAAAATATCATTAAATATCAAAAAAATTCCTTATTAAAAATTTATTCAATACCATAAAATGACTATTGAGTTTTAAACAAATAATTTATACTAATATTTCTACCAATATAGTACAATAATTTATACTAAATAAGTACCATAATTTTATCACATTTTTTAATTATTATTTTCTATCCATTTAGATTATTTATTTCTTCAAAGGAAATAATTTTTTTGTACTGCTGATAAATTTTTAAAACAAAAATTTCTAAATATAATATTTTATTGGAAATAGAGCGACTAAGAATATATATATACATATATACATATATATAACATACACTATTAATTAGTAAAAGTTGTTTGAAATGTAGAATAAAATGTTTTCGGAATAATAATATGCAAGTTATTAGGAGCAAGTAATGATAACCAAAGAAAGAATAAGTTGCATATTATTATTCTGAAAACGTTTTATTCTACATTTCAAACAAGTTTAACTATTTAATATTGTATGTTATATGTATATTCTTAGTCGCTCAATCTTATGTTTGGAACTTTAGTTTTTAAATTTTATCAGCAATATAAAAAAATATTTACTTTTTAAAAAATCTAAATTGATAGTAAATAATAATTAAAAAATGTATTATAAAAATTATGGTACATATTTGGTATATATTATGGTACTAAATTGATAGGAAAATTGGTATAAATTATTTGTTTAGAACTTAATATTCTTTTTATGGTATTGAATAAATTTTAAAATATTGAAATATTTATTTTTCTAATATTTATTAATAATTTATATATAATTTTTAAAAATTTGTTATAATTTTTTATATTGTTATTGTATTTTGATATTTTTGTTAATTTTTAACACTTAGGGGCATATTGTGAACTTTAAAAGTACTTTGTTAACTAGTAAGGGTATTTTTATCTTTTTTCCATCTATAGTGGCATTTCAAGGACTTTTCAGAAAATATAGTGGCATTACGTGACATTCTTTTTTTATTGGCATTTCAAGAATTAGCCAAAAATATAGTGACATTTCATGAAATTTCCCTAAACTATATTATGTCATGAAGTTATTTGCAAAATAGAATATAAATTTTATAAATAATTTTCCAAATATTAATAAATTAAAATACATCATTTTGAATAAATAATTTCAATTAGTAGAAAAGATAATTTAAAATTTTAGGGAAATTTCATGAAATTCCACTATATTTTTTGCTAAATATCACTAAAAAGAAAAGTTACAAAATGCCACTATATTTACGAAAAACTCCATGAAATGACACTATAGATGGAAAAAAGACAAAAATACCCCCAATAGTTAACAAAATATTTTTAAAGTTCACAATATGCCCCTAAGTTTTAAAAAATTTACAAAAGTGGACAAAAACATCCAAAATACAATAAAAATAAAAAAATTCAAAAAATTCAAAAAATTTATAAAACTTATAAAAATTATAAAAATGGAAAAATGTAAAAAAATCATAAAATTTTTGAAATACCCCAAACACTAATCACCTTACTTAATAAGGAATTAAATTAAAATGAGACTAGATTATCAACAATTATTCATCTAATGACCACTACTCATCATGAATAATAGTATATAAGTACATAGTTCAAAATGAACACCAAGTCATACATGTAACCTCTAAATAGAGAGGGAACAACATTAAGCAGAAAAATAACTCCTAAAACTAATACTATATGTAATACTCTAATACATACATCAATGTCTCAAATAAAGTGATAAAATTACACGGGATGATTTACATAGTCAAACCAAGAATTCAAAGACAACAATCACTCATTTATGTACATTGAAACAAGGAATAGTATATACTACAATCCAACATATTAATGACACATTAGGCACCATTAATATGTGTTATTAACACACTAAAGTCAAGAAGGAAAAACTTCCCCATGGAGGCTGCCGAGTAGCTATGTCTAAGAGGAGAAAATGTTGAAAAGCAAAGGGGAAACAAGTGTATAAAAAGAATACTAGTACACCTAACTAGAGAAAAAGATGATTAGCTATCTCCCTCCTTTCCCTTGAGCTCGGCTGATTATACTCCTAACCCCACAGCATGCTCTCGGGTACAACATAAGGAAAGAAGAAACAAAGCAAAAGAAGATTAGACCCTAAACTAGTAAGTACTACCTAGAATTAAAGGAATAAGAGCATCTCCAGCAGAGTTGATTCCACCCTGCATGTCAGTAAGAAAAAAGAAAATAACAACACAATAGAGTTGAATCACCTTGTTTTCTCTTTCATCGGTTCTTAGATAAGGACTCCATTATACTGCTCTCTCATTGGTTTTTGGACTGTACATGGCAGAAGTCTCACTTTCCCTCATCTCTCTCTTCTCTTTGCAACACACGAGAGTCACTATCAACTTTTTGATTCTTGTACAGCAACACAAGATTGAATAATAAAATAATAGATAAGAAAAGTTAAGAACCTACACTATTGCAGCCTATTAAGTTCCTTAATAAATAAATTATATTATTTTACTTACATATCACCTAGGGAGATGTTAAGAGACTACACACTGTTGTGGATGCCCTAACTTCTCCTACACCTTCTCTACTATCGGACAAGATTTCTATTCCCTCACACACCACTTGAGTATTACATGGGAAAAGAAACAAAGACAACTAAAGTAAACATAAAAGGACTAACAAGTACAAGCTATAGAGTGAACTAAGAATTATAATCATCACTCACCTTACTTTTCTCACCATCTTTTTCGGCTGGCAACACTCCATTCCATTAGAGCATCCACAACAGTGGGTGAATCCACCCAAATGTCAGTAAGGAAAAAAAAAAAGTTCCACACTAGAGTGGATTCACCCCACTTTCTCTTTCCTTGTTCCTTAACTAAGGATTGTCCTTTACTGTTTTGTTATTGGTCAATGGCCTACACAACCTGCACATTTCCTCCTCCCTAAGCTAGACACGGTGGATCACTCTCACAGAAACAAGCTGAAAATGAGGAGGAGTGAAAGTTAACAAATTTGCTATTGTAGTGGAAGTAATTTCTTAACCAATAAAATATATTATTTTGGTGATGTGGCACATTGGGATGAGTTAAGAAACTCAAGACTGTTGTGGATGCCCTTAGACAGTTTCGGCCACTACAAGAAAGGAAGAAAAGAGAACAATTAACAAGTACTACCTCCGTCCCGTCATAAGTGTCCTGTTTGCTTTTTGGCACGTTTTTCCACCTCAATATTAAACATATAAGGTAAAATAATTTATAAAACTAAATTTTGTATTATATAGTTTATCATGTAAGGAATCATTGCAAAACTTAAATTTTCAAAATTAATTTATCTTATATGTTAAAATTGAAGTCAAACGACATGTCCAAATAGTAAATAGGACGGTCAAGGTGGGACGGAGGGAGTACATCATATGACACTCTAACAAGCCATTCCTTCACTCCCCCCCCCCCCCCCCCCCCCCCCCCCCCCCCCCCCCCCCCCCCCCCCCCCCCCCCTCATTCCGGCTGACAAGCCCCTAAACACATATACCAGTCGGAAAGAACAAGGAAATATATAAACAATTACTAAGTACACCTAGCCTAGACTACTAAGGATCTACTTATACTTCTTCCTTCAGTCAGTAGAAGATTGTCCATGCTCACGTACCAGAACACCTCTATATTCTCCTTCCCTCTTTCTCTGTTGACAACCACACCAAGCCTTCCATTCTCTTCTTTTCTCAACCAAGAACAAGCTACATCACTCCTTCATTCTCTTCTTTTCTCAACCGAGAACATGCTACAACACCTCTTCATTCTCTTCTTTTCTCAACCGAGAATAACAACCAACAGTAAGCATCTTCTACCGCCAGCAACAATTAGCCTCACCACTCCACCATCTTTACTTCATTTCAAGTCTTAAACTCCATGAACCTAAGCTGATCTTCTACCACTCATCACACCAGAAGAATATCACTACTTTCCCTCCACATCCAAACCGAGAAGGAAAAAAAACTAGAACATGGGCTATGTAGCGGTAAGATAAGAGAAGGTAAAGAAGGTGCTGGAAGTAAAAAAACATTGTTTTCCTTCTTTGTTTTGTTCAGAAAAACTACCACTTCTAACACCTCCTTAAACCCTGCTTTGTACACTTGTTGAAGGAGTTTTCTTTCAGTCTCTCCCTGAACAAAACCGGCAGGAAACAACCAACACCAACCAGGTGAAATAAGGTGAGAAAGTGCAAGAACTCCATGTCTCTTTTTTCTGTCGGTTCCATACAAAAAAAGCTGCTACTCTTGACACTACTTTTCCCCTCTCCTTGCGCTAGTTATGAGTGACTTCCATCCTTCCTTGAGCAAAGAGACCACATAGATCACCTGCACCAAACAGTAATAACACCAAGCAAAACAGAGGTAAAAGAAAAAAACCGGTGAAAGTAGTGTTCTATTTTAAGCTTTCTTCTCTGATTTTTTCTCATGAACTAACTAACCTCTGGTGCTCTAGATGTCCATGATTATCAGCTGAGTTTTCTACAATATTACAAGGTAAACCACCCTATTAACTGTAAAAAAAAACCTTGTAGAACTTCCTTGAACAACCACCGTAAAGAGAAGTATTAATGGAGTTGTGTATTCCTGCATGTGTGGTAATCTACTGAGGATGCCGTCACCCTTGGATGGCCATGGTACAAAGAGCTTATCACTATAGAGGATCAAAACTAACAAGTACCGAGAGGAAGTGCTGTTAGCTGGAAAAAAAATCCTTGATGACCAAACAAGGTAGGATAATGTCTAAACCATACTTGAATATTTTAAAGTTCATGAAATTGTAACAATGAGAGTGTCGTGAGTATATATGTATATTTGTGCCATTTGAACTGAACACATGTATAGAAATAGGTGTGTGATATTAGGCTAGTGGAACTAGATATGAGTAACTCACCAAAGTAAAATTATACCTTATAAAAATAGATGAAAATGATTTAAAAGAAGCTTGGAAAAAGCTGGAACAAAACTGTGGGGGCAGTAGTACATTTTAAGAACATTTTAATGTTATTTTTGAAGCTAAGTTAAGTTGTATTCATGGCCTTATGTTTAAGCCATGTTATATTATTTATTTAGAGCTTTAAATTGTAATTATCGAACTTTGGGGTGAGAAAAAGAATTATATAAAATTCTGGTGTTAAATGAACATAATCACCTATGAACACCTTAGGACAATATTAGTGAGAATTATTAAGTCATAACATGATTTAAGTAATTTATAAACTCAAAAACAATTAAAAGAACAAGGGGTTTATAAATGGGGTAAAAACCGCATTTTAGGAAAATATAGGGTACAAATTAAGTTAAAAACCGTGGGGAGTTTTGTTGGAAATTTTAGGAACATAATTTATGAAGTCACAAAAAAAATTAATTAAAAGGGGTTGAGTGCAAAAATAGGAAATTAAATGGGTCCCTTCGTAAATATTGGTAAATGTGGGTAAGAGAGGAATTTAATGGTCAACTTTGACTATATGAGAAGTTTGACTAATTTAGGAAATTTAAATTTATTAAATTGGAGATTTAATAAACATTAAGTGAAAATGGAATTTTTGAAACTATGTGGGGCTAGAGTGGAATTACCTAGAATATAAGGACAAAAATGTGATTCTAAAGTCCCTAGGGGTCTGGTTAGGGATAATGGAAATATTCTGGGTACTTTCATAAAATAATAAATTAAGTGTATAGCATATGATTTGAGTGTTAAAATATAACAATTGTAAAACTATTAGGGTGCTAGTGTAATTTTGGAATTGATAGGGTTGTAATGAAAATAATAAGAATAGTGGGACCTATTCGTAATTAGGTAAAGATTTGTGGTTGATCCTAGTGATTTAACGAATTAAAGATATAATGTATAGTTAAAATGGTAACATGTTACATTTATAAACTTCTGGGGTTAAGTTGTAAATTACCGAAAGTTAGAGTGTAAACCGGAACTAAATTAAGTTTGTGGGCTGTATGAAATTTGGAAGAAAATCTAGGTTGAAATTGAGATTTAAATAATTATTATGTACAATATAAAGTTAAGTGTTACAATTGTAAGGTTATAAAACAAAGAGGGATGAATTACGAATAAAAGAAAATTATGGGGTGGTAAGTGATTTCAAAAAAATATATGCATATATAGATGGGCTGGAGCGTAAATATAAATAAGTGTTGTATATATATATTAAGGTTGGAAAACCTTAGGTTATGATTAGATAGAAGTAGACATGTGACAATAATAATATTTGGTTGGTTTTGTAATTAAATAAAAAGAGATGGGAAAGAAATGTAATTTTTGAAAGATGTACAAATACGATACCGAATGTGTGTCACTTATACATATATATATATTGAATAAATATTATAATTTGAAAACATAGGTAATAATTAAATAAGAGAGGAGAAGTGGCAAGGATTATAATTAGGTTGGTTTTTGCAAATAATTTAAGAGGAAAGGGAAGGAATGTAAATTACGAAAACTTATGTGGGCTGGTTGTTAAATTCAAAAATAAAAACAGAAAAGTAAAATAAGGTTGTAATGGTATAAATGACATTATGTTAAGATATAAAGAGACATGTCATAAGGAAAGTTATTATAGCATAGGCATACCTCCTAAACATTTACATGAAATGACAAATAGATCCATTATTGGAAATGTTACAATTCGTAGAACATGATTTTTAAGAAAAAGGGAACATATAATATGACCAACAAAGCCATGTACGATGTCATATGGTTAGAAATAAAAACACAATGCGATTAAAATAAATATAGCAACAACTATATACTAAACACGTGCATACGTCATTAACAACTATGCAACCACTTGAGAACGGGAGCGTAGACGATAAACGTAATTAGAGGATTAAACTCCATGTAAACATGTATAGAAAAAATGTATACATATACGTAAACGACCCGATAATATGTAAGTTATCAAAGGATTTAATTCTTAATGGGAAAACATTGTCGAATTACCGAATGATGCATACTCAAACAGTAACGTACAATAAAATCTAAATCCCAAGAGTAACGAAAGATCCAGTGGAACAAATAACCGACTAAGAATTTATTACGGGATAGAGGGTAGAACTTATCTTGATACGGTGTGGTGGGTTTGAAATGTAGATACTAATGTTAGATTACATTTCCAGTAGACCGGGTTGCGGAAGTTGAGTTACAAAGGACTAGAAGGTGAGCATGGTCCCACATGCTAGTACTACCTCAGTGTACGGTACGTTCTATATGGTCCGAGTGTTCCTGAGGGCTTCCTCGGGTTCTGGTATGTGTGTATGCATGACAAGAGTGATATGTTTGCTATGTGTTCTTGTTGTGGATTTAAATGTTTATTGTCTCGTAATCTTTATTGCATGTGACGGATTACAATTTCGAAATTGTATACGAAAACTCGGAACGGATTGTGGATGATAATATGGAAATGGTAAAAGGAAAATGATTGTGATCTTATTATATAAACCTGAGGATGAACGTAGCCTAGGCGACATCTAGGCGAAAGTTAACGACCTTAAGGGTCCTTACATAGAGAATACACTCTGCATAACCCAAGCATAGATCTTAGGTAAAGGTCACGGACCGAATTATTGGTGGAATTAAGTTAACAATTGAGATGAAGAAAAATCCAGGGTAGTCACGGACTACATTGTTACGCATGGGTGATCACCGAAGAGAGGGAAGGACCGGATAGGGTTCCTTCGATGCGGAAATTCCAACGAGCCGGATATGATCGTTGGTCAGAGGGCACTGTTGTTGGTGCAATGGCTCCGGCCGTCAGGCCTCTGCGGACTCCTAACAAACCGCACTATTATAGTACGCTAGAGCGACTGCTCCAGAAGAGGAAACTTGTACGGGTTGTCCTAACATGATGTCCACCCTAATTGAACAAGTTAAGTGAAAAGTTAAGGATGACTCGAGAAGATATTCTTAGTCTTAAAATGAAATAAGAAGGCCTCAAGGCCGTGTAACGGAATTGTTCGAGAAAGTATCCGTACTGTCAATTGTCGTTGTTTATATACTGCTTATTGCTGGTTGTGGGATGTTATGATGATTGTATGAATTCATGCATGTGATATTTATTGTTATATCGTCATTGTAAATGAAAACGGTACAACATGAAATTGGAACAGCATGTTAACAATTGGGCTAAATAACTTGAGTAGGCTTAAGGTACATGAAGGTTATATAGTTCGTGCTCAGTGTTTGGCTGAGCCTATACGGCCCCCACTTTCAGGATTGAAGCGGATAAAGTCCGGACGCGAGCGCAAGATTTTGGGATAGTCAGCAGTCTGCCTACATGCGACACGGTTACTTACGTTTATTGTTTTTGAACATTGTGGTATTAGGATAGTAGATGGCTCACTGTTCTTTTGGAATTTATTCGGTTTGTAATTTTAGTTGTATTAAATCTCTGTCATCACAATGGTAGTGTAGATTGGATAATTGGTAACGTTACGTTACTCGCATGGGCGAGTGACGGGGGTAACACCCGGTTTTTTTGTAGGTGACTTTTAATTACCGTTGTGAACCGACTGATATTAATGATTAGGCGCGCTAGTTTAACCGGAGTTTAAGTAGGGGTGTTACAATATTATAACAAACAAATTTTCATTTTTTAAAATTTATTCAGTAATAAAAAGAATATTGTGTTCTAAACAAGTACCATAATTTATACCAATTTTCTACCTATTTATACCAATTAATTACCATAATTTATACCAAATAAGTACCATAATTTTTACCATACATTTTTTAATTATTATTTTCTATTATTTAAATTATTTCTTCAAAATAAATAATTATATTTAAAAATTTAATTTTTAAAATTTATCAGCGAAATAAAAAATTATTATTTACTATATTCTTTTATGGTACTGATAAATTTTAAAAATGAAATATATATTTGTTTTAATATTTTTTCATTTTTTTCATTTTATAAATTTTATAGTTTTACAATTTTTTATAATTTAGTATATTTTTACAATTTTTATATTTTTATAATTTTTTACTATTTTTTATCGTATTTTAGATATTTTGTGAATTTTTGTAAATTTTTTAACACTTATGGGCATATTGTGAACTTTAAAAGTACTTAGTTAACTAGTAGGGGTATTTTTTTTTTCTTTTTTCATCTCTAGTGGCATTTCATGGAGTTTTGTGAAAATATAGCTAGTGTTTGTGACTTTATTTTTTTTAGTGGCATTTCAAGAATTGGCCAAAATTATAGTGTCATTTCATTAAACTTTTGAAAAATTTATGGTAATTATATGGTATAAATTGTGGTAATTAATTGGTATAAATTATGGTACTATATTGGTATAAATTTGTAGGGAAATTAGTAAATTATGTGTTAAAACTCTATATTTTTTATGGTACTGAATAATTATGTGTTAAAATCATGAGTTTTTTGTCCAAAAAGAGACATGAATATGAATCAGCCGATAGACAAATTTTGCTTTAAGGGTGTGAAAAGAACCTGTAAAAGAAAAATAAAAAAACCTTTATTTACTCCTAACTACAATTATTTATAAGCAAAGTTAGGTATCAATTCCAAAAAAATTGATTGGTGTTTTCTTTATTTTATTCGTTAATGAAATGTAAAAATGTATTTAAATTTATCTTTTATGTTCATTTATCTTCTTCTAAAATGTAGAGTAATGTATATCTTTTGTTTATAAAAGCTTTCTTGAACGACACATAATCACTAGTAAATTTAGTGTTAATTTTTTCAAAAAACTGTATTAAACTAAAATCAGCTATTAAATAGGTTGGCGAAGAAAAATAGACGATTGATGTATTAGACATTAGGGTGGAAAGTTACTAATTTCTTAATATTTAATAAAGTTTCTTTGTTCAATTAAGTCCTAAGTTAAGTTAAATTAATACTCAAGGACTAGTTAATAAATTAGAACACTATTTAAAATCTGGAAAATAATATAAATATAATTTCCACATGACAAGTTGTAATTGGATTAAGGAAAACAAGGATTATCCTCATAAATAGGAGGGGTGGGGTAAGTAGTCACCAATAGATTGAAAAAACAAGTTACCTCACTTCGATACAAATTTAATAACTATCCACAAACATACATTATGTGTACTCCTCTTAAAATAATGAAACTACTAAATAAATAAAACTACATCAATAATTATGTTTAAGTTGAGAGTTGGTTACTAATGTATAACATGATGCAAATTATAATTATTTGAATTTTATCTGCATGCATACTTATTGGGATTGATTGAAGTCAAATTTACATATCATGATTATTAAGTTGCTTGATTCTATAATGTTTACCGAATTTAACCGAATAATTTAAAGGAGTATACAAGAGAGAAGATAATGAATAATTATAATTAATACCTAGAGTGACTGGGAGGCTAGACTATTTATAGTCTGATTGGTAACATTACAATGAGAAAATGTAGCTAAATAAACTACTTAATAAAGCCAAAATAAATAAATAAAGCAAACGACTATATAACATATTCTACATCAATAAAATAGGAACTAAATATGAATAAGGAAAGAAACATGACTAAAAACAAAATTCAGGATTACTAATATATTTTCAACATCCTCCTTTAATCCTAAATTTTTATCGAAGTCATCCCCAACCTTTCTTTCAGCTTGACGAATGCATCATGCTTTAAAGGTTTGGTGAGAATGTCAGCAACTTGATCTTCCGATCTGCAATACTTCACTTCTATCTCGGTTTTGGCAACTTGATTTCTCAAATAGTGATATCAGGTCTCGATATGTTTGCTTCTACCATATATGACCGGATTCTTTGCTAAGTTTAAGTGCAGACGTATTATCAACATAAATTGTCGTGGGCTTTTGTTGTGGCATATTGATGTGATCCATTAGGTATCACAACCACGTAGCCTGGCAGACACTTGTTGCTGCAACCACATACTCTGCTTCACAGGTTGATAGGGCAACAATGGACTGCTTCTTGGATGACCATGAGCATGTGGTTGTTCCAAAGTTGAAGTAATATCCCGAAGTGCTCTTTTGATCATCTACATCTCCACCCCAATCATTGTCAGAGTATCCTACAACAGAAATCATTAGTAGACCCATAAAATAATCCATGGTCGTGTGTTCCCTTCACATATCGTAGGATTCTTTTAGCTACTTGCAAATGTGGTGATCGGGGAGTCTCCATGAATCTACTGATCAAGCCAACACCGAAAGTAATATCCAGTCTCGTACAAGTAAGATATTTGAGAATGCCGACAATCTGCTTGTAGTAGGTTGGATCAACATAGGCTCTTTCTTCATTCTTTGATAATTTGGTTCCAACCTCCACAGGTGTTCTTACTGGGTTGCAGTCCGACATCTGAAACTTTTGCAAGAGATCAGCAGCATACTTCTTTTGAGAGATGAAAATGCCATCATTTCCTTGAATAACCTCAATGCCAAGAAAGTATGACATCAGCCCAAGGTAAAACATCTCGAATTCCTTCATTATGGACTTCTTGAAAGATTCAATCATAGTGGGATGATTGCCTGTAATAATCAAGTCATCAACATATAGATATATGATTAGTATACCTCCAGCCCTATCCACCTTCACATACAGCACATGCTTGTAAGGGCATCTGATAAAACCACTCATGCTAAAGAAGGTGTCTATATGCTTATTCCAGGCTCTGGGTGCTTGTTTTAAGCCATACAAAGCCTTCTTTAGCCTGTATACTTTCCCTTCACTTCCAGATTTGCTAAAGTCGGGAGGCTGCTTAGCAAACACTTCTTCTTCAAGTGGAGCATTTAAGAAGGCTGACTTCACATCCATTTGGTGAATCTTTCACCGATTTTGAGCACCCAAGGCAATAATCAGCCTAATAGTCTCCATTTGAGCAACAGGAGAGAAAACGTCTTAGTAATCAAGACCGGGTCGTTGCTTGAACCCTTTCGCCACCAATCTTGCTTTGTAGCTTTCCACCTCACCATTAGGCTTCATATTTGTCTTGAAAACCCACTTCACATCAATGGCTTGCTGTCCTGATGGAAGATCAGTAAGGACCCATATACCATTCTTTTCAATAGCGTCAATTTCCTCATGCATGGCCGCCATCCATTTTGGATCCTGAAGGGCTTCCTTCACTGTCACTGGCTCAAGATCCACGAAAAGAGAAAAATGCACAATCTTTTCATCATCAGTATCTTCATCATCAAGGTTTACCTCATAATCTTGAAGATGTATTGGTTGTCGATGATGACGCAATGGGCTACCAACATTTGTCTGAACCTGGTTAGGTGTTGAGTCTCCTCCCTCTAGATTCAACTCTTCTGACTCTTCAGCAAGGGAGATATTACGACTTTTGAGATCTGTGACGTCACTTCTATTTCAATCCCAAGACTCATTTTCTGCAAAGGTAACATCACGGGTGAATATTACCTTGTTCGTCATTGGGTTGAATAGCTTGTATCATCCCCGTTCATATCCAATGAAGACGGTTTTCTTGGCTCGATCATCTAGTTTCTTTCTTGTCTCCGCTGGAACATGGGCATAGACAATAGCTCCAAATACCTTCAGATGTTTTACACTTGGTTTGACTCTGGTCCAAGCTTCTTCAAGGGTAAGACCTGAGACACCTTTGGTCAGAGAGCGGTTCAATATCCAAGCTGAATAAGATACGGCCTCCGCCCAAAAAGAATTTGGCATCCCTTTGGTTTTTAACATGCTCCTCACCATATCCATGATGGTTCTGTTCTTCCTACGCCGTTATGCTGAGGGGTGTAGGGACATGTCACTTCATGCTTTATCCCCTGTTCTTCATAATACTCCTTGAATTCGTTAGAGACATATTCACCACCGTCGTCAGTGTGCAACATCTTCAAGGAGTAACCACTTTGTCGTTCTATATGAGCCTTGAATTTTTTGAAGTATTCAAACACCTCAGATTTCTTCTGTAGCATATAGACCTATAGTTTCCGAGAAAAAACATCAATAAAGTTCAGAAAGTACCGATTGTTACCATTTGCCATGGTACTCATTGGACCGCATACATCAGAGCACACCAATTGAAGAGGATGGCAGACTCTTTTTCTATCTCCTGAAAATGGTGATCGGTGACGCTTTCCGACGGTGCAACCTTCACACAACTGCTCAGGATGATTTATCTCTGGTAAACCCTTCACTATATTTTCTTGAGATAATTTCTTCAGGCCATGAAAGCTCATATGGCCAAATCGTAAGTGCCACAACCATGAATCATCAGAGATAATAGTGGACAAACAATGATAAACACCACTAGATTATCTACCAGAATATGATTTCTAGTCATAGCCGCAGTGAGAATTAATGTACCCTTTTCATCAGAAACAGAAAGATTGCCACCATTAAGCTTCATGTTATACCCCTTTTCATGCAGCTGGCGGATACTTAATAGATTTGTTCTCAACTTGGGCACATAGAAAACATCAGAAATATACTGGTGGTCCCCATTCTTCAAAGTGATGAGAATTTTCCCATTACCGACAACTGGGATTTTACTTTCATCTCCAAATTTTACCGTGGTGTGAATCGGCTCATCAAGATGAGCGAACAACTCCTTCTTTCCACACATATGATTGGTGCAGGCGGTGTCAAGGAACCAAGTTTGGTTATCTGAACTCTCTTCATCGTTTGTGACCATCAAGAGTGTATGGTCATTATCATCATTGGCATCACCATTTTGCACATAGTTTGCCCTTTGGTTTTTGCCTCTACTCCTGCATTCTAAGGAATAATGACCATACTTCTGACAAGCATACCATTGAACATCGGATCTTTCATACCTTCCTCGTTCTCCACCTTTGCCACGTCCATGACCTCCATTCTAATTTTGTTGACGGTTGGATCTTGACTTATCTTCACCGTCATTTTGATTTCTTTGGCCTCCATTATTTTTGTAGCCATCACGACCTTTATATGATCCACATCCTCTTCCTCTCCGGACGAAACCACCTTGCTTTGTCTTTGGCTCATCAACTGGATCATTGGTAAGGGACAATTGAGCTTGTAATGCTTGCTCGATCAACTTCCTAGTCTTTCTCTCATTTATACGTTGCTCGTGTACTTGCAATGTTTCTGTCACCTCATCTACAGTCATCTTGGTTGTATCATGGGCCTCCTCAATCGCTATCACGACATTGTCGAATTAGGGGGTTAGTGACCGCATGATTTTCTCCACCTTTGACTGTATCAGCACCTCTCCATTGATCTTCATCTGGTTCGTCAAAGCCAGAAGTCGACTGATATATTTTGACACCGTCTCTGAAGACTCTATCTGCAGCAACTCGTATTGACGTCGTAAGGTTTGTAACCTCACCTTCTTGACTTTCTCTGCACCTTTGAAAGTGTTTGCCAATGTATCCCAATCTTCTTTTGACGTAGTTGTTGCATCTATCTTCTCGAACACTTCATCATTTACACCTTGATGAATAAGAGAGCGCCTTTTTATCCTTCTTTGTGTTCTCCTTATGGGTACTTTTCTGAGCATCTGTTGCATTTGTCGCAAGCTCTGAAATACCATCATTCACCACTGTAAATACTTCATGATAATCAATATCACCCGCATTTGTATTGCCCACCGATTATAATTCTTTCCATCTAACACCGGAATAGAGATGTTTGAACTAGAAGAACTGTACATTTTTATGTGATTAGGAAAATACTCTATTTTTTCCTCATGGTAGGATAGTGCAGATAAAGCGCTTTTTTTTCACACTAAAAAAATGTTGGATAATTTTGAGAAATAGTTTACGTATCTCAAATGAAAAGGTGGGTGTGAAAAAAAGAAACAAAATTGACGTAATGATGATTTGGCCCCTTTTGTTTGCACGTGAGATAGTATTGGACTAGGCTTGCTTTTGGTGATGTGAGACAGTGATGATGGCTGCTTTTGTGCAGAAAGGACAAAATAGACTGTAACAGAGGCTTGTTGTTGGCAGACTGCTGGCTAGAGATGATGGTTTGTTTTTGCTTTTATATGGTTGCACAGGGAGAATTCACAGGAATGTTTTTCTTCTAGTTTGTATAGTGTACCAGCAAATGGTGAGGCATGACTACAGGCTACTTACCAGTGGGAATGGTGGTGGAGGCGTGACTGATTTAAGTAAGAAAATAAATGAGGCTCTGATACCACTAAAGGAGTATACGGGAGAGAAGATAATGAATAAAATTAATTGATACCTTAAGTGACTGGGAGGCTAGACTATTTATAGTCTGATTTGTAATGTTACAATGAGAAAAAGTAGCTAAATAAAAGCAACTACTTAGTAAAGCTAAAATAAATAAATAAAGCAAACGACTATATGACCTATTCTACAGTAATAAAATAGGAACTAAATATGAGTAAGAAAGGAAACGTGACTAAAAACAAAATTCAGGATTATTAATATATTTTCAACATAATTGACCCAAATTAAACCACTAACCCTAACAAACCAAACAACCTAGAGGCTAACCCGAATCGAAGGTTACCTAACCAGAAGTCACCCAAGCCAAAAGTTAACCAAACCGAAGTCACCCATATCGTTCCAAGCCGATTCAAAATTTCAATAAACCAAACTCAACCCGAACAAACCAAATTAACCCAACCCTAACCAAATACTAGGTGATTTAAAATTAACCCAAACCAAACCGAACCTGAACCAAACCCAAACCAATTGATCCAAACTGCCATCTACTACTCACACTAGATTCAACAGCAGTCAACAATACAACAATAAAAGGACATATAAATCCGTGTGCTTGACAATGTCACTATTAGATCGTTGGATAAGTAAATTGTTGTGGATCACATATTCGTGGGTGCCGCACATAATTTTTGTTTTTACTTTGTTTTCAAACAATGTGCGGACATAATCTTAAAACAAACTATACTCTTAGAAATAGAGAAAATTCACTAAATACCACTAAAAAGTTTGTTAATTCAAAAGATATCATCGTTTTTTTTTAAAAATTTAGATACCACAAACAATAATTTTAATTCATCATATACCACAAATTACTAGTCCAAAACTTTTTGAGACCAAAATACTCCTACTTGTTAATAACCATAGTTCACGGTATATCACATAAATATTATTAATTCATAAGATAATACAAAATTTAATAAAATATTTTTAAAAAAAGTACAAAAATAATAAAATTTGATAAAATAAAAAACTGCATATATGATTAAAAGTTTTGAAAAATATTAAAAAACATGATATATATCATTTAAAAAATAAAAGACTTAATTAAAAATAAAACATTGTTATAAGAATAATAATTCACTTTTTATAATATTTTTACTCAAAGTTTTTGTGTAATATAAAATAGTATTATTAAAAAATTAAATTTATACAAAGTAAATTATAAAAAATTAAATTATCATTCTCTTTTAGTCTATTTTTAATCAAATTTGTGCTTCTTTAGCATATTAATTTTTATAATTCTTTAGAGACTTTATTATTATGTATATGGTATTTTTCTATTTTTCAATTTTAACCCTTATATGAAGAACGTTAATTTGTACACTTACTTTTTTAACATACATTCATTAATTTTTGTTTTGAATTAGGGAAATTTCATGAAATGCCACTATATTTTTGGCTAATTCATGAAATGCCACTAAAAAAAGAAAGTAACGAAATGTCACTATATTTTCCGAAAAGTCCATGAAATGCCACTATATATAGAAAAAAGACAAAAATACCCCTACTAGTTAACAAAGTACTTTTAAAGTTCACGATATGCCCCTAAGTGTTAAAAATTAAAAAAATATCAAAATATAAAAATATAAAACAATTATAGAAATTTATAAAATTTATAAATTTTAATAAAAAATTATAAAAATTAAAAAAACTGTAGAACCAAGCCGATTCATGTGCTGCTTGAAGGTACTATATACTTTCGTGGAATTAGCTCATTAATGTTTGCATAACTATCTATAGTACAATTTGATTGAAGTTTACAATGTGATTAATGTAGGTATTCGAGCGCAAATAATGCTGAGACACTGTGAAAGGAAGGAAGTTGCAGCCAGTTGGGATGCGGATGGCATTTGATCAAAGGACAAGAGCTTGCTTTGCAAGACCTTCTGGTCGGTCAAAATTTGAAGTACTTGACGGGAGTGCAACTTTGATTGTTGATCTGGAAAAGATGGAGTGCATATGTGGAAGGTGGTAGCATATCGGCATTCCTTGCAGGCATGCATTCAAGGTCATAATGCTATTTGGAGGGGATCGATCCTATTGCATACATAAGTCCATGCTTCAAAGTTGGATCCTATCATGCTATTTATCAGCACAACATCAATCCCGTGCCTTCTCAGGAATTTTGGCCTACTACAGCAGAGGAGACAGTTGAGATTCAGCCCCCACCGCTGAAGAGGGGCATCGGTAGGCCAGCTAGAAACCGGCGTAGGGAGGAGAACCCAGAAAAGAAAAGGTCCACGGTCAATCAGAATAAAATGCAGCAAGTGTGGCACTTTTGGCCACAATATAAAGACTTGTAAGGGTGGACCTACTCAGAGGGAAGTGAGATCCACACAAGGATCAACAGCACAGGCCAGTCCAAGTCAAGCTTCGCAAACCGAAGCTGCTGCTGCTAGTACTGCTGGTACTACTTCTGGTGCTGCTCCTGCTACTGTTGATGGTACTGCTGTGCCAAGAAAGAAGAGAGGAGGGAAGCGCAAGAAAGGTGCGACATCAGCAAGTTCATAATTTAGCTATTATGGTGAACATTTTTAGGTTTTTGGGTAGCTGATGAATATGCAAACTTTTTATGCATTTGCTCTAATGAACATATGTGGTTCTGGTGAACCTTTTTGGTGGGTGAATAGGTGCTGTTCTGTAAACAACATTACAACTTTTTGTAAACAACATTAGAACTTTTTGAATAGGTGTTGTTCTTGAAGTTGTTGTACTCTTTTTGGAGGGTGAATAGGAGCTGTAAAACTGTTTTACAACTTTGGGTATGCTTAGGACTTGTTTGTATTCTGATCAAAGAATGGGTTGAACAACAATGCTAAGACATATTATTTGAATTAAAAGGAAATCTTACAATTTGCGGATACATGTTACAACAGCTAGTATTACAACAATTTTGATACACCACTTTTTGATGGCCCTTTTCACTTCCTCCTCTACCCCCTTGTTTATCTGTTGCCTAAGGTTGTCAATACCATGCAATGAGTGTCCTGATTCTGCAGTCCCCTCCTCTTCATAGACAGCAGGTCTTGTAGTCGACATTCGTTGTGTGGGATTTGTTTGTGATGTACTCCCGGGTTGAGAAGTTAAGCGGGGATCATATCGATCTTCCATAACCTGTGCCCACCATTTGAAGAACCCACAGTTCCAGCAATTATAGTAAGTGAATCCTGCTGATTTCCGGTTGTATGAAACTTTGAGAGTTGCTGAAACTCTACACTTGCAATGTATTGTTTGAAATTTCCCTTCTATTGTGGTTGTGTATGTGGGGGGATACATTTTTGATGTGCTATGGGTGAGTATGGGAGAGATATAAACATTATACAGCCCTATAATGAGTTTTTATAGCACAAAAGGGGGTCTGCATGAAGAACTAGCCGTTAGAAACCAAAAAATAGCCGTTTTTTTGAAACAGGGACATTTCATGTACTTTCGTAAAAGTTGTAGTGGCATTTCATGTACTATCGTAAAAGTTGTAGTGGCATTTCATGTACTTTAAAAAATTTTCAAAAAAGTGACCGTTGGAAGCCAAAAGTAGTCGTTGAACAATCCCATAAATTTTTAGGGGCAAAAAGGTCATTTTTTAAAAAAAAAACAGACTTCAGACGAAAAGTTAACGTCCATTCAGGCGGAGGGGCATTTCATGTACTTTTTGGGAAATATAGTGGCATTTCATGACTTTCTTTCTTTTTGGGGCATTTCATGAATTAGGCAAAAATATTAGTGGCATTTCATGAAATTCCCTAAAAAAATATTAGACTATAATACTCTTAATTATTGTTTTATTTTTTGTCTAGGTATTTAACTTGTATATAGTATATAATATAACTTTATATAATCTTGATTAAAAATAAAACAAAAATTTTATAATATTTTTAAAATGTAAGTAGCAAAAGACAATTTTTTCTTATATATGGGTCAAATTGAAAAAATAAAAAATTATAATATATGTAATAATAATATCTCTAAAAACTTGAAGAATAATAACAAGTGTAATTATATTAGAGAGCCACAAATTTGATTAAAAATCAATAAAAATAGTAAAGATAACGATAATTTAATTTTTACAATCTTACTTTATATAAATTGAACTTTTTATAATAATTTTTTATATTATTAAAATAATTATTAGAATAAAAATATTATAAAAAATGGGAAATTTCATGAAATTCCACCATATTTTTGGCTAATTCATGAAATGCCACTAAAAAAACTAAAGTCATTAAATGCCACTATATTTTTTGAAAAGTCCATGAAATGCCACTATAGGTGGAAAAAAGACAAAATTACCCCTACTAGTTAACAAAGTATTTTTAAAGTTCACAATATGCCCCTAAGTGTTAAAAATTAACAACAATATCAAAATACAATAAAAATATAAAAATTTATAAAAATTGAAAATTTTAAAAAATCTTATAAAATATAAAATTAAAAAAGTTAAAAAAATGAAAATATCATTAAATATTAAAAAATAATTTTTCTTAATTTTAATAATTTAATTTTAATAATTTTAAATAATTTTTATAAATTTCTATATTTTTTATATTTTTATTGTATTTTGATATTTTTGTTAATTTTTAACACTTAGGGGCATATTGTGAACTTTAAAAGTATTTTGTTAACTAATAGGGGTATTTTTGTCTTTTTTCTATCTATAGTGGCATTTCATGGACTTTTCAGAAAATATAGTGGCATTTCGTGACTTTCTTATTTTTTAGTGGCATTTCATGAATTAGCCAAAATATAGTGGCATTTCATGAAATTTCTCTATTTTGGATAATCACTCTCTTAACTACTTGGTATTTTGATTTTTTTTTTAAATTTCAACCTATATATGAACAAAACCTATAATTTTTTATTATTTTTTACTGTTTTAAATATATTTTAATAAATATTGTGGTATGTTGTGAATTAAAATATTTATGTGATGTACTGTGAACTATACTTATTAACAAGTAGGGGTATTTTGGTCTTAAAAAGTTTTGGGTTAGTAATTTGTGGTATCTAATGAATTAAATTTATTTTGTGGTATCTAGAAAACTTTTTTAAAAACTGTGATATTTTATGAATTAACAAACTTTTTAGTGGTATCCCTGAATTTTCCCTAATAATATTATAAAACATTGGATAATCATTCTCTTAACTACGTGGTATTTTTATTTTATTTTATAATTTTTCAGTAATTTTATTATTTTATTTTTGGTATTTTTATTTTTTAAAATTTCAACCTATATCTTAATAAACCTATAATTATTTATTATTTTTTACTATTTTTAATATATTTTAATAAATGTTGTGGTATCTTGTGAATTATAAATATTTATGTGTTATACCGTGAACTTTGTTTATTAACAAGTAGGGGTGTTTTGATCTTAAAAAGTTTGGGGTTAGTATTTTGTGATATCCGGTGAATTAAATTTATGTTTTATGGTATTTGAAAAACTTTTTTAAAAGTTGTGTTATTTTATGAATTAACAAACTTGTTAGTGGTACCTGTCACCAACAAGTTGCGGTTCTTACATTTATCTTTCATCATCACCCGAACATAGAAAGTTTTTATAGAATATTTGTTAAAAAATGAGAAGATGAAAGTAAATGAAAGAGATATAGTTGAGATGATCTGGTTGAAGTTACACTTTTAAATCGGAGAGCCGAGGGTCTATATTTTCAATTACATATTTAAATTAAAATATTTTAAATGAAGGGTGTGTGTGGATATTATAAAATCATATCACAAAATGTCTTACATAAAGTAATGAGATCAGGTATTACATTTGATAACACTATTTAAACAACCATCGGCATTCACATATGTCCTCTGGGCATCCCTCATCTAAAATAACAAGACTTACTTTGAACAAATACAATTTGCCCAACACTAATTTACAGTCTTTAAACTCTATTTGTGATGCTTGTTGCAAAGGGAAAATGCACTCTTTACCCTATCTTGTCTCTCACTCTACTTCTACTACGTTTTTTACTTACTATTTATGGATGTTTAGGGTCCAACCCCCACTATTGCATCTGATGGTTCTAAGTACTTTCTATCTATAGTGGATGATTTCACTAAATATCTTTGGATATTTCCTATCTCGGCCAAATCTAGTGTCCCTACTATTGTGCTGGATTTTATCGGGTTTGCTAAAACTCAATTTTCCAAAACCGTGCGCGCTATTCAGATAGATGATGAGAGTGAATTCAAGCCCTTAATTCCCATTTTTAAGGTTCAGTGTATTAAACACAGGATTACCTGCCCCTATGCTTATAGACAAAATGGCAGTATTGAAAGTAGGCATCGTTCTATTGTTGATAAGGGACTTGATATGATGGCTCATGCTTATTCCTCTATCCTATTGGGACAAAGCTTTTTCTACTGATGTCTTCCTTATCAATCGCACCCCTATGGTGGCTCTTGACCTCAAAACCCCCTATGAAGCCCTCTATGACAACCCATCTGATTTCTCTATGCTCAACGTCTTTGGGTGTGCTTGCTGGCAAAACCTAAGGCCCTACAACTGACACCGGTGGAACGAAGGCCTTAAATTATGGTCCAAAACCTTGTTTAATAACGGTTCTGGACCGTAGTTAACACGGGCGTCACCTGAGACGGAGACGTCTTTAATTACGGTTTAAAACCATAATTAAAGGTCTTTTTCCAGTCCCGCATGTCAGAGACTTTACATTACGGTTCCAAGGAAAACCGTAATCTAAAGTGTTTTTATGTTTTTTATTACAGAACTACATAATTGCAATATAGAGCAGTATTACAGAACTGCAGAATTACAACAGATATGCAGAAACTGCACAATTGCAACACACCTGAATCAAATAGCAACAAAACACATTCTTTGCGCACAATTGCAACAGATGACAACATCTTTAATTACACTAGAATCGTACAACAACTTTAATTACACAACATTTGCTAACAGATAACAGTATATGTTAAAACTCAAACAAAATAACAACAAAAGGCATTCTTTGCAATACATACAAATCTGTTACAGCAACTAGCAATTCAGTAAATGTCATTTCAGTTTCATGCCACTACAATATATACAAAAATCTACCTAGTCTACCACTTCATTCTCAAAAATAAGGTTGTCATGCTCTCCCTCTAACATGATACAAGTCTTTTGCACTGTAAGTTGAGAATTTGGCAAAGTGCTCTTTAATCTGGAACAAGAAAGGAATGAAACACATAATGAGATTAAGATAAGACACAAAAAATCTGCACAAAGAATTAAATACAAGACAACGTTGTCTATCGTATTACCTTGTCTTGAGAGTTCTCAAATGTTGGAAAGTACCCGCAGAACTCGTACATGTACCGCATCATGTAGTACCCGCAACTCCTGCAATCCTTTTGGGTAGGGCACTAAATCACCAAAATTCACAAGTGTAAAACAATAAGCAGCACAAATGAAATAAATAAATTACCCAAACCTGACGTATGTGACTTTCATGTCAGTAAACTCTCCCTGAGGGGTTTCTTTGTAACAATGTCACATATTAACAAAAGAGTTAAGCACAATGAACAAGTAAATTAATGTTGATTAAAAAAACCTACAAATAATTAAGCAGTAATACAAACTTACTTTTTGATTAAGTCTTCAGTGTTGAATTTGCCCATTGCCCTAGTGGATCTAGAACGAGCAGAAGAAGTAGTGGCAGTGCAGAAGATAAACAAAGCCTAGTGGTGGCTATAATTTCAAATACAAAATGAAATGAGGAATGAAGGTAAAAAAGTTAGCTAATTAGTATATAAATTTACATTATAACTCACGTTTGGTGATACGACATTAAAAATAATTTATTCGTTTCATCAGCAACTTGAAGCAATGCTTCATGTATTGACAAAACCTCCCCGGCTCCCTATTGACTGAGTCGTAAGATAAACACTCCGGGCACCCCGCAGAAATGGAGGTGATGCTCTTCTCTTGACATCTCTGAAGTAGATATCTATTATATCACACGTACTATAAAAGTTGGCCAAGCGACTTCATAGGTACTTATTATATATGTTTTTACAGTATAAAGAAAGAACACTTATGTTAGATAAGCTTGAATTATGTTAATGTTCAGGTAATCTCCACACATAATCTCTTTTGATGTCTCCAAAGTTGATCGCCGTGGTCATATCTTCTTCGTAGTGAAACAGTGACTTTGGAAGCATCATCATGAAGTTTATGCATTGAGGTTGCCTCGCAATGATCTTGTCACAGAGATTGATCTGACGAGGCCCTAAGACTTTAATAGTTTTTCTGGCAGTGCGAACCTACTTGTCGGCGCCCCAAAAGTTCTGGTGTGAGCCCGGGTCACTGGATTCTTACCCTTCACACATAAAAAATAATGCATAAGAAGGTAAAGATAATTACAACTTAATTATTATAGTAACATTAAACATCTATCTAGAACATACCCTCATATTGCGGACAGAGCCGCCGGCTGGTTGATCTCTTCTCTGTGCCGAGATACGCGAAGGAAGCTTAGGCATCTATAATGGATTATATTAGACACTAAATGCTATATAATGGATTATATTAGACACTAAATGGTTGTCAAACAGTCTTACCTCACGGGACAACAATATAACATGCTGGCTAGGGCAATATGTCTCCCTTCGCTTCAACCAGCGTGCATTAGTTGTCAAACGCCATCAGAAGGTATGCATTCTCAAATCCTTTGATTATCAAATCCAAGGTCACATGCGCGTAGAATGCAGGTAGACGTACGAAATTGATGAGCGTGAGTGGACTTGATGGCACACTGTCCCGTAGGCCACATCTATAGGGTGCCCGTCCAATGTACTTGGAGATGGCATTTTTTTTGCTCCTTTAATAAACATAGATATTGCATGAAATAAATAAGTGTGTCCAATCTAATACTTTTTAAAGGATTTTATTTAAGAAGAAAAATAGTGAAACAAAGCTAACCTAGATGTTGGCAAACGGGTACAGGTCAGCGGTCAGAGCACAACTGAGCGAGGAAGACGGTCGAGGAGGATCATGCTGCTGCTAGACCTGGCAATTTGGGTCACTCGGTTTGGGTTCGGTTTGGTTCAGTTCGGGTCGGGTCAATTTGTAGAATTTAATGTTTAGTTTGGTTCGGATAGGGTCAGGTTAATCTGGTTTAAATTAGATTAGGGTGATTTCGATTCGGGTGATTTCGATTTAGGTGATTTCGGGTTTGGGTGCTTTTTTTCGGGTTAGCCTTGGGTTCATTCAGTTTTTTCAGGTTATGGGTCAAATTCGGGTGACTTATCAGCGTTAGATTTGATAAACAAAAATTTTGGAGTACAAATTTAAGCAACCTTTGTAACTTGTACTGATTTTAATATTCGGCTTCAAATTCTCTTAATATAGTATTACTCTTGATCAAGACCGCTATTGTGTATTGGTTAAACATAATCAAATTGGATGACAATTTTTGTACATGATTTTTAACAATAGATTTACTAATTGTATCGACAAGTATGAATAAAAAAATTTTGTGAATTGGTGTCAATATTTGGCACTTGATGCCCGGTCTACCCCGCCCACGCCCAACGCCTTGCCTCCCGCCGCCCCGCACCCGTCACACCCCTGTGTGCGTCCTATGCCAGCCCCAGTCGCCTCGCGTAAGTGTCATACGCCCGTGCCAATCCATCATCGTCTCACGCTTGTGCGCCTGCACCACCTCGCACCCGTGACCTTGTATACGCACCGGCCATAACCATCTCATGCGTGCGCCTCATGCGAGTGTCCTCCACTCGCTCCCAGGCTGGGTTTGTAAGTTTTGTAATCTTTATTTTTTTTTATGATATTAATGAGAAACCTAAGTGGTGATGTGATGATATATACACATTCAAACTATTCCCAAGTTGGTATTTAAGTAAGGTGTAACTTTTGAAATCTTTATTCTTTTTGGCATATACACATCAATCATGTATATTTCTCAACTGAAAAGTTTATAGATTTTATAATTGAAACTTAATCAACATTCAAACCATTCTCAAGTCCTAAACATAAAGAGCCTAAGTTTATAAAAGTATAAAGTAATATAAATTGGTAATGATATGCAATAATTTAACATTTAGAATATTTATTTTCCTCATTTTATTGCGTAATTTTTTAGGCATATACACATCAATCTTGGTTAGTATATGTCTCAAACGAAAATTTTAGGTTTTATAATTTAACTTCATCAACATTTAAACCAATCCCAAGTCCCGTGTCCTAAACTTAAAGAACCCTGAGTTTATTCAAATAAAATTAATTAGAGTATTATAAAGTAGTAATGATACGCATTCGTTTGTATTATAAAACCAGATGTCTTTATACGGACATTCCCAACACAACTTGTGAATGTTTTAATACAATAAGGCTTGAGATGTTTGAAGATAGAAGATGACCAATATCATATATATCATTGGTGAGCAATGAACACTTACTGGATGTCTAAAGTTCCATTATGTGTTACTGGTTTTAGGATTATTTTTTACGGTTGGAACAACTATAGTACATTTAGGTTTTAATAAAGTATTCGGGTCAATATGGTTCGGGTCAATTTAGTTCGGGTCAATTCGGTTCGGGTCAATTCGGTTCAGGTGGATTCGGGTAGTACCATACTTCGGTTGGATTCAGTATTGGTTTGGTTTTGTTTGGACTTTTGGGTCACATTTTTGGTCACGTCATTCGGTTTAAAATCGGGTTTAGATCGGGTTGGATCGGTTCGGTTTTTTGGGTTCACGTCACCTTTGCCAGGTCTAGCTGCTGCTAAGTAGTCGCATGTGGGATCACATCCAACGCTTACTGCAGCCTCTCCTTATAAGCTTAGTGCTCAGCAGCCAATCTCTCCTCGTTAGCTTGGCACTCAGCAGCCAATTTCTCCTCATTAGTTTGGCGCTCAGCAACGAACTTACGCTCCATCCCTCGCCTCGATGTTAGCAACATTCATCTAACCCTTCTTGTAGATGGTGGGAATACGTGCTTTTGTCGCACTTCTGCCCCAAATCCTCTGACACGCCCCGGGTGATCCTTCATCCTGAGCGCTTGATTGAGAGGGTCATCTTGAGAAGCAGGAGTGTGTAAGTCTATTTCTCCTCTCTGTGTCGCTTCATACTGTCCAATTGTCAAAGAAGTTAGCACTAAATTTAAGTTCTACAAACGCTTGAGTCTATAATTAAATTATTTAATAGCTACTTCCAAACACTTACAATTTGGTTAGCCAGTTGTGCCGCTGCGCAGCGTGAGGTAATATCCTCTGACCTTCTTTGGTCGATCTCTGGCGTCCCAGTTGGTATATCTGCTGCCTACTCGCCTCAGAGACATCCTCGATCGGGAATTAACTATTGTCCTCGTTCCTCTACATCAGCAAACTAGTTTCTTTCCACTGATTGAGGTTGCCCTCATATCCCCTTCATCCCATGGTGTGGGGGTAGAGATTCACTTCACTGTTTTACCGTGCTTGTTCTTGTCTTTGCTGTTAAGACATTGCCATATAAAATTAATTAGAATATTAGGGAAAATATTATGAGCATTAATTCAGAAAAGAGTACACACAAACATACCCTGAACTCAAGGGTGGAGTGGTACTCAACGAATTCCCTCCACTCTTCTTCGTTGATCATGCCGTTGTACACGACATATGGTGGAGGCTCGCGTGGGGCACCCTAGTGATCTAGTTCTCCACCAAGTAGTGGCGGAATGATTTAGCTTTGCCGCCCACCGCAGAAAGAACGGTCTTCTTCACTTCTTCTGGGATCTTGTACCATTCTTGCATCTTCTTCTAAATGGTCTCCTTAACTTCTCTCCGGGACTTGTGGCCATGTGTTGTTGATGGAGCAATGTGATATAGACAGAGTCCCTAGCATGCTAGCGAACTCTGACCTGCTGCCCCCATAATACTTCCATACCGGTCTCAAACAAGATTGATCTCATCCGGTTTTACATACAGCTTCAGCCCACGGGTTGGACCTCTACCTCTGGATCTCTGAGTAGCACTCATAGAAGGTGCACTCATGGAAGGGGCAGCAGCAGTAGGGCTAGCTATAGAAGGGCCAACAGCAGGAGGGCCAGCGGTAAAAGGGCCCGCAGTAGAAGGGGCACTAGTAGAAGGAACCGGTACCATTTGCTGATCATTTTCTAACTCGTCACAAAATAACTCAAACTCTTCAACCATGTCTGCAAGAATTGAAATAAAATTAAGCGTTAGATAATGACACAAAAAAATACACAGAATTTAACAATGGTCATATACTAGCAACAAATAAAAGATTGTTAATTACTTATAAATTTTAATGGTAATAACTTACATACACCATTATCTTTCAATCCATATTCCCTTGTTATGGTCTGATTGAATATACTCACGATGACCAGTGACCACAGCCTCTTCTAATAACATAGGAACAGTTGGAGGTTCATCTTCTCCGTCATACTCATCCTCATCAACCACACCATCCACACCAACTATTCCCCTTCTCCCTTTAAGCACCACAAACCATCTAGGATTACAGGGATCAGTTACATAAAATATGTTCTTAACCTTCATCCCAAAAACAAATGGCTTGACCGTGGGAGTAGCTCTAGACAGTTCAACCAGTTTCATACCATGCTTCTCCTCACGGTATCCATGTTTGTTGTCAACCCAGTCACACTGAAAAACACACATTTCGTAGTTGTTGTAGTCCAATTCCTAGATGTCTTGTATAACACCAAAATATGATTGTTTTATACTGAGACTAGACTGCGATCCACACCGCTGATGTCATATAAGTCTTGATTAGCTTCAAGCTCTATGCCACTGTTTTGATTTGTTAACTTGCAATCCTGACGTTCTGCGAAAAAGGTGAATCCATTGACATTGCACCCCTCATAAGAAATTACTTCCAGATTTGGTCCAAATGTATTACTTTAATCAGTTCAGGCACATTTGTGGACTGATTGGACAACACTCTATCTCTGAACCATTTGACAAATATCCTGTTTTGCTCATTTTGTAGTCTAATGTCACTCATGTCTCGATATTTTGCTCTTAAAATGCACAAGTGTTCATCAAAGTACGGTTCGACATCTTCAAGATTACTCAGCACAACTAAATGAGCTTTGTTAAGAGTGTCTATATCAATTATTTTCAGTTTCCATCCAACCGTGGTAACACCCTTCAATCTGCCCTCATGTCTAGAACGTGGAAGTCCAATGGTATCGAAACCTTCCAGGTAATTGGTGCAGAAGTCTACAACTTCCTCTATCATAGTGCCCTCTATAATACTGCCCTCTGGGTGACGACAGTTATTCATTTTCTTCTTCAGGACACCCATGTACCTTTCAAACGGATACATGTAGCAAAGGTACAAAGAACCACGCACCGGAATCTCTCTTACAAGATGAACGATGAGATGTATCATTATATCAAAGAACGAGGGAGGAAAATACATATCCAGCTGGCACATTGTCACAATAAGATCCTTTTGTAGTTTAGTCAGAGTGTCCGCATCAAGAACCTTAAACAAAATGGTTTTGAGGAACACACTGACATTTGTGATTGTGTGACTGACAACATCAAGCAAGATCCCACGCAATGCAATTGGTAAACATTCTTGAACTAGGACAATGATAATTGTGAGATTTCATTCCTACTAATTTCAAATCTGTCATGGACACTAGGCTTCTTATGTTTGAGGAGTATCCTGAAGGCACCTTGATGTTGTAAAGGATACTATATAGACTATGTTTCTCTTCTTTAGACAGAGTGTGACAGGCAAGAGCCAAGAATGTGCATTTTCCATGTTCTTGCGGGCCAAGCTCTGTGCGTATGCCCAACTCAATTATTTCTTTCCTCCCTTTCAAATGATCCTTTGTCTTTCCTCATATGTTCAAAAGGGTGCTAGTGATACTTTCACCCACGTTCTTCTCGACATGCATCCCATCAATACAATGTCTAACCTCCAGATGCTGCCAGTAATGAAGTTCCCAAAATATTGATTTCTTTTTCCAGACACTTTTTTCACCACTTTTGGTAGGCGGGCCGAAGTTGTTGACAATATTATCCACCTTTTTGTAAATCTCCATACCTGTCAAAGGCTGGCGCGCCACGTTGTGATCAGTTTTCCCATCGAACTCTTTCGGTACGTGCTTATGTCCTTTTAGAAGCATTTTTGGTGGCCCATGTAAACATTTTTGCCATTATGTTTCAAGCGAATGCTACAAGTGTTCTCACCATAAATTGGACACGCCAACACCCCCTTGATTGAATAGTCTGAAAGATTACCATAGGCGGGGAAGTCATTGATTGTGCAGCACAACATAGCATGCAAATTGAAGTCCACTTTGCTAAATGAGTCAAAAATAGTAACCCCTTCATTCCACAAGAGTTGTAGATCCTCCAGCAAAGGTTGTAAGAATACATCAATTTTGTTGCCCGGTTGCTTCAGACCCGATATTAACAGAGACAACAAGATGAGTCTTGGTTTCATGCATAACCACATCGGTAGATTGTAAATAACCAAAAGCACAGGCCAGGTACTGTGTATGCTACTCAAAGTACCGTAAGGGTACATCCCATCCGTGCACAAGCATAGCCTTAGGTTTCTCGGTTCATTACCAAAATCAGGAAATTTTATGTCTATGTTTCTCCACTGTGGTGCATTAGCAGGATGTCTCAATCTGCCACCCTTCTTCCTATGAACTGAATGCCACCTAAGATTCTCTGTGTCTTTCTCAATAGAGAACAAATGTGTGAACCTTGGAATGATGGGCAAGTACCACAGTACCTTAGCCGGTGAACCTTTCTTACTACCGTTGATGTCAGTTTGTTGTTTCTTCAGATACCGTGACTCTCCACATGCTGACAGCTTTCAGCAAATTCATCCGATTTCCAAAACAACATGCAACCATTTGGACAAGCATGAATTTCTGGTACTCCATACCCATTGGGCACATCAATTTTTTGGCTGAGTACGTACTCGTTGGTAAAACATTGTCCACCAGAAGAATGTTTTTCAATAGTTCCAAGAGGGCAGTGAAACTTACATCACTTCAACCATATTTTGTTTTCAAGTTGAATAGCTTTAGGATGACACTCAACTTGCTTAACTTTGTAAGGTCACACCCGGGCATATTCGAGCATTGTCTCAATGTCATCGTCAAAGAAATCTGGCTCAACGTCAACTGCAGCGTCTTCTAGATCACCCTGAAACCAGCTGATGCTCCTGATGCGTCCCCAATCGATCATGGACGTATCGTTGTCCTAAGTAAACTACTTGATAGTTAAGGAAAGACACGATATAAACTTAAACTGGAAACTCTATTTCGATTGAGAATTTACACACATAAATTCACCCAATCTCCCTCGCCCTACCCACGGACTCCAGGACAGTTAAGGACTTTATCCTAAAGTCCTCTACCCTCTCCTGACAGTCGGCCTACAGTTCCCCAATCGTTCCCCAACTGGTTAGTCCAACAATTACACAAAGCATTGTCACTTGACTCCAGTCCTACCTAGCTCACCAACTTTCTAGCTCTTACACACACTTTAGTCTGACTCACACTTGCTTAGGTTATCTCTACCTTTTTCTCTCTATGTGTCAGCCCATTTACATAGGACATAAATGCGCGTATTTATACATGCTAGTTAAGATATAACTAACAACCTATATTCTCCTAGACTCTATGAGTCGATTACAGTCTCAACCTTTCACATAACAACCACATTAGACTATATAGAGTTTTCAACTTGATCTAGAGCCGTCAGAACACGTGTCGCCTTGTGATTGAACACGTCGGCTGCATTTCTCTCGATTGGTCGAGCACCACTTGTGTACTCAACTTGTATGATCTTGTCTGGCTCATTAATGCTCATAAATGCTCTCTTAGACTTCATTATGGTTATGTAATAATACTGATTAATAGCCCTTGACTTATCTAGTTATCTTGTACATTAAAGAGATTATGCTTTTGTCGTGTGCTGGTTGATCATGTGAATATGAGAGTCTGCATAGATTTGTCGATCTTCTTATGTTAAGAAGCAATTAACTCATCGATTTCCTAGCTTCATCTTTTCATCAACAACAAGAATTTCGCTATAGTCGGTTTACAATTTCTTGAGTGCATTCGTGAGGTTTACTACCTTATCGTTGTCCAAATTTTCTTCTAATTTTTCATTTTCCTCTAAGAGTTCTTTGTTTTCATTTTCCAGTGCCTTTAGTTGATCAACTAATATGAGAGAAAACTTTCTGAGTCTTAGAAGTTCAGCATTAAGAATTTTCTTTCTTAGTTTAGAGTAGTTTACCTTGTCTTGTTCCTCTTCTTCCTCTGATTCCGACGTGTCCTGGTCCTACGCCATCAGGCAAACTTCCTCAAGGCATAGGTGAGCCTTCTCATCTTCTAAGGGATCACTGTATGAGGTTTGATTGTTCTCATTTTGGTGAGTCTCCCCATGCAGCTACAAAGGCTTCTTTCCTTGGCCCTTTGTTGAACGACCTTCGGACAGGTTTCCTGACCCTGTCGTTGTCCTCTCGTGGTCGTTGAGGGCAGTCTTTGAATGTGGTACCCACGCATTGAACACCCAAAACACTAGTCATAGTTCTTTTTCTTGTGATCGTCAGATTCTTTGGGCTCCTAGCCTTTCCTCATCTTGTTTCTTATGAACTTCTGAAAGTACCTCTTAGCATAGAGGACCATCTCATCACATTGTCTTCTCCTGTCTCGATTTTTCATTTTGGCTACTTGAAGAGCTATGCCTTTTCCTCTTTCTCTTTTTAACTCTATGAGTTTCTTTGTTGCAATTTTAACTCAAACGCCATCAGGGAACCTCACATGTATGCCAAAGACATCTTAGAGAGATCATGAACTTCTTGCATGGCATCAACTTTGCTATCAAAGGAGGCATGAAGAGATCCGAGGAACTTCCAAATTCGATCCTCATTTCAAATAGTTCTTCCAAGCACTAGCATTTCATTGATTAGCTTGGTGAACCTTGTGTGCGTCTCAGAGATGCTCTCCTTTTCTTCCTTCTTTAATAGCTCCCAATGAGTGAGTAGTAGCTCAATGCGAGTTTTTTTTATTTCAGCATTCCCTTCATACGTGACTTCAAGAGTTTTTCAAATCTCTTGAGTTGTTTTAGCTATGGCCACTTTGGAGTATTGCTCATGTAGTAATGCATAGTGTAGAATCCTTACCGCTCGAGCGTTGAATATTAACTTTTTGATTTGATCTTCCATCATGTTGTCGATTGATATGTCTTGTCCTTGAGCATTCTGGAATGTGTATTCTCCGTGTGATATAACCCTCCACATCCTTGGATCATCTGACTTGATGTGAAACTCCATTTTATTTTCCAGTGATTGTAGTTATCTCTATTGAAAAGTGGTGGTTGATTTGGTGCAAAACCTTCTTCTGGCGCTAGTAGGCTTGTATGAGACATTTCGATCGTCTTCCAAAGCAGTTAGATTTCTAGAAGAGACCAGCTCTGATACCAATTGAAACCAGTTGATGCTTCTAATGTGTCCCTGATTGACCGTGGACGTATCGTTGTCCTAAGTAAACTACTTGATAGTTAAGGAAAGTTACGAGATAAACTTAAACTGGAAACTCCATTTCGAATGAGAATTTACTCATATAAATTCACCCAATCTCCCTCGCCCTACCCACGGACACTGGGGCAGTTTAGGACTTTATCCCAAAGTCCTCTACCCTCTCCTGACAGTCGGCCTATAGTTTCCCAACCGTTCACCAATTGTTCAGTCTATCAATTACATAAAGTATTGTCATTTGACTCAAGTTCTACCTAGCTCACCAACTTTCTAGCTCTTACACACACTTTAGTCTGTGGGTCAAGCCCATTTACATAGGACATAAATGCATGTATTTATACATGTTAGTTAAGATATAACTGCCATCCTATATTCTCCTAGACTCTATGAGTAAATTACAATCTCAACCTTTCGCATAACAACCACACTTGACTGTATAGTCTGGAGCCGTCAGAACACGTGTTGCCTTGTTATTGAATACGTCGGCGGTAGTTCTCTCGATTGGTCAAGCACCACTTGTGTACTCAACTTGTCTGATCTTGTCTGGCTCATTAATGCTCATAAATGCTCTCTTAGACTTCATTATGGCTATGTAATAATACTGATCAATAGCCCTTGACTTATCTTGTTATCTTGTACATTAATGAGTTTATGCTTTTGTCGTGTGTTGGTTGATCATGTGAATATGAGAGTCTGCATAGATTTATCGATCTTCTTGCAGTGTTTTATCTTTGTTTTACTTCTGAAGCATGAAAGATGTGGTAGTGCGATACTTGACTTCTTGTGTGTACTAGAAGTTTTGGCGTGAGCTCTCCTAGACAGGTGCCCAACTGGTTGGACACATGTAACGAACTGAGTGCGCTTGCAACCTTGCGTGCTAAGCCACTTCTTCACCTATTTATCTGAATCTCAAGGCTTAACAAACGTATTAAACATACAAAACAAGATTTGCTATCATCAAAACTAAAGGATCTTGACTTAACACACCTACAACAGTATCATCTCTGAGTTCTATTTCTGTGTTTGCCTGACCATTATCTCCTTCATCAGGCTTAATAACATCGAACACGCTCTAACCATGCCATTGAATTATGTCTTGGAAATCCTTTGTAAAACCGCGACAGATCAGATGTTCCTTAACTGTTTCAATGCCACGATATCTCAGATTATTTTGGCAGTCGATACACGGACAAAATATGTATCCCTTGTTTGAAGGTTTCAAATTGTTCGCCAACACCGTGCATAACTTATCGACTCCTTCTAAAAACTTGTCGTCCAACTTGTCGCTGTAAATCCACGAACGTTCCACCTCTTTCTAGCTATTTATATGAAGGCAACCATTTCATACCGTCACCCATGACAGAGTCTTTACATTTTTGTATCTTATCAACCTAAATCTATCCATAAGTATTAAATCCCACCGGTGAACGAGTTTTTTACATGTAATTTATTGAAAATTTCGGCAGCATCTCCCTACAATTCTTCAAATGCACAATATTATGATATTAATCAATAATATATGCACCCAAAGAACAATAAAGAAATACTGCTGAAATAATCAGTAAACTACATATTAAAAACACATTCACACCCTAGGTGTGAGATTTAACAATCATGGATAGTCCCGACAGGGGCTGCCCAAGACATACCTCTATTAGGTATATCTTCGACGGATAACTATGTTTGTAGTTTGTCATATATATATGTATAGGAAACGATTAGTCGATGCTAAGACAACTGAGGTCGGAAGCCAAAATAATATTATAGTCCTGATGCATAAACAAAAAAATGACAACATTACAATTCTTCAAAAAATCAAGGTTAAAATGCAAGCAAAACCGCGACAAAAATTTGACAGCATCTCCCCTATATTTCTAATATTTCCAAATCACTTTTAACAACATCAAATTCTGTAACACCCCTACCGTTAATCCTATTCTTACAGACTAATCGTCCTGATAATCCTACTACGTCGCAGCGGAAATACTACTACTACGGCGGGTGATACAACGCCGCTAACCGCCCATACGGCTAGCAAGGCTATTATTACTTACAGTGACGGTCTAATGCCTAAATATACCGAGCTACTACATTACATTCCAAATACAAAAGATGACATACTTACATTGCTGGATTACCGAGTATTTAAAGTATTTAATTACGTCCCTTTTCAATCTTCCCAAAAAAATGAGTTTCTACAAACTACTCATCTACACTATCTCAGTATTCCTTTCATTATCCCAAAAGGGTGTACCCTATGGTACACCGGCTAACAAAAACCTACAGCCGTGTACAAAATAGTACACCTTTCATAATTCATTGTTTACAGACAAAAAGAAATCAAACTAAATCTCTTCCTGGTCTTCACCCTTCTCGAGGACCTGCATGTAGTAAAAACATCGCCCCAAGGGGCTCAGCAAAAGCTGCGCATAAACTTCGCATATACCGCGTGCTAACTAGGGTACGCTGACTATTTAAGGTCGACTGTACATGCGGTTCATTATTTCCATACATACATGCTTCACATACAACATACAAACATGCATTATACAATACACAATCCAGAACAGTAGTACGATAGCACACACGATACTTACCTTCACGAGAGTTAGCCAAATTATGCATCCGGGTTAATCGGATGCTATTTACTCTTTTACTCGTTACACATTACTTGCTCTTACTTTATACTTACTTATCCATACTTATTTACTCATTAATACTTACTTACTTTTACTCATGTTAAGTCGGTATGACCTCCGGCCCGGGGACTACTCCGTCCCACCACCGGGATTTACTTGACTCACCAATCCAGGATGCTACCCATTTAAGGGGTTTGGGCCGTGGACCAGTTAAGAGTCAGGAATTGGAGCCAACCTCTTGTGACTCCACCTTCTCACGCGTGGCCGAAACTATATCGGACTTCTACTCATTCCAATTTAATTACCAATTTATTAAGTTAGATTGGTTAGCTTGTTAGGAATCAGTTAGAAGTCCAATCACAATAACATTCGGTCACAATACAATATATCATGCATACACACACTCATATTCATCCATACATTTCATGAATTATACAAACTATGATTTAAAGAAGATATGCAACAAGGAACAATCTCATGATATTCACAAGTAAGCATACTATATCCGATTCGTGCGTTTATCTTATTTGGTGATCAATTAGCACACAACACACAAATCAGAGTAACCAAGGTAGCATACGGGGCATGAGAAGTTCATACCGTTCACCGTTGTACTTGTAACCGACTTTCCTCCGGTGTTCACAAATCAAGTCCTATATTATACATGGAATGGTATGGTTAATTATTATCTACAATTAACTTAACTCGTATTCCTATTATGTCTCCTAACTCGTACTTACTATGTCTTTACAATTTCTTTACACTTACCCCTTCTTTACTTACTTTCCATTACTTTAAGTTTATCTCCTTACTTAACAATAATGTACCTTTACATATATGTATATATGTATATGTGAGTATACGACATATATATATATATATATACTTATTATAATTTAATAATAATTTTTTTTGGTATGACTCGACCAACCTTACCCAGGGTCAGACCCAAGGTCGGTCGAAGTCAGTAGGGTAATACGCTGGAAAATTTCAGGGCCGACCGACATTGCATGTCCAGTCCCAAGGTCGTTCCATTCCAGTAGGTTTTGGCTTCGACATTCTGGACTCGACCGACCTTTTGCATGTCCGGTCCCAAGGTCGGTCCATTCCAGAAGGTTTTATTACGGGAAATTTTCTGGCCGATCGACCTTGCAAGTCCGGTCCCCAAGGTCGGTCCATTCCAGAAGGTTTTCGTCTTTGTAAATCTGGGCTTGACCGACCTTGCAAGTCCGGTCCCAAGGTCGGTCCAGTCCAGTAATTGCATTTTTATTTCTGTTTTCAGTCCTCTCTTTTACCCATTACTTCCCCATTGTTCCTACACTCAATCCCACATGTTTTAACACTAAACAAACCTCCTAATACACCTTAGTTCATCCATTAACTCATTACCCATTCCTATACTAATTTGCACACTTGTTTTCTAAATTCATTTTAGCACTTACACTATCTTCCCTTAGTTGCATTTTGCTACAGATTTTGACTCTAACTCTCTCCATCCATAGCTCCCTCTTCTAATGTCATTTCTAAAGCTTCTAAGGCATTAGACATCTCTGATAACCTACCCACTTACTAGCTCCAATCAAAATCTGTTTCAAAGTGTATTTCCTACCTAGTTAAACTCTTGTCTCTCTAGTTCCTAGGTAAATTTTGACATAACCTCCCCTATATTTCTACATTCTCACCACATCATTTAGCTCACAAAACATCGCTCATTTCACCTGTTTGTAAACAACATCAATATACCAAACTCTCCAACACAATACTACACTAAACATCATTAAATTCCTGCACTCAACATTAATTCCCATCTAGGTTTCAACAAGCTTTTACATGTCTTTTAAAGGTTTAAAACATTTTAGTTCTTCTTCCATATTACACTATTACTCATTCCCATTTTACAATACCCATTTACGCTACTAAACTCTGTTACATCAACCATTACAAAACTACACAAAGATGAGTGTAATTACCTTGTTTTCCCTTCTAGTTTCTCTTTTCTTCTTCTTTCTTCTTCCTTTCCTCTTTCTTTTCTCTTCCCACCGGTTTTGTAAATCAAACTCTCCAACACTACAACCCATTGATATACACATTTCAATACCAAAGATTAACCCTAACCATCTTTAAGCTTTAAGGTAAGTTTTAGGGTTTAGAGACTTCATTACCTTGCAAGGATGTAGATGAAGTTTTGGACAGCTCAAGAACAAGATTTCTCACCCTCCACGAATGCCAAAATCGGCTAGAGTACAAAGCACCAACAAGGGTTTAGTTTAAAATTTCGATTTGCCCACAAGGCCTAGAAAAGATGAGGTTTCAAGAATATTTTTACCTCAAATTAATAAGGAGATGAAGGTGGTTCTAATGGTGGTCTTGAAGCTCCAAATGCAGCACACCCATGGAAGTGAAAGTGAGTGTTTTCGGATTTTGAAAGGAGGAATATATTCTCCTTGATGAGGGGATTCTAATGGTATAATTTTTGTAATTTTTGGTGAAGGTTTGATGGGTTAACAAGAGGAGAGAAGTGGGTGTTGGTGTGGGAAATGGCAAATCGCCATTGCTGCTGCTTGCTTGGGGAGGAAGAAGAAAATAGAGAGTGAGGGAGAAGGGTGTGTACGTGAGTGAGGGAAATGAGAGTATAGGAGAGAGAGTAAAAGTGAGGGTGGGGTTTACTTTATTGCTTTTTAATTTGTTTGTCTTTTTACATATAAGGAACAATTAAGATGAGGGCGTGTGAGAGAGAGGGGCTCAAAATCGGCCACCCCACTGCACACACACACTTTGCATTTTTATTTTAATAGTGGACACACTAGTTTGAGTTATTTATGTTTCTACCCTACAACTTCCCGTTTTTGACAGTTTTTACTGTTTTCTCGTTTTATTGATTTTATTGGTTCTAGATCTTCATTAATGTTTATTAATGATTATTTAGTTGACCAAAATTGTTACGAGTCTATTTGACCCGCTTAAAGTCACGTTTTCCCGGTTTCCTCGAAAAACATGCTTTAAGGTTTATTAGCGTTTTTAATCCATTTTAAGGATCCGTTTTCTTCGGGATTTGTTCCCTCATGATTATTTAGACTTAATTAAGCTTCTAAATCACTTATTAGCCTAATTAATCACTATTTTTAATTACAGGGTATTTCAATCTACCCCCCTTAAGAAACTTTGCCCTCAAAGTTGCTCAAGGTTAATAGTTTTAGAATTCTACTCATTAGGCAACCCAATTGCCATAATGTGCCTTACTACCACCTATGAGGTGTTTACTCCTTCCACATTGCAAGCATACACAATTCAAGCATCATACACAGTTCACATACACAATCCACATTTCCATACACATCATATCCACATTACACAGTGCGCAACTGCAATTCACAATACACATCACCGATACACCATACATTATACATACACATCCATACACTACACATTGCACATACATACACACACATACCAAATACACTACCAAGTACGCTCCGCAATACATGTGCCATCAAAATATATTACAATACCTACACAATATGCAAAGCTCACCCCGAAGTAATGCAGAAGCAAAAGGCTCTACCCCCTTAAATGGGGTACGCCCCGTACCCGTATCTACAAACACTAGACTATCTAGTCTATGAATAATTGTGGGTACTTCGCCTTCATGGCATCTTCCAACTCCCAAGTCGCTTCTTCGACATCATGGTTTGACCATAGGACCTTCACCATTCGTATAGACTTGTGGTGAGTGTCTCTGGTCTTTCTATCATGGATTCTCACGGGGGTTTCGACATATCTCATAGTCGGCTCAATGGATAGTCTCTCGGGCTCTAGGACATGAGAAGGATCAGAAATATACTTCTTGAGTTGTGACACATGAAAGACATCATGGACACGCCCCAAGTCCTCAGGTAGTGCTAACCTATAGGCTACGGATCCAACTCTTTTGGTGATAGTGTACGGCCCTACAAACTTTGGGCTCAGCTTGCCCTTCTGACCAAAACGGAATACACCCTTCATAGGTGAAACTCGCAAGAACACTTGGTCGCCCACGACGAACTCAAGGTCGCGTCGTCTTACATCCGCATAGGATTTCTGTCTATCTTGGGCTGCCTTCATATTGGCTCGGATTTGTTGCACTTCCGCTTGGACTTGTTCTAAATACTCCGGTCCTATATGATGAATGCTTAACTTGACTCATCCCAACACAAAGGTGTACGACAAGGTCTACCGTATAGGGCTTGGAAAGGCGACATCTTAATCGAAGCGTGATAGCTATTGTTGTATGAAAACTCGATAAGATGAAGCTTATCTAACCAACTCCACTGAAAGTCTAAGGCACATGCCCAAAGCATGTCCTCCAGTGTCTGGATGGTCCTTTCTATCTGACCGTCGGTCTGAGGATGGAAGGCAGTACTCAGCTTCAATTCTGTACCCAGTGCTTCCCGTGTAGCTCTCCAGTATCTCAAAAGAAATCTGGTGTCGCGGTCAGATACTATGGTCTTTGGGACTCCGTGATGTCTGATAATCTCCTTGTCGAATAGCTCTGTGAGCTTTACTACCTACCAGGTGTCCTTCATCGGTATGAATCTGGCAACCTTGGTAAGGTGATCGACTACAACCCAGATCATGTTGAGTCCTCCCCTGGAAGGTGGGAGTCCTACAACAAAATCCATGGAGATATCATGAAATTTCCACTCCAGAACTGGCATCGATTGTACCATTCCGCCCAGTCTACGATGTTCAAACTTTACTTTCTGGCATGTTAAGAATCTCAATACATATTCTGTCACATCTGATTTCATTCCAGACCACCAGAAGTACCTCTTCATGTCTTTGTACATCTTGGAGGCTCCTGGATGGACTGACAATGTGGAACTGTGTGACTCTCGCAGGATGCGATCCCTTAGCTCAGCATTGCTTCTGGGGACGCATAGCCTGCCATTCAGCCGAATCAGACCATCTTCATGCAACTTAAAATCATATTTCTTCCTTTCAAATGTACCATCAGTGATCTTCTGTCAGATTTCTGTTAGGTAAGGGTCGCTGAACTGAGCGTCTCGCACCTCGTCAACCAAGTTGGAAGAAGCGAGTAGCGAATGGAGCGAGTGTGCTCGACGGCTCAGGGCGTCGGCTACAATATTTTCCTTCCCTTCCTTATACTGTAGGTTGATGTTGTAATCTGAAAGAAACTTCATCCATCTCCTCTGTCTCAAATTCAATTCTCTCTGTGTATATACATATTGTAAGCTCTTGTGGTCGGAGTAGATGGTGATGCTTACCCCAAAGAGATAGTGTCGCCATATCTTCAAGACGAAGACAATGGCTCCTAACTCTAAGTCGTGTGTCGGGTAATTATTCTCATGCTTTTTCAGCTGGCGGGAGGCATAAGCTACAACTTTGCCATGCTGCATGAGTACGCATCCCATTCCCTTTCCTGATGCGTCGCAATATACCTCAAATCCCTCTGTGCCCTCTGGAACTGTGAGAATCGACGCTGAGGTCAATGAGTCTTTCAGGCTATGAAATGATGCTTTGCACTCGTCTGTCCATACAAACGGTGCACCTTTCTTCATTAGTGTAGTCATGGGCTTAGCGACTTTCAAGAAGTCCTTTACGAATCTCTGGTAGTAACCGGCTAGACCAAGAAAGCTCCTAATGTCGGTAACAGTCTTGGGTCTAGGCCATGATCGTACAACTTCGATCTTAGAAGGGTCAACTGAGATACCTATGCTCAAGATGACATGACCAAGGAATGATACCTGATCTAGCCAGAACTCACATTTGGAGAACTTCGCATACAGCTGGTTCTCGCGCAGTGTCTCAAGCACTTTCCTCAAATGAATTTCATGCTCTTCTGCAGATTTGGAATACACAAGGATGTCATCGATAAATACTACAACTGAGGTGTCCAACTGCTCACTGAAGAGTCGATTCATTAAATCCATGAATTTTGCTGGTGCATTTGACAAACCGAATGGCATGACTGTGAATTTGTAGTGGCCATATCTGGTGTGGAATGCCGTTTTCTCGATGTCTTGCTCTCTGATAGCAATCTGATGATACCCAGAACGGAGGTCGATCTTGGAGAAGACTGAGGCTCCTTTCAGCTGGTCGAATAGGTCATCGATGCATGGCAATGAGTATTTATTCTTGACTGTAACCGCATTCAACTCGCGGTAGTCAATACAGAGTCAGAGGCTACCGTCCTTCTTCTTCACAAAGAGGACCGGTGCTCCCCAGGGTGATACGCTCGGGCGTATAAACCCTTTGTCGAGAAGGTCTCGCAGTTGTTCTTTCAACTCAGTCATTTAAGCGGGTGTCATACGGTACGGTGCCCTAGCAATGGGACCAGTACCTGGCAAAAGGTCAATCTCAAACTCTACCGCTCGTCGAGGTGGCATGCCAGGTAGCTCCTTAGGGAATACATCGGGAAATTCAGATACAATGGGTACTTCAAGATTGAATTCTGGATCTCTCTCCAGGTCTTGTGCATAACACAAATACACTTCATGGCCCTTTTTGAGCTCCCGGTACATAGCCATAGCGGAGATGACTGTGGTCGAAGGCTCTCTCGGTCTCTGACGGTAAGATACAGTAACTCCAGAAGGACTCTTGAGCAGCAATCGATGCTCGGCGTAGAGGATTCTACCCTTGTGCCGCTCCAACCAATTCATTCCGACTATTACATCGAATCCCAATCCATTAAACTCGATGAAGGAGATGGGAAACGATTCGCCTTTGATTTCCATCATGGCTGACTTGTAATACTTGGTGCATCGTATTCGCTCTTTCGATGGGAGAGTAACCAGGAAATTAGGTAGCTCATCCGCATCTTGCTTCAACCTCTTCACAAAAGATGGTGATACGAAGGTGTGAGAGGCGCCGGAGTCGAATAACACATTGGCTTCAATGCCGTTCACTGGGAAGGTTCCCGTTAAAATGGTGCCACTTTTGCCGGCTTGTGCTTCAGTGAGGATACTCAGGTTACCTTCGGTACCGAGTCCATAACCTATTGAAGTCACAATTGATAAGTATTGATGGTGGACACAAGTGGAATTTAAATCAACACTACTCTTTATTGATAAACCAACCATCATACATATCGTGTCTCTAATACACATTACTAATACATTACATGATACTATGAACTTAATACTTCCTAAAGGTAAGGTTCAGGCGTCCAGGTTTCATGTGTGTGGCATTGATTATTGCCAGTGGTGCCGTATTCAACTTGATCTTGTTGATCCCGTGATACAGCATCCTAGATTTTCCACCCATGATTAGGACATCTCCTGATCTCAATACCAGTTTCTGTGTGAGGTCCACACACTTCTGCTCGCTGCACATAAATACGGCGTCATCATCAATGGACCAAGACACTACGGGCACTCCTTGTTCAAGAGATTCCACTGTCTCATCCTTGTCTTGGTGTAGCCCAAGTCGTCCTTCTTTCTCATAGAAGTTGATGATACAAAGGTCCGCTTCAAGTGCGGGGATCGGATCATTCTCACATTGTTGTGCAAGTTCTATTGCTTGTGTGTCTGAAATTTCGGGGGTATTGTCGGTGGCGTCGCTCCGTCTTGTATTCGTGTCTCTTGGTATGTCTTGGTATAAGGATTCCAATCCTTTCCCAAGCACATCATCTTCAGCTTCATCTTCGCTCCACCGGGGAATTCGGGTGTATAAAATCCTCCTTGACCCGTTCCTAGTTCGTTGCATCGTCGGATGATTGAAATTTTGGCTTCGGGTGTCAGGTATTCCTTTAATAAGATCATACCTGGTCGGATGACCTGACACTGTTCGTTGGTGTAGTAGTGATTGGTGATGCCGGTCTCTTCTTGATTTGGTTTCGAAGGTATTGGATAGCAGATACTAAAGCTTCCTATGGTTATAAATTTCATCTACGGTGAGTACTAGTTTCAACTACTTCATTTCATGCTCAATACACACTTCTATTCATTTATTCATGCATTCACTCAACCATTTACTCTAATACGTAGTCATGCTTCTCAAGGATTCAAGGTTCAGTTAGTTACCTGGGCCAGACTTAGAACCGGTCCCATCTCTACCAATGATGTGCAAGGCAGGATGCCTCTGGGGTGCGCCCTTCTGAGGACCTCGGGACCCCTGTCCCTGCGGCGCCTGCTGGGCTGGTGCATCGCCAGATGCAGCCTCCTTGCCTTCCCTCTGCTTGAAGCTCTGGAAGTTTCCTCTGGGTTCGGTATTTTCGGGTCAAAAGTTGGCTCGGTGTCCGGGCTTCTAACAGTTGTAGCACTGGATTTCTCTCCCATGGCAATCTAGGCCGGGATGGTCTTGGTTGCATTTTCTGCACACATATGCGCGGCTGTCGGAGTAGTTCTTGGTGAAACTGGAGCCAGAACCTAAGGTTTAGAGCGTTAGCACATTTGTGCGGATATACTAGATATGATACTTATTCAAATACGATTTGGGAACAGAGGTTTACCCTTTGGTGGGTGTGATCTTAGTGGCTTCGTAGCCACCGGTGCAGAAGAACCAAGTTGAAGAAGCTCAACTGGTTTGCCTTTCTCCTGGGCATTGCTCTCACTAGGGAAGTTCTTTTGGGTTTGCTGAAAGAATTTCCCTTTCTTCTTTTTCTAGCTCTTACCCTGGTTCTGCTCCTCGGCACTTGTGTTTTTGTTGTTGGCCTTGCGCTTAAGCGCGGTTTCTTCATCCCTCAATTGGCAAGTGATCTCAACGCGAGATGCCGCGTGATAACACTCCTGAAGTTTCAGGTATTAGCCGGGATTCTTAATTAAGAAGATAAAGTAAAGATTTAGGAATTTACAATGGTACTAAGGGTTAACCGATATTTACCTGAAGGGAGGTAAATCTAGTGTAGCCCATGCCGTACCGAAGGCAATGGCTCAGACCGCCGTAGAAGCGATCGACCAACACCTGGCCGGTGTACCCAAGGTCGGGTAGAAGACGGAGGATAGAAGTGAAGGTGCGGTAATACTCATCCACAAACATCTTGTCTGTCATTCTCAAGGCATCCAGCTCTAGCCTTTTCTTGGTCTTTACATGCTCCGGATAGTATTTGGATCGGAGGATAGCGGTGAAGGACTCTCAATCGAAGGTGGGGTCATCGACATACTCGTGCTTTACCAATTTCCACCAATCCATAGCAGCATCCTTGAGGTAATAGGCGGCTATTCTCACTCGAACTCCAGCAGGACATTCGAGGGTCTCAAATGCAGTCTTCATTTCGGAGATGTAGGCTTCCAGCTTAGCAGGGTCGCTCTCGCCTCTAAAGCACGGAGGTCGGAGATCTGCGATAGCTTTTACCCAGTTTACTTCTTTGGGTGGAGGGGGCGGGATTGGTCCCGTTTGAATTTGTTGGTTTTGTTGCATAGCAGTGATTACATGCGGTAGCATCTGTGCTACCGTGGCGGCGACGATCTCAGCTATCATCTGCGTGCCAGGTCCTTCAGAGGCTTTGCCTCTAGCTCGGCCTCGGCCTCGTCCTGACATCTGAATATTCAACATTCGCGTTAGGCTTGCAACATATGACCTATGGGTCTTGGAATTTTAGCAAGGTATCGTTCATAAGAACGTCAAGGGTATCCGTTGTTAACAACGGTGGTTCCTAGTTAGGTTTCTAAGTATTCGTCTTAAGACGGTTGAAATTCTAACTCGGTAATTCCTACGCTCAGTAATTCTAGGTCATCAGAGCGTAACTACGCTCTGATACCACTTTTTGTAACACCCCTACTGTTAATCCTATTCTTACCGACTAATCGTCCTGATAATCCTACTACGTCGCAGTGGAAATACTACTACGGCGGGTGATACAACGCCGCTAACCGCCCATACGGCTAGCAAGGCTATTATTACTTACAATGACGGTCTGATGCCTAAATATACCGAGCTACTACATTACATTCCAAATACAAAAGATGACATACTTACATTGCTGGATTACCGAGTATTTAAAGTATTTAATTACATCCCTTTTCAATCTTCCCAAAAGAATGAGTTTCTACAAACTACTCATCTACACCATCTCAGTATTCCTTTCATTATCCTAAAAGGGTGTACCCTATGGTACACCGGCTAACGAAAACCTACAGCCGCGTACAACATAGTACACCTTTCACAATTCATTGTTTACAGACAAAAAGAAATCAAACTAAATCTCTTCCAGGTCTTCACCCTTCTCGAGGACCTGCATGTAGTAAAAACATCACCCCAAGGGGCTCAGCAAAAGCTGCGCATAAACTTCGCATATACCGCGTGCTAACTAGGGTACGCCGACTATTTAAGGTCGACTGTATATACGGTTCATTATTTCCATACATACATGCTTCACATACAACATACAAACATGCATTATACAATACACAATCCAGAACAGTAGTACGATAGCACACACGATACTTACCTTCACGAGAGTTAGCCAAATTATGCATCCGGGTTAATCGGATGCTATTTACTCTTTTACTCGTTACACATTACTTGCTCTTACTCTACTTACTTACTTGTCCATACTTATTTACTCATTCTTACTTACTTACTTTTACTCATGCTAAGTCGGTATGACCTCCGGCCCGGGGACTACTCCGTCCCACCACCGGGATTTACTTGACTCACCAATCCAGGATGCTACCCATTTAAGGGGTTTGGGTCGTGGACCAGTTAAGAGTCAGGAATTGGAGCCAACCTCTTGTGACTCCGCCTCCTCACGCGTGCAAAACTATATCGGACTTCTACTCATTCCAATTTAATTACCAATTTATTAAGTTAGATTGGTTAGCTCGTTAGGAATCAGTTAGAAGTCCAATCACAATAACATTTAGTCACAATACAATATATCATGCATACACACACTCATATTCATCCATACATTTCATGAATTATACAAACTATGATTTAAAGACGATATGCAACAAGGAACAATCTCATGATATTCACAAGTAAGCATACTATATCCGATTCATGCGTTTATCTTATTTGGTGATCAATTAGCACACAACACACAAATCAGAGTAACCAAGGTAGCATACGGGGCATGAGAAGTTCATACCGTTCACCGTTGTACGTGTAAACGACTTGCCTCCGGTGTTCACAAATCAAGTCCTATAACATACATGGAATGGTTTGGTTAATTATCTACAATTAACATAACTCGTATTCCTATTATGTCTCCTAACTCATACTTACTATGTCTTTACAATTTCTTTACACTTACCCCTTCTTTACTTACTTTCCATTACTTTAAGTTTATCTCCTTACTTAACAATAATGTACCTTTACATATATGTACATATGTATATGTGAGTATACATATATATATACTTATTATAATTTAATAATTAATGTTTTTTGGATGACTCGACCGACCTTACCCAGGGTCGGACCCAAGGTCGGTCAAAGTCAGTAGGGTAATACGCTGGAAATTTTCAGGGCCGGCCGACCTTGCATGTCCGGTCCCAAGGTCAGTCCATTCCAGTAGGTTTTGGCTTCGACATTCTGGACTCGACCGACCTTGCATGTCCGGTCCCAAGGTCGGTCCATTCTAGAAGGTTTTATTACGGGAAATTTTCTGGCCGACCGACCTTGCAAGTCCGGTCCCCAAGGTCGGTCCATTCCAGAAGGTTTTCGTCTTTGTAAATCTGGGCTCGACCGACCTTGCAAGTCCGGTCCCAAGGTCGGTCCAGTCCAGTAATTGCATTTTTATTTCTGTTTTCAGTCCTCTCTTTTACCCATTACTTCCCCATTGTTCCTACACTCAATCCCACATGTTTTAACACTAAACAAACCTCCTAATACACCTTAGTTCATCCATTAACTCATTACCCATTCCTATACTAATTTGCACACTTGTTTTCTAAATTCATTTCAGCACTTACACTATCTTCCCTTAGTTGCATTTTGTTACAGATTTTGACTCTAACTCTCTCCATCCATAGCTCCCTCTTCTAATGTCATTTCTAAAGCTTCTAAGGCATTAGACATCTCTCCTAACCTACCCATTAACTAGCTCCAATCAAAATCTGTTTCAAAGTGTATTTCCTACCTAGTTAAACTCTTAAGTCTCTCTAGTTCCTAGGTAAATTTTGACATAACCTTTCCTATATTTCTACATTCTCACCACATCATTTTAGCTCACAAAACATCGCTCATTTCACCTGTTTGTAAACAGCATCAATATACCAAACTCTCCAACACAATACTACACTAAACAACATTAAATTCCTGCACTCAACATTAATTCCCATCTAGGTTTCAACAAACTTTTACATGTCTTTTAAAGGTTTAAAACATTTTAGTTCTTCTTCCACATTACACTATTACTCATTCCCATTTTACAATACCCATTTACGCTACTAAAATCTGTTACATCAACCATTACAAAACTACACAAAGATGAGTGTAATTACCTTGTTTTCCCTTCTAGTTTCTCTTTTCTTCTTCTTTCTTCTTCCTTTCCTCTTTCTTTTCTCTTCCCACCGATTTTGTAAATCAAACTCTCCAACACTACAACCCATTGATATACACATTTCAATACCAAAGATTAACCCTAACCATCTTTAAGCTTTAAGGTAAGTTGTAGGGTTTAGAGACTTCATTACCTTGCAAGGATGTAGATGAAGTTTTGGACAGCTCAAGAACAAGATTTCTCACCCTCCACGAATGCCAAAATCGGCTAGAGTACAAAGCACCAACAAGGGTTTAGTTTAAAATTTCGTTTTGCCCACAACGCCTAGAAAAGATGAGGTTTCAAGAATATTTTTACCTCAAATTAATAAGGAGATGAAGGTGGTTCTAATGGTGGTCTTGAAGCTCCAAATGCAGCACACCCATGGAAGTGAAAGTGAGAGTTTTCGAATTTTGAAAGGAGGAATATATTCTCCTTGATGAGGGGATTCCAATGGTATAATTTTTGTAATTTTTGGTGAAGGTTTGATGGGTTAACAAGAGGAGAGAAGTGGGTGTTGTGGGAAATGGCAAATCGCCATTGCTGCTGCTTGCTTGGGGAGGAAGAAGAAAATAGAGAGTGAGGGAGAAGGGTGTGTACGTGAGTGAGGGAAATGAGAGTATAGGAGAGAGAGTAAAAGTGAGGGTGAGGTTTACTTTATTGCTTTTTGATTTGTTTGTCTTTTTACATATAAGGAACAATAAAGATGAGGGAGTGTGAGAGAGAGGGGATCAAAATCGGCCACCCCACTGCACACACACACACACTTTGCATTTTTATTTTAATAGTGGACACACTAGTTTTAGTTATTTATGTTTCCACCCTACAACTTCCCGTTTTTGACAGTTTTTACTGTTTTCTCGTTTTATTGATTTTATTGGTTCTAGATCTTCATTAATGTTTATTAATGATTATATAGTTGACCAAAATTGTTACGAGTCTATTTGACCCGCTTAAAGTCACGTTTTCCCGGTTTCCTCGAAAAACGTGCTTTAAGGTTCGTTAGCATTTTTAATCCGTTTTAAGGATCCGTTTTCTTCGGGATTTGTTCCCTCATGATTATTTAGACTTAATTAAGTTTCTAAATCACTTATTAGCCTAATTAATCACTATTTTTAATTACGGGGTATTTCAAATTCACACACTTATAAACTAATTTTATATTTTAAAACTACACTACTATGTATTAATTGTAAAACTAAATGCTAAGAATAACCAAATTAAATTTACGCTCAAAATAATAAACAAAGAAATATAAATACAGCAGTTGACAACGCACAACAACAATTATCAGAAATTGGCAACACGCGCTTCGGGAATCATCCCACAAAACAGGTTCCAACTATGAATTTGGGCACAAATATGTGAACAGGGTTAGCATTTTCAGAAATCGACATGGATACATACACATATGCAAATTTTTAGAAATTGATCGCATACCAAGTTCAGAGAGAGTCGACGCCGACGACCACTAGTTGAGGTTACTGAAGGCGTTCGAGTAGGCGGTGAATGGTGGCGATGGGCGTTACTAAGGTGGCGGGAGCGAAGACGACAATGGTTACTAAGGTGGCTGGAGGGAGGAGTCAATTTCATCAAGGAAGTAGCGTGAGAGAGAAGTGTTAGAGGTTACTGTAAGTGTGAAGAGTAAACGGGCAAATTTTCAGGTTAAAAGGACTTTAGATTACGGTTAACTATAAAACCTTAATCAAAACTTTAGATTACGGTTTTATAGTTAACCGTAATCTAAAGTCTAACGAAATAAAAAATAGAGCGCAAATTTTTTTTGGCCTATGCTGGGTTTCAAAATCAGGATCAATGGTATTGACTCAATGTACCCGTAGCCACTAGATCATGAGTCTTATTCGATCAACGTTACACAACATATTTATTGTAACATTTCATTTGTCTTTCTGATATATATATATATATATATATATATATAAAAATAAATTGGAAAAATGATGTCGTTCACAGTCATTTTGATTATGCGCATCTAAAGCGGCATCAAAAAAATTAAATAGTGCGGGAAATATTTGGCGTGAGGTTAAAACGACATCGTTGATCATCAGTGGACAGGGACTTTACATCACGGTTATCAGTAAACCGTAATATAAAGTCCGTTGACCGTCAAAGCGTGTGTCTACACAAGGACTTTAAATTAGTTTACTGATAACCGTGATCTAAAGTCCGTTGTAAAAAACACGTCCCTACCTCCGATTGATTATTGCTTACAGTTATTTCTATAAACGTCATTAATTAATTATGGCCCTCCTATTAATCACGGTTTGTGTTTAAGCCGTGAATAATAAGCCGTCATTAAGGGCCTCCGTTCCACCGGTGTGACAGAAATTGGATTTTCGAACCACTCTCCGTGTTCCTTGGCTACAGTACGCATCACAAAGGGTACATTTGTCTAGACTCCATCTCTAACCATGTATATATCTCTAGGGATGTTGTCTTTGATGAACTTAAATACCCTGTTTAGTCTCCTCAAGCTCCCCTTTCTCTATCCCCACCTACTACCCATTATTCATGTTCCCATTCTGTCCTCATCCCCACATACAACACTCAATCCCACTATACCTTCTCCACCCCTCACCCTCAACTACTCCCACTTCCTCAAATACTCTCATTGATGTCTCACCTGCTCCAAACAACTCAGCCAGCTCCAGCTTTACCCCCTTGCTAGCCTCATCTTCTTCTCTCTCACCTCCTCCTCCACCACCTCTCCCCTCCCACCCTATGCTATGACCACCAGATCCAGAAACCTCTCATTCGGACTAATGGAACCATTCCTTGGTCCCAAGCTCACTCAATATCTATTGTCCTAGATTCTCCTTCATACACTCAAGCAGTGTAATACCCCGAATGGCGATCTGCCATATCCTTTGAGTATGAAGCCCTCATGAACAATAAAACCTGGACTCTCATTTCTGCCCCTCCTAATACTCCCATTCTAGGGATCAAAAGGGTCCTTAAAACCAAATACTCAGCTGATGGTTCTATCGAATGCCGCAAGGCCCGGGTGTTGGCCAAGGGCTACACTCAAACTCATGGAGTTGACTATTTTGACACTTTCAACCCATGTCATTAAACCTACTACCGTCCGTCTTTTTCCATCTATAGCTTGTACTAAAAACTGGCCCATCCGCCAGTTGGATATCCAGAACGTATTTTTGCATGAAGAGCTCACTAAAACAGTCTATATGTCCCCCAACCCCCTAGGTTTAAGGACACCGCTCACCCTAATCTGGTGTGTAAACTACAGAAAGCCATATACGGCCTGAAGCAAGTCCCAAGGGCTTCGTATTCCAAATTGTCTGATGCTCTTATTAATACGAGGTTCACTGGTTCTAAGGCAGACACTTCTCTCTTTATTTACAACTACAATAGTGAATCTGTCTCTGTGCTTATATATGTTGATGACCTAATTTTTACAGGCAACTCTCCTACACTTCTCTCACAATTTGTCACACATTTATCTACCCTTTTTCCAGTAAAAGATATGGGTAGTCTACATTACTTCCTTGGCATTCAAGTTGATATACATCACAGAGGCATATATCTTTCACAAACCAAATACATACAGGACATACTTCACAAAGCAAACATGAAAGCCTGTCGACCCCTTCCCACCCCGATTACCCCATCCACAGATATTTCACAACCTTTATAACCCTTCTCAGATCCTACGACATACAGAAGTCTACTGGGCAGTTTACAGTATTTGACAATGACGAGGCCAGATATAACTTACACGATTAATCGACTCTATCAAATGATGCATAGTCTCACCAAAACCTAGTGGTGCGCGCTCAAACGGCTGCTCTGCTACCTTAACTCCACCAAAGACTTCCGCTTTCACATTTCCGCCCGCTCCAACCTCCGTCTCCATGGCTATGCGGACTTCTACTGGGCGGGATCTCCGGCTGATAAACGCCTGAAAACGGGCTTCTGTGTATACCTCGATGCCCCTCCAACAACTGAGGCTGAGTACCGATCTTTGGCTACGGTTGTTTATGATCACTAGTAGATAAAATGTCTAAAACGACGGCTTATAAGAGACGGTTTATAATAAAACCGTCTTAAATAACTCCTTCCGCGCGCGCCATTTAATTTTAAAGACGATTTAGAATAAACCATCGTTTATAGTGTCTTTTTTTTGGCGGAAAAATGTCTTAAAAGACGGTTTAGTATAAACCGTCATTTATAGTTGTTTTTTTTGCGGAAAAACGTCTTAAAAGACGGTTGTTTAAGAACCGTCGTTTAAAGGTCTTTTTTTCTTTGGCGGAAAAACGTCTTAAAAGACGGTTCTAAAATAACCGTCGTTTTACGTGTTTTTTTTGTGTCTTAAAAGACGGTTCTTTTAGAACCGTCGTTTATGATGTGTCTTAAAACCCCTCTCGGTTACACCCCGCTTTCCTTCTCAGCCCTCTTTCCCCGATACTCTCTCGATCATCAACCTCCCGTCTTCCGGCGCCGTAGCTCTTCCACCGATCCAGTTCGCTGCCTAACTCCACCGTCACTGCCCGTGTCTTCCTCCATTCGCGCGCTGTCCCACCGTCGGTCAAGGAGCTCCAGTCCCGCGCTGCCCCACCGTCGGTCAAGGTACTCCAGTCGTGCCAGTACACCACCGTCGCCCGCGCCCAACACCACCGTCGCCAGTCGCGCCCAACACCAACACCACCGTCACCTGCAACCTCACCCAACACCATCGTTGAGCAAGTGTTTCGGCGTCCTTCCCCTTCCGATTCTCTAGCCCCTCTTGGCGTCCTGAACCGGTAATATACTCACGGTAATTTTTTGTTAATCCATTACAGTTTTTAGTATTTTGCATATTGGGGATGGTGGAGTGCTCCTGATAGATAAATTCTGAACTCTTGAAGTTATTGTATGTGTTGCTTCTGATATAGTAGCGTATACAATTTCAGTTATTATCTTTGATCGTTGGTGTGATGAGGATGTTGATAAAGATCTGTTTAGCTTCTCTTGTGTTTCTTCTCCTGTTGCTGCTGTTAGTTCTGAATCAGAAAGACAGCTTTTGACATAATTATCAGTAGCTTTCTTGGTTTTGGGATCTGAATTATCATTGTAGGAAGGACAAGCTTCTCTTTTATCACAGGATCTGCAGTTCTTGGATTCAGTTTTGTTAGGTTTTCCCTTTGCGTATTTGGTGTAGGTTCTGAATCGTACACTTTGAAGTTTGGTCCAAAAAAAAGAAGGTTAAATTGAAATCAATACAGTTGCTGCCAATCTAGAAATGACATAATTAAGATATAACATATATAAGAAACTAGAGCAAATGTTCGTAAATTAAGCTGATGCTCTCTTCGTAACTGTAACTACGTTTGTTAACGTAATTCGGTGAGAATGTTGAAAAACAAGGGATCAATGTATTTAGTATTTGTAGACATTTTTTACACATGATTCAAACACTAGCAATTTCGTTTTGCTGGCTTCTGTATGAACTCGAACAAACTGGTGCTCAGGAGAAACCCATTCACTTTATTTGTTGTTTAACAGTGGTTCATTCTCCTTCAAGCACATAAAACAGTTTTTTTCAGTCTAATTTCGTGTCATTTTGCTTTTTCTACTTGAGGTAGATTTTGATGATCCAATAAGTGTATCAATATGTGTAGATATACTTCTTTCGGGCATCACCTAGGATGTCGAACACTCTTCTTGATCTATTTGATTTGCCTGAAACTGCATCTCCTTGATCAATTATTCCAATTGCATGTATACTATACCCAAATGACCGTTCCTCAATCAAGTAGAACGTGATTTAATCTGCTTATTGTTGGCTCTTTTTAATGGTATACTTTTGGGTCAAATTGTGGAGGTTCTTAGAACGGGAAAACAAAGAAAAACAGGGGAGATCATGCCAAAATTTTCTTGTGAAATTTTAGATCTTCTGATTTTTATCTGCACTTGACTATTTCTTACTATTAGAAATACATTATATAAAATATATAACTCCCCATCTTCTCAGTCTTTGTTGCACCTAATATCTATCGATCGATATACTACGATTCCACCTAATACTGAGCTTAGTGTTTATTTTTTTCGCCCTAGGACGTACATGCTCTGTGATCTGTTCATTCTCTTCTTGTGAATCACTGGTGGGCTACTACATCTTGTACACCACACAGGCTGAAAAGAGTTCACCTTGGAACCGTAATACACTTGAACTTACCCTCTTCTCTCTAGCATAATTATGACACATGCTCTGCAATCTCATTCCCTTATTGTGACCGCTCTTCTACAGTGATAATAATCACGGGGCTGCTGCATCTTCTTTCTTACATATTCTCACTGGGCTGCTGAAAGCAGTTCATTTTGGAACCGGTAATACACTTGAACTTACCTTCTTCTATCATGTACAATTATGACACACAAGCTCTGCAATCTCATTCTTTTATTTTGACCGCTCCTCTACAGTGATAAATATCACCGGGCTGCTGCATCTTCTCTCTGGCATATATTCTCACCGAGCTGCTGAATAAGGTACATTTAATGTTTTTCCTTAAGTAATATATGTTACATCTCGTACACCAAATTTAATGTTTTTCTTAAGTAATATATGTTACATCTCGTAGACCTCTCTACTAAACTGTCCGCGCCTTGCAGTGAGTAAATCACTAAACTGCTGCATCTTGTACACCAGATTTTATACAAGCTGAAAACAGTCTACTTCAGAACCGGTAATACACTCGAACTTGGTCATATTGAACTTGCTTCTATTACTACTATTTAATTTGTTGACTTTCCTATCATATTCGGATGATTTAGGTTTTTAATTACATTATGTCTTATTTGCTCCTAATTTACTGTTGATGAAGAACTGCTGCTGGAAAACTGCTTTTTTTCACTTTGAAAAATTGAGCATTGTACTCCTGCATTTTTAAGGTATGTTACAATAATTTGTACCTTCTTAAAACGCACTACTTCGCCTCTGTTTTTGATGCTTTCATTATTATGTTTTTACTATCACTTTTGCACTACAATTGTAGTTACTATTTTTTGTACTGTTACTTTCTATTTTCTTAAACAGAGTTAATCTGATTGGATTCCTCACGTTTCTTCATCACTAAACTATTACACTTATCATCTGCATCGAATAAGGTACATTTAAAATGTTTTCCTTAAGTAATATATGCTTATGCAACATATATAGTTAATTATCCGTCCATTGAACGCCTTATTATCCTCCACAATGAAGTAGACTTCCTTTCGCTCATCCTCGTCGTGACTGACAAAGATACAAAGTCAACAAACTTAACAGTCCATATCCTAGTCTTCATCACAACAATTCTTCTGCCGTGATTATTCCTTTTGTTCATCCTCGTCGTGACTGACAAAGATGCAAAGTCAACAAACTTAACAGTCCATATCCTACTCTTCATCACAACAATTCTTCTGTCGTGATTATTGCTTTATTAATTCTTCAATTTGCCCTTGGTTTTTCACATGTGGCACTAAACAATATTTTAAAGGATATCAGATGGCAAACTCATGGATGTACAGCGGAAAATTGGATAACAAGTTTCTTGAGGGAGTTGACAAATTTTGCAATGTACTGGTCGATAATCTGACTCCTGCTAATAAGGGATACATATTTTGTCCTTGCGTGGACTGTAGAAACTATTTGAAGTATCAAGGGATAGAAAAATAAAGGAACATTTGATTCGTCGTGGTTTTACAAAAGACTATGAAGATATAGTCCGGTGGCATGGTCAAAGGGCGGTAGATGTCATGTGTAATGAACAAGAGGAAGTTGAAGATAATCAAACAATTGTGGTCGATGACAATGACATAGTAGACAATGAACCAGATTAAGATGACATTGCTGCAATGCTGGAAGATGTTGAACAAGAGTTTTACAATAGGCCAGACACCTATGAGACTTTGCTGGATTCATCCAAAACACCGCTGTATTCGGGGTATGATTCTATAAAATTGAGTAAATTAAGCGCAGTCTTGAAACTCTTCAATCTAAAATCGAAATTTGGTTGGAGTGATGTGAGTTTCACTGCTCTCTTACAGATGATGAAGAGCATACTACCTAAGGATAATGTTTTACCAACATCGACTTATGAAGCAAAAAAGATGTGTCCAATGGGTATGGGGTACAAAAAGATCCACGCTAGTCCATCTGGTTGTATTTTGTACTGGAAGGGTAATGAATTTGCTGATAAATGTCCAGAATGTGGGGAATCACGTTATGCGAGGAAAAACCAAAATGAATGCACTGGTCGTCGTAAGGTGGCATCCCCTGCTAAAGTGTTGTGGTATTTGCCCATAATACCACGATTGAAGCGTCTATTTGCAGTTGAAAAAGATGCGGAGAATCTAAGGTGGCATTCGACTCACAGAAAAAATGATGGTAAATTGAGACATCCGGCAGATGCGTCCCAGTGGAAAAACATTGACATGAAATTTCCTCAGTTTGCTAGCGAGCCAAGAAACTTGAGACTCGGTTTGTGTACTGATGGGATGAACCCTTACGGTACATTGAGTAGCATACACAGCACGTGGCCGGTATTATTGATGATCTACAATCTTCCCCCGTGGTTGTGTATGAAACCTAGACACATTTTGTTGTCACTTTTGATATCTGGTCCAAAACAACCGGGCAACAAAATAGATGTTTTTCTACAACCATTGATAGATGACCTACAACTCTTGTGGAATGAAGGGGTCATGGTGTATGACTCATTTGGAAAAGAGAATTTTAACTTACGGGCTATGTTATATTGCACAATCAATGACTTTCCTGCGTATGGTAATCTTTCTGGTCACACAGTCAAAGGTGCATGTGCATGTCCTATTTGTGGTGAGCATACATCAAATATCCGCTTGAAACATAGTGGTAAGAATGTTTACATGGGTCATCGAAAAATGCTTCCAAAGGGCCACAGATATCGCAAGATGTCGATTGAGTTTGACGGAAAGACTGATCACAGTGTGTCTCGTCCTCCTTTACCAGGTTCAGAGGTGTATAAAAAGGTGCATAATATTGTCAACAACTTTGGTCCTTCGATAAGAAACACAGAGAAAAGTGTATGGAAAAAAAGTCAATCTTTTGGGAACTTGAGTATTGGCAACATTTAGATGTCAGACATTGTATTGATGCAATGCATATCGAAAAAAATGTCGGAGAGAGTGTTACCGGAACCCTCTTGAACATACCAGGCAAGACCAAAGATCACATAAAGGGGAGAAGAGATTTGATTTATTTGAACATAAGGGAAGATCTTTGGCCACAAGAACGTGGAAAACGCATGTTCTTGCCTCCTGCATGTCACACATTGTCAAAACAAGAGAAACATAGTCTGTGCAATATCCTCCACAATATCAAGGTGCCATCAGGGTATTCGTCTAACATAAGAAAACTTGTTTCAATGTCTGATCTGAAATTAGTTGGAATGAAATCCCATGATTATCATGTATTAATGCAAGATTTTTTACCCGTCGCAATTCGTGGGATCCTACCTGATGCGGTGAGAAACGCAATCACCAACCTTTGCGTGTTTCTCAAAGCAGTATCTGCTAAAGTTCACGATGTGGATAATCTAGACAAATTACAAGCTGATCTTGTTGTCACGATGTGTCAGTTGGAGATGTATTTTCCTCCTTCATTCTTCGACATCATGGTTCATTTATTGGTTCATTTGGTCAGAGAGATTAAAGAGTGTGGCCCTGTATATCTTCGTTATATGTATCCTTTTGAAAGATACATGGGTATACTGAAGAGAAAAATGAAGAATCGTCGTCGTCCGGAAGGAAGTATTATAGAGGGATATATAACAGAGGAAGTTGTTGATTTTTGTACTCACTATCTGGAAGATGTTGAATCCATTGGTCTTCCTAGATCTAGACATGAAGGAAGACTCCAGGGACACGGTACCGTTGGGAGAAAAATGAAGAGAATTGATATTGAAACCCTTAACAAAGCTCACTTAGTTGTGCTGAGTCACCTTGAAATTGTAGAACCGTATTTTGAAATGCACCTGTCCCTGCTTGCAGCACAAAATCCAACAATGAGTGACATCAGGCTAAAAAAGGAGCAGAATAAAACGTTTGTGAAATGGTTCAAGGATAAAGTTTTTTCGAACCAGTCAACTACAGTGCCAGCATTAGTGAAGACGTTGGCACTTGGTCCTAATCTTGACGTTGTTTCATACGAAGGGTATGACGTAAATGGCTACAATTTTTATACGGAACGACAAGATCAAAAATCAATGAATCAAAACAGTGGCATCAATGTGATTGCTTACCAGAGTATGTACAATGTCAGAGGTATGGGTCAAAATCCAGTGGAGTTGAAACAATCATACTACGGTGTTGTACAAGATATTTGGGTTCTAGATTACACCGCATATGAGACTTGTGTGTTTCGGTGCAAGTGGATTGACAACAGACATGGTTACCGTGAGGAGAAACATGGTATGAAACTAGTTCATCTTGGTGGTGCAACACCCACAGTTGAGCCGTTTGTTGTTGCAACTAAGGCGAAACAGGTATATTACATTTCTGACCAATCTAATCCTAGATGGTCCTTTGTACTTCAAGGAAAAAGAGGAATAGTTGGTGTGGATGGTGTGGTCGATGAGGATGAATACGACATGCAAGATGAAATACCAAGCCTTTCGATTCAATTACCAGAGTTGGACCATATTACAAATTTTGTGCGGTCAGACCATGACGAAGGAATGTGGATTGATTAATGTGAGCTTATTTATTATTTCTTTTGTCCATCAATGACATTGAATAGTTTATTTATGGCTTTTCCATTATTGATAGTTTTGTTTCCGTATTTATAATTTCTTAGTTTCATTTACTTGTTAATTATCTAAATCTTCTATTTATATTGCATGCAGGAATCAAAATGGACATCGATATGGATGATCAGACTTTATTGTGATGAGGGTGGGGTTTGATGGACTATGAACCATCACAGCAGCCACAGCAGCACCACAGCACAGCCAGCAGCCACAGCAGCAGCCCAACAGCCCAGCAGCAGCCACACAGCAGCACCAGCAGAAATCGTCAAACAAACGAAAGGGTAGGGGGCCGAGCAGAGGGGTGAGGTTGAAGAAAGATGCAGATATTGATCTAATCTGGGATAAATACTTCAGAAGCTGGGGAGACTGTAAAGCTGAGTTCGCAAGCATGTTAGGAAATCTTGCGAAGTCGCGTTGCTCAATTAATAAATAGAGGCACGAGGAGGAAGAAGTGAAAGAATCAATGTGGCAGCAAGTACAACAACGGTACAAAATACCAGATGAAGCGCGGACGACGGTTCTGTCACTTATAGGTGCACGGGCGAGGCAGTTCAGATCTTTCTTGGTGGCGAACTGGATCAGGAAATCGCGCGACGTGCCACCATGGATATTTTATGATGGCATGATCACAAAGGAAGAATGGGAAGAGTTCGAGAAGTTTCACACGTCGGAGCAATTCATGGTATACATTTTTTTTAATGAATCTATATTTAAGTTTGAATCTAAATTTTTATAACACAAATTTTAATATGTGTATATATTGTTTTAATGAATAGTTTAATGATTTGTATTGATAGGAGGTTCAAGAAAGCAAGGGCAAACCGAGCAAAAAATAGATTTCAACAGTATATGGGCCGGAAGGGATACACTGGTAGCATTCCCAAGTGGAAAGATGCGGTTTGCTCACAAAAAAGAATGACGATGGCGTTGAAGTTCCCATCAACACTGTGTATGAAGCCAACCGAGTTCAGCTCTACGTTTTGGGTCACTCAAAAGTAGATAAGGATGGGAAGATAGTACACCCGCGACCAGAGACAGCAGAGTTGGCTGCTCAGATTGTAAGTGTTTAACTTTTTCAATAATAACAGTTTTGTTTAAAAGTTTATTTTTTACAATTTATAACTTATTGCTTATTTTTTGGATCATCTTACTAGGCTGAAGCCTCACAGCGAGGGGAGATAGATATATTTGCTCCACCGAGTCAAAATGATCCGCTGAATCAACTTCTTGGATTAAAGGATCATCCTGGAAGGGTTAGAGGTTTCGGGGGACAAGTGCGTCAGAAATTTGTATTTGAAAAGTCCACCTCAAAAAGTCTGACGAGCAGGAGGTGTCTGCACTTGTAGATCGAGAGAGTGAATGAGGTTGTTTTAAGGCTTTGGGGGACGAAACCAACAAACTGATCTAACCCGACCGACTTCTTCATCTAGTTGTACCGCCCCTTCTGATCCGTATCCGTTTGCTAATCTGAAGGTTAGTATGTCTCTATTAATCTTGTTCGTCATGGTAAATGTATGACTGTAAAAAATACTAGCCTTATTCACATTTAAATTGTAATTTTACTTATTTTAGGAACAAAAAACATGTCGTCTACAAATCACGCTTGATGGTTATCCTGTGGATGCTGCATACGGTACTGTGCTACAATCAGCATCAACTACATTGATTAATCTCAAGCGTCTTCCCCCATTCTATGCTAGAGTAATCCTGCAGACCATCATTGATGGATTTGAGAATGCTTTTCTTCCCATGGATATTGATGGCAAAGTCACACTATTTGATGGGAAGGGTGCTATTGTACCATGGCCAGTCGGTTTTATTGTCATCACTGATGAGGTATGTAAATTTTATGAATTGTTTTCCCTTTAATGTATACATTGTTTTAACTTCTTTGTATTATATATGATTGGGTAGATCCCTGATCAAACGAGAAGATTGGGAAACCGTGATGAAGAGATCAACCAATCAATGGATGTTGATCGAGAGAACACACAGTTGGCTGAGGGCAACCAGAAATCCAAGGGGAAAGAACCTATGCAGACAGAGGTAACTACTGAAGCTCAGCGAAAGAAGTTTGTGTGTCCCCCCTTTGTGATCATCATTTCGCGAAGTATGAGAAGATACTGTATGACTGATATTGCAAAAGAGTCTGCATATGCTAGCGTGTCAGTGTTGTTACCTGAGTGGCTTTTCCATTACGAAGCGGATCAAAGAACATTAATAAATTTTGAGGACATCAAAGAGATGCTGTGCAGAGATGTTGAATATATCTATCATCCAAGCATATTCCCTGTAAGTGTTACTTTTGTTTCTTACATTCGAAAATAAATTTAAATAAAATAACTTGTAATTTAAGGACTACCTTGTTATGTTTGTTTTGCTATTCCACCTTTAATTATTATTATTTTGTTGAAGGTATATGAAAGCTAGATTGCGTCATAAAAAAATTGGAGATGTGTGACATTCTTATCCTGAAACAACATCGCTAGATTCTGCAAACAGAGACCCGGCCGGATACAGGAACTATGTCGCATGGTATAACGAAGGCTGTTCAAAACAGTAGTAGATACGTGATGATCCCTTTCCATCAGACGTGCGTAATACTCTCCCTCTTGCATTTAATTCGTTTTGTTAAGTTTGTGACTTATTGTATTATTATATGATAACTATTTTCAAAATTACAATCGTAGCAACCATTGGGTACTCCTTGTGTCTCCATGGCAACATCACAATTACTTGTGCTTGACCCATTACGAATGTATCGTGACTTGCAAATCGACGACTTGTTCAAAGCGTAAGTGTTAGTTAATGAATGCAACTTATTGTTTGTCTATATAATATGATGAACCGAATTAATGATTTAATTTTGAACTTAACAGTGCTTATATGAAGACGGTTCTTCAACAGTTTGACAACCTTTCAATTGTTCATCTTGAGGTACAGTTATTTATCATTATTGTGTTAGTCGTAATTTGCTATTTTTGATTTGTTTTTGTTTTCTATATACTTGTCAATGTCCAAGGCAAATGGACTCTAAGAGTTGTGGTTACTATGTAATGCGATACATGTTGGAAATTGTCTTAAACATAGAGAAGCTCACAAAAGATGATGAGGTATATTATACATTCCATTACATATACATTTTATAAATCTGTCTATAATTTTTGTTTAAAACAAATAATATGTGTCTTTACATACATATTTGTTTATCTTGTTCTCTACAGGTTCGAGAACATTTCAAGAACTCGGGCAAAACTTACTCGGTCAAAGATCTGCAATTAGTAAGAGAGCAGATGTGTTTGTTCATCATCAAGTGTTTCAAGAAATAGAGTACGTATCTATGATCAGTTCTTATAATTTGTGTAAGTATTTGATGTTGATGAAACAGTTGGGATCATGAGATAATTGACTCTCTAAGTCTGTATTTTCTTCTGCATCTTTGTAGATCCACGTCAACGGTGGCAGCAATGACAGAGGAAGCTCAAAGGAAGAAAATGATTTCATGGATAGGACTGGGAGGTCAAAAAAGATGGTGACTACAAGACTGTCAAGCTGTTGTCATTGTGTGTTTTACTTCACACTTTTTTGGTTAATTTGTGAAAAAGTATCGATTACACTGTTGGACTAGCTGTGTCATGATTGTGTTGTAGCTTTTTAAATTGCAATGGCAATCTGTGTGTGAAGCATGCCACACATTACATATTTTGGTGAAATATGATTGTTGTACAGTGCTGCTATTATGCAGGTTTGGTAGATGTAATCATTTGTGAGTACAGAGGGAATGAATGCCACATTACATATTTGGGTGAAATATGATTGTTGTACAATGCTGCTATTATGCCGGTTTTGTGGATGTAATCATTTGAGATTACAGAGGGAATGAAAAAACAGTAAAAAAAATTGAAAAAAAATATACTATAAAAGACGGTTCAACAGAAACCGTCTCTTAAAGTGAAAATGGCGCGACCGGTTTACGTCTATAAAAGACGGTTCTATCGCAGAACCGTCTTTTATACTGATACTATAAAAGACGGTTCTCCTTAAACCGTCTCTTATAATCAATTTCGCGCGTCTGGAATGCGCGCGGGAAGGTGACTATAAACGACGGTTTAAGGAGAACCGTCGTTTAAGCTCCCCAATTCGCGCGTCTGTTAACGTTATTAAACGACGGTTTTGAACCGTCGTTTAAGATAAAATTGAATAAACTACGCCGGTATAAGAGACAGTTCGAAACCGTCGTTTTTAGACAGTTTGAACCGTCTCTTTTGGAGCGCGCCGTACCAGTGGATTTATTGTGGATTCAGCACTTGTTCACTGAAATTTCTCTCCCTCTTCACTCTCCTCCCATGGTGTGGTGCGACAATCTCGGCGCAGTTTGCTTGCCTGCAAATCCTATTTTTCACTCTCGCAGAGAGAAGATTTAAAACATGTCCAGCTGGACTTTGAAGATCTACCACATCTCTACCAGAACCTGGAGCCAGTTCAAGCGAGGGAGGATGATAAGTATAATAAGGCCCAGCCCAATACTAGTTAAAGTAATACAGTCCATTATTTGTACTCAGTCCCTTTACAGTCTAGTCCCCTAGTATATATATGTATTTAGAATGGCATTCTGTACTACTAGGGGTTTTACAATTGTATTCTCTTCTACAGTAGCCGCAGAGTTACGTCAATACCAGAAACATTTTATTCCAATTAAGTTGCATTACTCTCCCCTGAATAGGCGATTCCAAGGCGATTCAGAAGGCCGCGCACCCTAGGGTTTGCTCTACTGCCATTCTCGTCATGCATTGGGCAAATTTCCCCCGTCTGCCATCACCTATGCCACATGCCCGTTCAAATTCAGTAGATTTTGCCACACCAAACACGCTAATGTCCTGCCTAAGACACATTTTAATTCCCGACACATGCAAATCATTACCAAGCTGTCAGTTTCGCAAGCCTCTTCCGCTTCTGCTTCATTCAAAAAGTCTCACGCTCTGGTTTACCCGATACTCTTACACAATTCGCAGTCTGCACCCCTTCTCGATTATCTGTTTCCGTTCACGACGCCGCATCCCTATCATCACCCTCCTGCTGCTATCTTTCGCAACCCTTGCTTTACCAAAAATGGCAGCTTCTTCCTCTCGGGTGGACGACATTGCCGCGCATTACGCTGCCCTAGCTCTCACTGAAGCAGAAGAAGATACTCTTGATGTTTCTGATGTCACAGCTGCTGACCCGGCCTTCAACTACTCATGCTCGCTTCTTGGTAAGCTGCTAATTCTTAAGTCCATTGATGTTAACGCCATGGGACGATCATTTGCCAAGCTGTGGCGTCTTGAAGAACAATTGCTGGTTCGTACCTTGGGTTCTGGAATTTACTTGTTTGAGTTCCCGGATGAACAACACAAGTTTGAAGCTCTATCACGTGGTCCTTGGACGTTTGAAGGATGTTTGCTGGTCTTAACCGAGATTGATCCTCATCGGTCGCCCCAAGACCATGAATTTCGCTATGTTCCTTTCTGGGTTCGGGTGCATGATGTACCCATGTGGCTTTTGAATCCACTGTTTGCACGTAGAATCGGGAACAAGATCGGTCAATTCTTGGATTACGTCAACTATGACCGACGCTTTGCTGGGCCGTATGTTCGACTTAAGGTGTTGCTTGACCTCTCTAAACCATTGCTGCGTTTTGTTACCGTAACCATAGCAGGGAAGTTCTCTGTTTTTCGTATTTCATATGAGCGTTTGCCTACTCTTTGCTTCATTTGTGGTTATTTTGATCATACTGTACGCGATTGTCCTCATCGCTCTGAAGTGACAGGGACTGAGTTCCCTTATGGCTTGTGGCTTAAGTCTAGCACTTTCAATCCCTCACACTCCAGACCCGCCTTGCCTGCCATTGTGACTCCGCTGCATGTCGCTTCACCAGTCCACCGTGCCAACTCACCTTCCCATGCAATGGAGGATGTCCAACCCCGTACCAATGTTGTACCTTTGTCTTCTGCTGCTGCGGGGCACCAGCTTCAGCTCTCTGATCCTTCTGCTACGCCACAAGCTGACGTTAAGGCTGCTGATGATTTGGAGATTGAGGAGGGCGAGATAGTGGCATCTCCAACTGGTTCAGCAAACCGCAAGCGAAAACAGCAAGAGGATGATGCTGTTCACTCCAACGTCGAAGTCTCTGATGCTGCAATGGTTGGGGTTGCTGATGAAGCTAGGGATGCTGTTGGTTCTGAGGCCGCTAATCGGGCAGGTTCGGTAGAGATTCATGAGTCTATTAAGCGACTGAAGAGTTCTGATGCAGATGATTCCGCATCTCAGGCGACTCCAGGGGATGCCTCGGGTCGCCAGGATTAATATCGATCTTGGTTGCGAACTGTCGTGGGCTAGGTAGTAGGGCGGCAGTTTGTTGGCTGTTAGGGTTGGTAGCTCGGGAAGATCCTCTTTTTGTTGTTTTGTTGGAGACTAAGCTCTCCGCTTTTGAAATGCGGTCTGTCGCATCTAGACTTAGGGGATATTGTTGGGGGGCGGGTGATAGTGAAGGGCGGAAAGGAGGGTAGCTTTGTTTTGGAAGGAATCTGTAACTGTGTCCTTATCTAGCTTTTCAAGTCATCATGTTGATGCTTTTGTCTGTAATCTTGGGGGTAGGAAATGGCGGCTGTCAGGAGTTTATGGTTGGTCTTCTGTAACTGAAAAATGGAAAACTTGGCGCCTTTTGCGTTATCTATGTTCTCAGTGGGTGGGACCTTGGGTGCTCGGCGGGGATTTTAATGAAATATTACATGTGCGGGAACATCATGGCAGGGGCTTTCGGTCACAGTCAGCAATGAATGCTTTTCGGAATTGTCTTCGAGATTGTTCCCTTACTGATTTGGGTTTCAGGGGAACTTGTTTTACTTACACCAGGCGTGCGGACTCACCTTTTCACGTTAAGAGTCGTTTGGACCGTTTTATTGCGAATGATGATTGGTTATCTCTTTACCCGAATGCTCAGAATTATCACCTGCGGTGGGGCCGTTCAGACCATAAGCCTATTAAGCTTTTACTTGAGCCAGTTAATAGACGGGGCCTCGACCTTTCCGGTTTGAAAATTGTTGGGCAACAAATGCTGAGTGTCGACATATTGTGCAGTCAGCCTGGGCTAAAGCAGCGCCAGGGTCCAATTATGTAAGAAAAGTGCAAAGTTGTGGCCGTTTATTGCAGGCTTGGGGCACTAAACAGATTTGGGTTGAAAAGCGCGCTCTACGGGAGGCCCAACGGGAACTTGATTTGTAACCAACCAGGTTCCTTCTGCTGCTAATCATGCTCGCTGGAAAACGTGTTCAGCGGCAGTTGACTCCCTTTTGCTCCGGGATGAGATACGTCTACAGCAACGATCCAGGCTTCTCTGGCTCAAGGCAGGTGACCGAAACAGTCAGCTCTTTTACAACAGGTACAGGTCTCGATCACGACGCAACCAGATACTCACTCTCTCTTCTCCGTCTCTGCCATCTGCAACAACATGGAATGGGATTGAGGTTGTAGCCCGAAGCTATTTTGCTGATCTTTTCACAACCACCGGCCCCGAGGATGATCTTCATCTCCTAGCATGTGTTGAGGATCGGGTTCCTGCTCATTTGTTTAGCTCTATGGGTACACCTTTTACTCGTGAAGAGGTGGTTGCTGCTTACAAGCAATTGCATCCATCAAAGGCACCAGGGCCAGATGGTATTAATGGGGTTTTCTTACGCACCTATTGGCCCATCATCAGTGAAGACTTTATTGCCACTGCTCTCCACTTCCTCAATTCCGATGATGACCCTGTACCATCAGTGAATCACACGCATATTGCTCTCATCCCTAAGAGGCAAGGAGCAACATCCATAACGGACTTTCGCCCCATCTCCTTATGCAACACTGTCTATCGGGTTGTCTCCAAGGTCCTGGTTAATCGTGCGCAGTCTGTCATGCCATGTGTCATCTCTGCTAATCAGGGTGCTTTTGTTCAGGATCCCCTGATCACAGATCAAGTTCTTGTTACTCATGAAATTTTGCATCTACTGCGTACATCGAAGGCAAAGCAACGGGGCTACTTTGCTTACAAAGTGGACATGTCCAAAGCCTTTGACCGTGTTGAATGGACTTTCATCCTGCAGGTTCTGCAACGAATGGGCTTTCACCCTTACTGGATTTGTGCCGTTCGGAAATGTCTTACCACTTCTACCATGGCAATCCTTATCAATGGGTACCCCGGCGAGACATTTCGCCCTCAGCGGGGCCTACGTCAGGGGGATCCTCTTTCTCCTCTCCTTTTTATCTGCTGCATGGAGGTTCTGACATCGGCTCTGCACCTGGCAACCGAGGTCAATCAGTACGCAGGCTTTTCTATGAGGGCTCACCCCGACCGTCTCCAGTTTGCTATTTGCGGATGATTGCATTCTTTTTGGGAAAGCAAATGTTACCAATGCTCAGACTTTGGCTTCAATCCTTCAGGACTTTAAGCAGGCTCTGGTCAATGTATTAATGTTGACAAATCGGCTCTTATGTTCTCTCGCTGCTTAAGCCCTAGTATCTGCCAGGGGGTTGCCTTAGCTCTTCACGGTCGCGTAGTTCACGATTTAGGAATGTATTTAGGTTTCCCTGCCCATGTTGGCCGAAGTCGCAAGGCGGTTTTCGCATACTTAAAAGACAGGGTGGCAACCCGCATTCAGCAATGGCCTCAACATTCTTCCCAGGCAGCCCGTTTGAATCTCATTAAAACAATCTTGCAAGCTGTACCGACATATCATGTCTATCATCGCTCTGCCCAAATCCTTCCTACACTCGCTCAAAAGCATGATCTCCAGATTTTGGTGGAGTGGTTCCACAGCGAAGGCGGTTCATTGGAAGTGTTGGGACCTCTTGTGTTTACCGCTGGCATCCGGTGGATTGGGTTTCCGGGATTTGCATAGTTTTAATCGCGCCCTGGGTAAGCAGCTTTGGCGTATCCTGACTCGCAAGGACTCTCTGCTGTCACAATTCTATCATGCACGGTATATCAAGGACATCATATAAACATCTTCAAGCTCCGGCGAACTGTAGCCCTATTTGGAGGTCATTATTAAAGGTTCGTGATCTCATTGAATTTGGAAGCCGTACTCGGGTGACTAATGGTGAAACGACACATATTTTGGATCGATGGTTACTCTCCAAGGAGGGAGGCAAGCCTTATCCCTGGCCCATCCCCCAAACCTTTCGTAATGCCCGGGTTGCGGACCTAATGTTGGCTCCACCTGCATGGAATGTTCCGCTTCTTCAGTCAATTCCTACCGGAGGATGTTAACCATATTTGTCAGCTACCCCTGCTGCTGATGGAACCTTGCCCGACTCTTTGTTTTGGGGTCTCACTAAGCATGGGGATTACTCAGTTAAAACAGCTTTCATTCAGATGTCGCTCTTTCTCGTGCTTCCCAACCCTTCATGTCGGCGGCTCAAGAATATAGCCCTGGCAAGGCAGCTATGCGTTTTTGGAAACTTGATCTGCCTCCCCGTGTCCGGATCTTCGCCTGGAAAGTCCTACATCAGGTGGTTCCATGTAATGCAGTACTGGCATCACGTTTGCATCAATCGGATGTTGCCCTTGCCCTCTTTGTGGTGCATGTGATACAATCCACCATGCTTTATTTCAATGCCCTACTGTCACACCCTACTGGGCCCGTATGGGAGTCGCGCATCCGCCACAGTTGGAGCCTACGGATGCGGCTTTACGGACTGGTTTCTGCATGCTTGTTTAACTCTCTCTCCACCTTCTTTATCACGCTTACTTTCCCTGTTGTGGAGGCTTTGGTTTGCGCGATGCCAGGTTGGCCATGACCGTGTGGCGACGTTTAAGGCTGGTTGGTTTTATGCTGATTACCTACGCAATAGTTCTGCCGCCACGACATCCTCTGACTCGGTAGCTCTATCTGCCCATCGGGCCACCAATCTAGACTGGCCAGAAGTCGCGGTTGATGCTGGTATCTCTATGTTCGGGGTTTTGGTCTGTCAGCAGTGGCTTATGCTCACGTTCGGCTGTAGGGGCAGCTGTTATGGGAGGCAAGAATTTACAGTTGCAGCCATCTCAGGCTGAAGCAATGGCGGTTGCTTTAGGTCATGCACTGCTCGCATATGCATCTCCAGCATTTCCGTCTCTTGTCTGATTGCAAGGCTATTACAGATTACATCAATGCCTTTCAGGTTCAGGGTTTAGATGCTACAACGCAGGACCTGCTTCATAATACACTTGCTCATCTAAGCTCTTTTTCAGATGTAGCGTGGTTTCATATTCCACGGCTTGAAAATGTAATAGCGCATAACCTAGCTTCTTACGCTAGCAAAGCCCAGCTCCCTTGGAGCTGCTGGAGGTCTACAGACTTCCCAGACTATGTACGATCGCTTTGTTCTTAATAATATTTACATCTTTCAAAAAAAAAAAATTAAGTTGCATTACTTGACATCGATATGTGCTGAACACAACCCTCGTGTAGAGCTTCTATGTTTAAATACCAATTTCTTCTACATCTCATAAGAAACTAGTACACTCTTGGTCTTGGTAAAGTAACAATGCAAAGTAACCTCCTATTATCTTTCATTTAACGTAGAAAATCTACAGAGTCGCGTTCTTTTCACCTCTATATTGTTTGCTAAATAACTAATCTAACTATATAAACATCAAATGCCATACTTTTATTTGTTGTTTTTTGTAGTTCGGCACCCCCTCTTCTCTTTCAAACTAGTTTTACCAAAACAAATCATTTTGTATCTACATAACGCTCAACATTAAGGTTGATAAAGAGCTGGCCATATAGAACAAAATAGTAAAAGAAAAGATGTCAAACTGAGAAGACATCGAGATCCAGAAATGAAAGAATCGAGAAGTTTTATTAATCTGTGTCTCAAAAGACTAGAACCGTGAGAGAGGATAGTATGTCTGAGTACAGAGAGTGTTTTCTATTGACCGAGAGATTATGGTCAACTAAACATATTTATACTACTTACTAACATAAGAGAAACGTAAACAGAAGAAATAAGTGAGTAAAGAATGCAAATTATACTCCAATAAAAAATGATGTTACCTTCATTTTCAACACATAATAAACATTTATAATCAAGAATGATCTCATTCCTTGTAGTATGTCTTTATAGTGGAAGTTATGTTCAAAGCCATCAACCACCAGGTGGAGGAAAACTTGAGAATATTATAAGGATCCATTCTAATAGTAGCATTTTAGCTTAAATCACTCCCCTAAAATCAAACAATTTTGTCACCGATGCACTAACATTTAACAAATAGAAGTACATCAAGATAATATTGAGTACCGCTAGTTATTTAGTTTGTCATATGAAAGTGGTCATAATTTTGATTTAGGATACTAACTCTCTGACCAGAGCAGTTCGCGTGCTGCAGGAGTTTCACGCAGCACTGCTGCAACTTGCTAAATGACAAAATAATTGACACTTTGCTTAGAATCTAAAAATGAGAATTCAATACACATAGTTAATTCGTCATCAATGATAATGATACGTGTTTTTTTACAATATTCACATTTAGTATTTTAATGATACTACTTTAATAGGTGAGCCTCTTAATTATAATGAGATTAATATTATTTTTAAAATTCTTAATTTTTTTTACTTTTATTATGTAGGCATAATATTATGTAGTTATTGTTAGATTATAATTTGACGACAAAAAGTTGTAGAATATAGTTTATACCTTATAAATATTATTGGATAATTTTACTATATGTTTTACTAAAGTAATCGCATGAGGTTTGAATATGTTTTTAAGCTCTTTAATGTAAGAATAAAAAGGAAATAAATATACTTTTTAATCATAATTATTTATTAATAAGACTATATTTATGTTAAGATAGTTTTAAAATATTATAATACTCCCAGTATTAATTAATATCTGTCGTTTTAGGATGTGATTCTTGTTCAAAAATATATATCGTTTTAGGATGTAATCCGTTAACCTTATTTTTACAGAAAGTGCATTACTGCACGCTTACATTCAAGAAAAGGGAAGATGCAAAAGACAAAAGAGGGGCCAAAAATGAAGAAAATGAGTAATGTTCATTGTATTTCCTAGCCTTGTTTGACAAATCAGCTTCAACATATGGTTTTTTCAATTGAGATGTCTCTTGATAAATCAGTGTTAACGTTTGTAATGGTACAGATTGTGTTATGTAATCATGATTGACATTGGTATCATGAATTGGTGTGGTGCCCTTAGAATTAACATGTCCAGTTTATGGTGTATTGGTATTGCATTTTAAGTTGTATATAAAAGTCAACATGTAAATTTGAAAAGAATAAATGTTTTATGTCAATCTTAAATGCTGGTAAATGGTTAACCTGTGGCTTGTAAATTGTTAACCTGTGACTTGAAAAGCGTTAACCTGTGACTTGAAAAGCGTTAACCTGTCACTTGAAAACTATTAACTTGTCGCTGGTAAATGGTTAACCTATCACTTGAAAATGATTAACCTGTCACTTGAAAATGGTTAATCAGTCACTTGAAAATGGTTAACCTGTTGCATGTGAATGGTTAACCTGCCGCATGTAAATGGTTAACCTGTCACTTGAAAATGGTTAACCTGTCAAGCTTAAATGGTTAACATGTCGCATGTAAATGGTTAACATATCGCATGTAAATGGTTAACCTATCGCATGTAAATGGTTAACCTGACGCACGTAAATAGTTAACCTGTCACAAGTAAATGTTAACCTGTCGCATGTAAATGGTTAACCTGTCGCAATTAAATGTTTAACCTGTCAATCGAAAATGGTTAACCTGTCAATCAAAAATGGTTAACCTGACAATCATAAATGGTTAACCTGTCAATCGTAAATAATTAACCTGTCAAGCTTAAATGGTAAACCTGTCAAGGTTAAAAGGTTAACCTGTTAAGGTTAAATGGTTAACCTGTCACTTGAAAATGGTTAGCCTATCAATCAAAAATGGTTAACCTGTCAATCACAAAAGCTTAACCTGTCAATCATAAAAACCACCATAGAAAGGATAAAAAAACGTCGAAGACTTATTGCCGGGTCAGTTGCGACTTTATAAAGTGTAGAAAAGATTTAAAAAAAGATTATCCTACACCACAAACTCACCCCAGAAACCACCATAGGAAATATTGAAACGTCGAAGGCTTATTGCCGAGTCAGTTGCGACATTATAAAGTATAGACTTAGTTAAAAAATATTACTCTAAACCATAAACCCACCCTAAAATAAAATATTAAAATGTCAAAGGCATTTTTACGGTTTATAGTGACCATAATCCCTGAACCACAAACCCTAAAAACTGTCGAGTCAGTGTCGACATTATAAATAATAGTATGAATAAAAAAAGATTATCCTACACCATAAAACCACCCTAGAAAAGCTAAAAAAATGTTGAAAACTTATTGCCGAGTCAGTTGCAATATTATAAAGTATAGAAAGAGTTAAAAAAAGATTACCCTACACCACAAACCCACCACAAAAACCACCCTAGGAAATATTAAAATGTCAAAGGCTTATTGCCGAGTCAGTTGTGACTTTATAAAGTATAGAAAAAGTTTAAAAAAAGATTAGCCTACACTACAAACCCACCCCAAAATCCACCATAGAAAAAATTAAAACGTCGAAGGCATTTTTAGGGTTTGTGGTGAAGTAATCCCTAAACCACAAACCCTAATAAACTGTCGAGTCAGTGTCGGCATTATAAAGAATAGAATGAATAAAAAATATTACCCTACACCACAAAACCACCCTAGAAAAGCTAAACAAACATTGAATACTTATTGCTGAGTCAGTTGCGACATTATAACATATAGAAAGAGTTAAAAAAAAGATTACCCTACACCGCAAACCCACCCTGAAAACCACCCTAGGAAATATTAAAACGTCAAAGGCTTATTGCCGAGTCAGTTGTGACTTTATAAAGTATAAAAACATTTAAAAAAGATTACCTTACACCAAAGATGGTATACACCGTTAGAGATATGCTATAACACCGTCACATATAATTGTAGGGTTTGAAGTTAAAGGCTCAAAACGATATATATATATATCTGTTTAGGTTATCAACCCCCATAGAAAGAAAGGCACCAACCCTCTATAGCTAAAGGTTAAAGTATTGGTCAACCCAAGGATGACTAACACCACCGAAGGCAACTAATATCATTAAAATGGTTAACACTTACCTCGCTTCCAATCCCGTTTTTCACAGCAGAGCCAAGCACATCTCGGTGGATTACTTCTTTGTTCGTGAAAGAGTTCAGAATGGTAGCTTGTGTGTTCGATTTCTTCCAACCGAAGAACAACTCGCCGATGCCCTAACAAAACCCCCAAATCGTTTTCGTCTCAATCAACTCCGATCCCAAATGGCTTTGTCTGGCGCCGTTTTAGGCTCGCGGGGAGGTAGTAGCCCAATATAATGGGCTGTAGATTTATTTACTAATGTGTAGATTTATTTACTAATGTGTAGATTTAGTTATTAATGTAAAGGCCCAAGGCCATATAGTTATCATGTACTACTATTATAAATAAAGGCTGTAGGGAACCTTGTACATACACAATATCAATAACATACAAGAGGGTCTCTAGACCTTTCTATACAAAGTCTTTCCAAACTAACTACTGTTGAAGAAGTATAACACCGTTGAAGAAGTTGTAGAGTTTGAAGTCTAAGGATTATGACAGTCTATCTCTTACGAGCCAGCTGAATTTGAACATGTGTCACTAACGCCAACTTATTTCGTGATTCAGACACCGACCTCTAAATCTATGATTAAAATATATTGTTGTTGTCATTTTACATTTAAATAAAAAGTACAAAGTACTATGAATTATATTTGAAGAAACATTTATAACTCATCTCTCTAATTACACTTTATTTTTTAAAGCTAAAAATTATGAATTTCAATAATTTGAATTTTTAGAATTTTTGATAAAATGCAAACAAAATAGTAGAATAATTATAATAATTTCTCATGTATATTCACATTTTTATTTTTAGTATAAATTAAATATGTGTAGTACTCACGGGTTTCATTGTTGTCATGTATACTAACTACTAGCTCTGTTTCTACTGATATAAAAATATTTTATCTCTCTTTCTATTTAATTAGTCATGCGCTTGGCGCGTTTTCTATTAGAGGCTGCAGCACTTTTGTAGCTGCAAGTATGCAACATATGAGCCACGACCGTAGAGGAAGGTTTAGGTCCTAAACCCTAAACCAAAAAAATCTATCGAGTTAATGGTGACATTATAAAGTATACAACGAGTTAAAAAAAGATTACCCTACACACAAACCATAAAAACCAACCTAAGAAAGTTAAAACGACAAAGGCTTATTGTCGAGTCAATTGCGATATTAAAAAGTACAGAAGATTTAGAAAAGATTACCCTACACCACACTCTAGGAAAGCCAAAAATGCATTTTGGGTTTGTAGTGACCCTAAACCCTAAGCCACAAATCCCTAAAAATCTATCGAGTAAGTGGCGAAACAATAAAGTATAGAATGAGTTAAAAAAAAATTACCCTACACCAAAAACCCTAAAAAACCACCCTAAGAAAATCCCAACCCCCTTAAATGCTAAAAGATGGGTCAATGGTCAACCATAGGATGGCTAACACCGCCAAAGGTGGTAGACACTGTTAGAGATATGCTATAACACCGTCACATATAATTGTAGGATTTGAAAGGGTCGAAACGATATAACTTGTTTTGGTTATCAACCCCCCATAGAAAGAACGACACTAACCCCCTGTAGCTAAAGGTTAAAGTACTGGTCAACCCAAGGATGACTAACACTGCGGAAGGCAACTAATATCATTAGAATGGTTAACATCGTTGAAGAAGTCTAACGCCATTGAAGATGTTGTAGAGTTTGAAGTCTAATTATTAAGACAATCTATCTCTTACGAGCCAGTTAAATTTGAACATGTGTCATTAACACCAAATTATTTCGTGATTTGGACACTAACTTCTAAATCCACGATTAAAATATATAATTGTTTTCATTTTACATTTAAGTAAAAAGTACTAATTACTAAATATTATTTGAAGAAACATTTATAACTCATCTTTCTAATTACACTTTCTTTGTTTAAAGCTACAAAGTTATAAATTTTTAGAATTTAGAATTTTTAGAATTTATGATAGAATGCTGCTCCCTCCGTTAATTAATAACTGTCGTTTTAGGAAGTGAGTTTTGTTCAAAAATATCTATCATTCTAGCTTTTTGACACACTTTTTTCCATTTTTAACCTTACTATTCAACATAAAAATAATTATTATCTAGATGGAAAAATAAAAAATAGAGACACATTTTCTTGTTAAGAAGTTTCTAAAATGACAGATATTGTTGAACGGAAGAAGTAACAAAATAGTTGAATAATTATTACCTTTTGTGTACATGAGCAACAGGGTTGTTTTGAAAGATGAGATAATTTAACCACGGAAAGAGTATGAAACTGGGGAAACAGATGACTGAAGCCACAGCAGATAATTAAATTACGTACACACTTCAGTTGACAAACCCTATGATAAAAATTTCAAAGTAGAATTGATAAGAACCACCTTATTATTTACAACGTGTGTAAAATTCCGGCATGCCTCGGAATAGTAGCAAATTCCTGTTTCTAATTGAGCGTAGAAAGGTGAATGAGGTTATCCTAACGCATCACACTCCTAAAAGCTATCCAACACATTTCAATTTGTAGATATAGATGAAAACCTGTATATCGTTGCAGCACCAACAGATAAGCAAATAATTATACAAATCCACTGCAGAAACTTGTATATGAATACTGTCATTAACCATTATGACAATTGATTACATAAGCCACCACCACGATTAATCCCGCAGTAGATGTCATCCAGCAAAAACAAATTACTACCTAAAGGAGTTCTACACAATGAAACCAAAGTCCCACAATAAACCTAACCCCCGAAACCGTAGAGGGTCCTGCCCTGCCTCTTGAGAGCGTAGACAACATCCATGGCAGTAACAGTCTTCCTCCTCGCATGCTCAGTGTAAGTTACAGAGTCACGGATAACATTCTCCAAAAAGATCTTGAGAACACCTCTGGTCTCTTCGTAAATCAGACCACTAATCCTCTTCACACCGCCTCTCCTTGCCAACCTCCGGATTGCTGGCTTGGTGATCCCCTGAATGTTATCCCTCAGCACCTTACGGTGTCTTTTCGCTCCACCCTTACCCAATCCTTTCCCACCCTTTCCACGGCCCGACATGTTTGAAGTCTGCGAAAGTGTGACTGCTGTTGCGAGTTGGAGAAGAAAGGAGTATATAATTTGCAATTGGAGGGAAGTGTCGATGGTAAGTTGAGAAGAAGTCGCGGAGTATTTATATACGGAAGGTTGAGAATTAGGGTAAGCAAGGAATGCCGTTGGATTGCGATAAGGGGGTCAGTCTGATCGGACGGTGATCATATCAATCCGTGTGCTTAACTTCGATCACTTTAAACCGTTGGATCAAGTTAATGGCGCGGATCACAGACTTTCTGACTCTCTCGACGCAAAGCCGAAAATACTTTAGCGTTGTTTTGTTAATTTTGACCGCATGGCTGTCTTTTTACTCCCTCCGTCCTGAATTGACCGTCCTGTTTACTATTTGGACATGTCGTTTGACTTCAATTTTTAACATATAAGATAAATTAATTTTAAAAATTTAAATTTTACATATGATTTCTTACATGATAAACTATATGTTACAAAATTTAGTTTTATAAAATTATTTTATCTTATATGCTTAATATTGAAGTGGAAAAACGTGTCATAAAGCAAACAGGACGGTCAATTCAGGACGGAGGGAGTATTTTCTAGTATTTGCTTACATAATTCCAAAATAACGATAATTAAGTTTGTTGCAACAAAAATAACATTAAAATTAAGAGATCCGTTAACGGCCAACCCGGTTCTCATAGTGGTCTACTTATCCTTTTGCATTAGAGGGTCACTAGTCAGTGGGTTTTCACTTCGCTCACTCGGAAAAAGACTATTTTGCCCCTACTACAATAATTTTCAAATATTTCTATATTTACCCACAATTTATGATATATTACAAGGTGACCCCAAATTTCATTATATAAAGGAATTGAATATGATATGAAATCATATTCAATTCAGAAATTCTAAAGTTAGAGAGATAAAGTTAGAGAGATAAAGAGAGGAAATGGTTTCTTTCGGAAGTTTGAAGAAAAAACTGTTCGGTAAGAGTAAAAAAGATGGAGGAAATGCTGAAGGTGGTGTTCCAGAAATACAAGACGAGTATGCAGATGATGTTAGGAGCGAAGAGTACTCACGAGGAGCTCATTCTGAGGTATTTTCTGTTGTTATTTTAGCAATTTATGTATAAAAGTAGCTAGAATATATACAAAACTGAACGAAAAAAGCAAGGAAAAAACGCCGTGCCCACCCCGAAATGGCGCGCCTGCGCCGTCTCTTTCTCGCGCGCGCCTGCGCGCACCCAGGCTTAGCCGCGCCCGCGCCCACCCCTGCTCACCCGCGCCCGCGCCCACGCTGGCCACCTCGCGCCCGCGCCCACCCTGATCAACGCGCGCCTGCGCGCATCCCTTGATGCGGACGCCGGCGCCGGCGTCTTTAGGTCGGCGCCTGCGCCGGTGCCCGTTTTTCAAATCGCTGTATCTTCTTCGTTATTGCTCCGTTTTTCGATCCGTTTGCGCCGTTGCGTTTGTCTTTTCATGTACTTTACGATGATATACTTTGCTGATTATTTTGATGGCTTATGTGTGATTTATTCTAAAGTACGTAGTATTAGGGTTTACGAGTAGCACTTGATGAATAACGACGTTTTTCTGCTTAGGGTGATAACGATGATGAATTCGAGGATGCGAACGTAGACACAAGTCATGTATTTAATAGTAGCCTAGTCTTTGGCGATGCAGAGGAGGCGGTTGGTTATGCGTTTCGCACCGGAGAGGCTAATAATATTTATCTAATCAGACAGACTAAGCGAGACGACGGTGAAGTAATACTAACGTGTGAGAGGTACGGCAAGCATAGGCCACGGGTTAGCACAGGAGAATCGTCATCGTCGAGTCAAAGGCCACGGCGTGCCACGAAGAAATGCAACTGCCCTTTCCGCCTAAGCATCAGGGGTGGGGTTCAGACGGGCTGGTCTGTCTTGGTAATGGTCCCGACGCACAACCACGCGTTAGCGAGGAACCCACAATCTCACTTCGTCCGGCCTCGCTTTAGCGTCGACGAAAGGGCAAGCATGAAAAGTTTGTACAGGAGTGGTGTTGCGCCTAGGCAGATGTGGGCCCATTTACATGACAAGAACCCTGAAAGTACTGCAGACAAGACATCGATTCATAACCTAGTTTCGAAATTCAGAAAAGAAGATCGTGGCGGACGTACAGATGTAGCGTCCTTCATGCACTCGCTAGATGAACGTAATTATAGTTGGTGGTCCGAGAAAGATGCAAGTAAGTGTCGGCACATCTGTTCAGTGTTGGTTTATTTGTCTGTTAATCACTTTAAATGTTAGTTCTAATTAAATGTCCATTTTGCAGGGAATCCATCTAGGCTGGGTCTTGTCTTGTTTGCGCACCCTTTTTCGCTGACGCTCGTTAAGATGTTTCCTTATGTAGTGCTCATTGATAGCACTTACAAGACGAACATGTACAAGGTGCCTCTAGTGGAGTTCGTCGGAGTCACGTCGTGCGGCAAGAACTTCTGCATAGCGTTCTGTTTTGCGGTCAGAGAGGATGAGTCTGCATACACGTGGATGCTTAATCAGCTGACGAAGGTGTTGATCTATCCTCCAAATGTGTTTGTCACTGACAATGAAAAGGCGCTAGTGAAAGCACTTTCAGTGGTATATCCTTCTGTACCACATCTTCTATGTCGTTGGCATATATGCAAGAATGTGGCTGCCAATGCGCTTAAGATAATGCATATTGACCGTGACAGAGTCAATTTAGTAGTGCATCGGTGGAAGCGACTAGTTTACGCCTCAACTATTGCGAAGTACGATGAACAGTACGGGAAATTAGTACACTCCTACGGCGCCAACAATCCTTTCGTTGTGTACTTGAACAACACATGGCTATGTCAGCGTGAGAAATTTTGTGAGGTATGGGTTAAGAGATTCAGGCATTTCGGCAACACATCTACCAACAGGTTAGCTTAACTTTAATTGTCAACATGTTCTGTTGTTTGTATTGGTATGTTTCCCATTTATCTGATACTAATTGACTTCCAATGTGTAGGGCGGAGAGCGCCCACTCAGCTCTAAAGTGTTGGCTTCATACATCCACCGGATCTCTAGACACATGCTTCGACAGCATACATAGATTCGTCGAAGGGCAACATTTTCACATTAAACAAGACTTCGAGTTCTCCATTGACAGAAGGGTTTCGGAAGACCAGCAAGTCCCATTTTTATTTCTGGTCAATCAAGTGAGCCTCAAATGTTTGGAAATACTCCAGGATCAGCTGAGAAGCGGGAGGTGCGATATTGACCACACAACATCGTACGAAGATGTTTGTGCGTTTACTTCGACCATGGGATTACCGTGCGCGTTTCGTATGTTTCAGTACATTCAAGCCGGTCTGAATATACCAGTTGAAGAAGTGCATATCTTCTGGCGAACACTCAGATACGACGCACAACAAGAATTTGAAGCACAACGCCAAACATACGATGAGTCGTATAGCACAGAGGAACAACTCTCATGTGTAGGTTTATGGTATGATGATCTGTCTCAGCGGTATGATCCTACGACGATTGAACAAGCGTTCAACGCGTGGAAGCCAATATGGGAGCCCGAGGATGATCACACTGGTTTACAGCCACCAGAGGTGAAGGTGCCTAAGGGAAGGCCCACTACCAAAAAAAAGAAGAGGCCAAACACTAGGGACAAGTCCGAGCACGAGCATTTAGGTCTTGGAAACCGTGGTCCGCCCCTACGACGTTCGCAGTCTCAGCGACGCTCGACAGCACCCCAAAGTACAAGTGATCATGGGCCGTCAATGCAACACAGTCAATCACAGCGTTGGTCATCTGAGCGAATGAGTCAAACTGGAGAAGGACCGACAATGCAACACAATCCACCTCAACAACATGCACCATATCCGACATACTGGAGCCCCTGGAAATACTCGTCGTATTGGACTGACCTCGATCCGCAATTAGGTAATTATATTATAGGTTACAGGGAGATAGTGGGTGATGGAAACTGTGGGTTTCGAGCCATTGCTGATGCCGTGTACAACGATGAAAGCTATGGAAACAGGTTAGACGTGCATGCTTGGATGAGCTGGAGGATAGAAGAGATTGGTGGTTAAATAAAGTTGAACGAGTTTGGTACGATAGACAGTACCATCGACTGAATTGGTTTGCAGACACATTTGCACCATCACAATACTGGATTGAAATTCTAGATATTGGTGTCATCTTGTGCACTGTATACCACATTGCGCTTATCAGTTTTTCAAAAGGATACGATGGTAAGGCTACTGGGTTGGTCGCACTGCCGCTACGTGATGATCGGGGGTTAGGTCGTCCAACAGCAGAGGTCACTCTTGCATGTGTCGCTGAGCAGTCTCATTTCATTAGACTCCAAACAGTCGAAAATTGTCCAGTCCCAATCTTGAATCCGATGTGGCGACGTTGGCATGAGCCCTCAGTTACAGCTTATATTGATCCGTACTTACCGCGCAATGCAGAGTGGTACAGATTGTTTCCCCCAATTGGTGAACCAGGACGCTTGATTATAGAAGATTAGAATTTGTAAAATTTTGTTGAATTCTTTGTATGCCATTAGTATATTCAAGAAGCATTGTGATGTTTTACAAGATTAATGTATTGAAGAAGGACATTGAAAATTTTGAGTGTTTTAGTGTCTCATGTTGATACAGTGGATTATACTTTATCTAATAAAAGCAAATTCATCGTAGATACAATGCGTTCTAACACTACTGCTGTTAGCGACTCAACGTCCTACAAAGAATTTAGACCACCCAGATTGGCATTGATCTTAAGAAGCACATATGACACCTAATTTACCAAAAAAAAAGTTGTACAATATTTCATCTGTTGCTAATGATCGAATTTTGGCCCATCTGTGTTTCTAACCGCTGGACAAGATGCTGATCCTTACTTGGTCAACCAAGGGTAACTTTTCAAGTATACCTTCGATCACAACATCAGCAAGGTTACTGGTAATGAATGCTTTTTGGCCATCAGTAATCGTAGGTTGAATACCATACTAATAGTGAATACGTATAGTGACTTCATGTTGAGTGGATGCTTTTATCCCGTTAGTGAACAACTTTGTGATGTTTTGCAAGATTAATGTATTGAAGAAGGACATTGAAAATTTTGAGTGTTTTAGTGTCTCATGTTGATACAGTGGATTATACTTTATCTAATAAAAGCAAATTCATCGTAGATACAATGCGTTCTAACACTACTGCTGTTAGCGACTCAACGTCCTACAAAGAATTTAGACCACCCAGATTGGCATTGATCTTAAGAAGCACATATGACACCTAATTTACCAAAAAAAAAGTTGTACAATATTTCATCTGTTGCTAATGATCGAATTTTGGCCCATCTGTGTTTCTAACCGCTGGACAAGATGCTGATCCTTACTTGGTCAACCAAGGGTAACTTTTCAAGTATACCTTCGATCACAACATCAGCAAGGTTACTGGTAATGAATGCTTTTTGGCCATCAGTAATCGTAGGTTGAATACCATACTAATAGTGAATACGTATAGTGACTTCATGTTGAGTGGATGCTTTTATCCCGTTAGTGAACAACTTTGTGATGTTTTGCAAGATTAATGTATTGAAGAAGGACATTGAAAATTTTGAGTGTTTTAGTGTCTCATGTTGATACAGTGGATTATACTTTATCTAATAAAAGCAAATTCATCGTAGATACAATGCGTTCTAACACTACTGCTGTTAGCGACTCAACGTCCTACAAAGAATTTAGACCACCCAGATTGGCATTGATCTTAAGAAGCACATATGACACCTAATTTACCAAAAAAAAAGTTGTACAATATTTCATCTGTTGCTAATGATCGAATTTTGGCCCATCTGTGTTTCTAACCGCTGGACAAGATGCTGATCCTTACTTGGTCAACCAAGGGTAACTTTTCAAGTATACCTTCGATCACAACATCAGCAAGGTTACTGGTAATGAATGCTTTTTGGCCATCAGTAATCGTAGGTTGAATACCATACTAATAGTGAATACGTATAGTGACTTCATGTTGAGTGGATGCTTTTATCCCGTTAGTGAACAACTTTGTGATGTTTTGCAAGATTAATGTATTGAAGAAGGACATTGAAAATTTTGAGTGTTTTAGTGTCTCATGTTGATACAGTGGATTATACTTTATCTAATAAAAGCAAATTCATCGTAGATACAATGCGTTCTAACACTACTGCTGTTAGCGACTCAACGTCCTACAAAGAATTTAGACCACCCAGATTGGCATTGATCTTAAGAAGCACATATGACACCTAATTTACCAAAAAAAAAGTTGTACAATATTTCATCTGTTGCTAATGATCGAATTTTGGCCCATCTGTGTTTCTAACCGCTGGACAAGATGCTGAAAAAAATGTTTTTTTACTAATTAATTGTACACATATTTGAAACATATTTTTAAGACTTCAAAAGCGATTATATTTTAGAGTTTCATTTTCAATCAACATTGTTCACACATCATTTCTCATAATGTTACAACTTATTCCACACACACATCATTTTAAACCTTTAAACAAAAAACGGTTGTGATGACTACTAGTACATGAAAGCCAAATATGGATGCACTGATCAAGCGGGAGGAGGTCGTCTCCTCGTACTAGCCCTGTACCGTGAATTGTGTTCCCTACGGTCCGCCTCAGCCCTGCTTCGTATTACATCTAGGTCTTCGAAGTCTGAATCATCTTCATACTTCACAAGAATCCTAACTCTTTCCATTATTTCTCCAAGGTCTAAGAAGTTCTGCAACATCATGCATACGTCCGCATCGGTTAGTAAATCGACGATAGAGTCGTTGTACAGATCTTGGTCCATCCTAAGGTAGACAATGGAAAAGACGTTGAGTTGCTGATTATCAAAATGTGATCTGACAATTTGATTTAATGAAGCTGTTAGGTGGTTAACACTTCTCGGAGTTCTAATTTCTGTATTGATCACTGCCCATCCCGGAGCACGTTGGAACCGTGCCCCGTATTCATTGAGTGCGGTGTAATGGTTCACGTGAATTGCAAAGGGAATTGACATCCTAATGACATAAACAAGAATGAATTATTTAAAAATGAAATAAACATAAATTAAAATTACAATAACCACATCAGTTTAAGCATCAATACAGAATGTTCAAAAACAACATAAACTAATAACTCTACTAATATCCAAACCCACCACCACTATACCCACCCCTACCATACTCACCACCACCATACCCACCCGCCCCAGAACCACTACCAGCATGTCGTCCCCTGCCATCACCACGCCCACCCCTCCCATCACCATGTCCTCCCCTCCCATCACCCGGTCCCCTCGCATCATCACCGCGCCCACCATCACCCCCACCACGACGCGCCTGCTCCATGTGCCTACGGTACATACCCTCCCCTCTAGGCCTAAGGCCTCTGGTGCGATGCCCCGCGATGTACCACTCCAGCACAGCACGAGGCTGGTTAGGGTTCCTGTGACGTGTGGCCGAATCAGGGGTGGTCGGGACATTAAGCCGGCAGTACTCAAAGGCCATCTCCAGCGTATCAGCCGCCCAGGCGGGGAAGCCGGTGGGCCAGCCCGGGTTGTTCTCCGGGCGAGTCTCATGATAAGCGGCGCTGTCTCATCCCAATACTGCAGTAAGATATAAATGTGAAGTTAGTATTTAAAAACAATTACAAACAAAAAAAATTAACAAGACTAAGTATTTACCTGGAGCTGATCCTCTCGTCGTGTACTGGGGCCACCGTCCGCTCCCAGGGGACGCACCTGAACATGAGAAACGCGCTGGAACCACCGGATGTAATCCGGGGCCACGGCCCATGGCATATCCGCACGTGCCAGAGGAAACCTCCACCTGCTGGGCCCTGTCGTGTTGTCCCACACGGCTGTCCCGTAGTCGTACGAAGCAAGGTACGTCTTCCCATGTCTGGGACGATAATGGCTGTCGGGTCTGATAGGCTGAGGGGGGATAGTCTGCATGTATCCAAACTGGCGCAGACACCGCTCGGGCATATACGGCTCAGCAATATCCAAGAACTGTATGGTGCCATAATACCGGGAGCGCGCCTGTGATACGAGGGCACCCTCTGCCTCAAATGGCAGCCAAACAACCTACGTTTCATTTAATGGAAAACAATTAACAACTTAAATGAGAAACAATGTTTGACGATACGTTAACCGTCAACTTTTAATTACTACAATCGCTAAGCAACTCGTACCTCAGTAGAGGACATCATGTCCAGCCGTCCCCTCACGAAACGTAGCCTCTCATCGTCCATCAAATTCCTCGTGTAACGAGGCCACCTCGCCGCCGCCGGGGAGCAACCATCCCAGTCTGAAAGGGGCTCCGGTCTGAACATGGGGAAGTACTCATAGATCCAGCACTGCGGTGATCATCCGAAAACATTAGCCAACATAGTCAATCAACAAGTTTACAATACTTAACTCGTGAGCTCACAATCAAGTTCTCACCTGAAACAACGTCAGGCAACCAGCCAGCTGACGTGTATCCGCCCGGGAAGCGATGCCGAGCTGTCGGTACAGGTATGCCAGTGTCCCGGTCCCCCACGCATACAAGTGGACCCTACTAGGGTCACGGATCGGCCAGTAGGACGAGGGCATAACACGATCCCCGCCCTTGTCGATGATCAATGAGTGGGACACCAGCCACCAGAGGAACGCCGTCGTCTCCTGAAGTGGGGTACAGTATGGACCGCCACAAGTATAAGAGCACTGAAGCTCGGAACCTGGCTCTTCTCCAGGAACCTACAGTCTATCAGCTCCTGCTGGTCCGCCGCGGCAAACAGCCGTAGGAAGTGGGGGATGAGAACATGTAATGGTGGGGCCGCTATGCCGACCCGGGCGCCATCCTCGGGCTGGTACGAAATCGCCATGCCAGTGATGGGGATACCCAAAATGTGGTAGACGTCGTGGAGAGTAATAGTCATCTCTCCGAATGGCATGTGAAAGGAGTTCGTGTCAGGCTGCCATCTCTCCACGAACGCTGAGAGGAGCGCGAGGTCAAAACAACCATGCGCTATGTCGACAAGATGCGCAAGTCCGCTATCCTCGACCGCTGCTAGAGACTCTGGGTGCCTCAATGTACTCGGAGTCCACGCCTCCAAATACTTCGTCTTAGGCTTGAAGCTAAGACATCCCTTCTCCTGTTGAATATTTATGATTGAGTTCACACTATATTAACCATTTCCTAAACAATCTTAAATTTTATGGAATCTATTACCAGACGGGAAACATACCACTCCTCGCCACACGTCAAGCGCGACGTGACCACCGAAACTCGGGATCAAACTCGTATCCTGAGGGCCTCCGGGCACTGGAGTCTGCCCAAGCAACCAAGCATCAGCAGCCGGCATCTGCGCCACCCCCTCTGCCGGACCATGTACTGGGGACCGGCGACGACGGCGCACCCGTGTGGCCACCTCAGCAACCGGCTCATCTATGTCCTCGTCATCAGCGTCAGCCTCGTGATGACGTGCGTCTCCGGCCCCACTCTGTCCAGGAGTAGGCCAATCAGGACTATCAGACCTCACGACCAGCGTCCCATCGCCGATCAATGAGTCCAGATCCACACTATGCATCTGGTCCACCTCCTGCTCCTCCTCCTGCTCCTGCTGCTCCTCCTCCTCCTCCTCCCCCTGCTCCAGCTCAAACTCCGCCCGCATCCTCTCCTCACGGGCTCGTAGAAACTCAATCTCCCTACGCTTCCTGGACGAAGCTGTAGCGTACTGTGTACACCTCCTCTCTGCAGCAGCAGCATCAGGCCCGCTCACACGAGGGTGTGATGAACTCTCGCCTCGGTCAGAAATCGACTTACCCTTACCCAGACCGAACCTACCTAGCAAACCCTTGCCCTTTCCTCCCGCCATCTGTTTACCGTAGAATTTAGTCATACTATTTTTACAATTAGTCAAGACCGGTCGAGGTTAGTCAATACCGGTCATACATGCATCTCAGTAGTTCAACGTCAAAAACAAATTCATACAAATCCTGGAACTGATTAAAACACGCATAATAGAGGTATACAATGTATGACCGCCCTAAGCAGAAAAACGTCGTTACTCACGAAGTGCTACTCGTAAACCTTAATATTACGTACTTTAGAATAAATCACACATAACGCATGAAAATAATCAACAAAGTATATCATCGTAAAGTACACGAAGAGACAAACGCAACGGCGCAAACGGTTCGAAAAACGGAGCAATAACGAAGAAAATACAGCGGTTTGAAAAACAGGCGCCGGTGTCCTCTCTTTCTCCCGCGCGCCCGCGCGCTCCACGTCATCCGGGCGCCAGCGCCCCGTCTTCATCCACCGCGCCAGCGCTCTCCGGCAACCCGGCGCCTGCGCCCCGCCTTCTTCCACCGCGCCTGCGCGCCCTCACCGTAACCCGCGCCCGCGCGCCCTCCATCATCCCGGCGCCAGCGCGCCATCTTCTTCCACCGCGCCTGCGCGCGCTCTTCCCTCCCCCGTTTCCGATTTCGTCTTGTTTTTCTTGCTAAATTGCTACTTTTACTACTATTCTACGCTAAAAAACTGTAAATTATGACAGAAAAGAACCTGATTTTGCAGATCGTACTAACAGAATGATGACTTGAGCACCGGCTTTTCTCCCGCTCCCGTTCCCGCTCCCGCTCCGGTTACCGCTTCTAGAGAGAAGTCAGAGAGAATTCTAGAGAGATAGAGAGTTTTGAGATTTTGAAATTTTGTGGAGAGATAATAGAGGGTAAAGGTGTATATATAGGAGAATTTAAGGGTAAGGGCAAAATGGTAAAGTTTTTTAAATTTCCGACTGAGCGAAGTGAAAAAACTCGACTGAGCGAACGAGATGCTTTTCCCAATACAATCATGAACTAAAGATAAGTATTGGTAAAAAAAAGAAGGGAAAATTCACAAGAACCCCTGACTTTCTTCGTAATTCACAATATACCCCTGTGGTTTTAGTAATTCAACTTAAACATGCTAAATGTTGTCAAAATGATGAAAACTTTACATGGACGATGCTAAAGTGATATATTTTGGTCCAATATCAAATTTGAAGTTTTTAAGCTCACATGTGACATGTGGGACCCAATGAACAGTCACATATTCATTGGGTCCTACAGGTCACATGTGAGCTTAATAGATTGCAGAACTTTCAATACAATGCCTATTCTGAATTTCATTCGGATATACTAAGTTTAAATCAAATTTTTTGTCATATTTATTTGGGTCATTCAGGTTTGGAACAATTTATGGTCACTAATATTTCATGTTATTCGAGTTTGGCTAATTTTTACTCCCTCCGTTAATTTTTATATGTCGTTCTAGCTTTATGCACAAGAATTAAGAAATGAGGTAAAATGACTAATCTAACCTTACTTTTTCTTTTTAATAAATATGTGTGTAAGGTGGTACACTATCTTTTTCCTTGGAAGTTGTTGTTATTAATAGGGGTAATGGTGGAAAAAAGTAATAAAGTTTGTCTTGAAAATCTAAAATGACAACTAAATCTGAACAAACCAAAAGAGCTAGAAAGACATAAAAAATTAACGGAGGGAGTAGTTACTATTATTTCGGGTCATTTCGGGTTATAAATTTTTCGGGTCATTTCGGGTTTAGGTCATTTCGGGTTTTACCCAATCGGGTTTCGGGTTTATTATATTTAAATATTTTCAGGTTCAGTCGGGTTTCGGGTTCGGATAAAACGGACGGGTTTTTGGGTTGGGTCAAATTTTGACAGCTCTAGAGATAATCCTGTTTCAATTAGGCTTAGGAGGAGATGAAGATTTTTTTTATCTTGGTTTCACCTTTTTTACCCTAATCCGCACTAATTGAATGCATCAAATTGTTGCATTTGTTCCGACCAAAAAAAATTGTTGCATTTGTAGATCGGCAAATTTGTAGTTACAGCGGAAACCTTGTGATATGTCCATTCCAGTCAGCAGCTGATTGGGTTGTTTTGTTGACTGGATTGTCTTTTTTATTATTTTAATTTTAAATGATTGTAACTTTTAATATATAAGTCCAAAATAAAAAAAAATTATATCATTGTTCATCTAAATTTAAGTTCTTCAAAATAAGACCAGGCATGGATATGTTTTGACAACTTTGAAAAAAACTTATTTTTACATGTATATGATGATACACTAAAATCATATATGATTCATTAGTTTTGATATATGATTCATAAAAATTGATATTATGATTCATTAACTAATAAGTAGTGAATTAGATTGTAAATTTCGAACCCAATAAAAATCATTATTGTTTTGTAGTGTATTATTATTGTAGTATGATGTATTTTAAACCTTATATGATGAATCATGTATTTTTTTATGTATCAAATATTGTTTTATGTTGTATTATTATTTAAAAAATTTCTTTTTATGTGTGATTGATGATTCACTAAAATGATGTTATGATTCATTAAAGTTGATATTATGATTCATTGAAATTGGTGTTATGATTCATTAACTAATAAGTGGTGAATTAGATAACAAACTCCTGAACCGATAAAAAATCATTATTGTTTTTAGTGTATTATTATTGTATTATAATATATTTTAAAACTTACATGGTGAATGGTGTATTTTTCTTACGTACCAAATATTGTTTTGTATTGTATTATTGTTTAAAATTTTTATTTTTATATGTTACTGATGATACACTAAAATGATGTTATGATTCATGAAATTGGATATTATGATATTGAAATTGATATTATGATTCATTAACTAATAAGTGATGAATTAGGTAACAAACTTTGGATCAAATACTGAACCATTATTGTTTTGTAATGTATTATTAATGTTATATAGTGTATTTTAAACTGTACATGATGAATCATAAGTGTCGCTGATATAACTAGCATAAATTTTAAACTTGTCTAAAAATATCCATGATTGGTCTTGTTTTAAAGAGCTTGAATTTAGATGAACAATGGTGTAATTTTTTTTATTTTGGGTTTATATTTTAAAAGTTATGACTATATAAAGTTAATACAAAATTACACTATTTTATTATGCCACATAAGCAGTCCAGTCAGGAAGCTGAGTGGACTGCCACATATTCCGTCGCTCCATGATGGGAATGAAACGTCCGCACCATCTACCGTCTGTTGTAGATCAAACGCACATGGAATGAGCATTTCACTCTCCATGGTTTCCCAACTTATTTAAAAATCTATTGACCCGGACCTAATCAAAGAATTACCAAGTTACAAATTTTCAATCCTAACGCGACAAGTATAAAACCTTCAACCCAAGCCCAACCCGTTTAACACATAATTTGTTAAGTATATCTTTTTTTTAGTAATCTCTCATTTTTTTAAATCCAAAAAAATTATCATTTTTTATCATATCAATGTTTATTAAATTTTTGTTTTATTTTGTTTTGAAACAATGTGCCTACATAATCTTAAAACAAACTATAGGCAAGTAACATAACTTAGAAAATAAAAGCACCACCAACAGCTTGCGGTTCTTACATTTATCTTTCATCATCACACGTAGGGTGGCTATTCGGGTTAATGGGTTGGGTTGAAGTTCACTCATACCCAATCCGACTAAAATTGTATTGACCCATACCCGACCCAAAAATAATCGAGTTACAAATTTTCAACCCATACCCAACCCATATAAAATCATTGAACCCGAACCCAACCCATTTAACCCGTTTAAATACAAATACTTTTGTTTTTCTACATAATAATCAGTCGTCCATAAAAGCGTGCACATGAGAGTCATTTTTTCGAATCATTGTGTACTGTTTTTCCAAATGTCAACATTCTGTTAAATGGGTTAATATTGTTAATTCATAGCCGTTATTTGTGCGGATGAAATAGTGTGAATGATGGAGTTTACGCGACTAATGATTGACATAGTATTTAGGTTTTCAAACAAAGAGTGAATGGTGGATATAGATGGCCTAGAGAATGTATTTGGATTTATAAAATAATTATTTGTGTGGGCCTGAAGTGATAGTATTTTCGTTTGCTATTATACTAATGGTTATAGAATTAATTCATATCCAAGTAAAATATATACATATTTATTTATTCATTTATTTATAATTAAATTAAGTAAACGGGTCGGGTGAATTCGGGTTAGCACCTTTAACCCGTACCCAACCCATATATTTAATAGTTAACTCATACCCAACCCAAAGATTAAATGAGTCAAAATTTTAACCCATACCCGCTATTTACGGGTTGGGTTTGAGTCGGGTTATCGGGTTGGATAAAAGTTGACACCCCTACACGAACATAGAAAGTTTGTATAGAGTATCTATTATATAAAAAATCAGATGATGAAAGTAAATAAAGAAATATAGTTGAGATGATCTGGTTGAAGTTAAACACTTTTAAATCGAAGAGCTGAGCAGGTCGTATATTTTCAATTACATATTTAAATAAAAGGTAATTCTATAATATTTTAAATAAAGGGTGTGTGTGGATATTATAAAATCATATCACAAAATGTCTTACATATATAAAGTAACGAGATCAGGTATTACACTTGTTATAAGTCCTATTCAAAATCCTATTATGTAACTCGTAGTTCGCTCCATCATCACTTAATCCCTTTTATAACACTACTTAAACACCCATCAGCCTTCACACATCTCCTATGGACTAAGTTGCATTACTTAACTTTGATATGTGCTTAATACAAGCCTCGTGTAGAGCTTCTATGTTTAAATACCAATTTTTTCTTCTTCTATAGAAACTAGTCGTACACTCTCGGTCATGGTAAATTAACAATGCAAAGTAAACTCCTATTATCCTTCATTTAACTTAGAAAATCTACATAAAGCCGCGTTCTTTGCAGCTCTATATTGTTTGCTAAACTAATCTGACTATATAAACATCAAATGTCATACTTTTGTTTGTTGTAATGAGTTGGGCCCCCCCCCCCCCCCCCCCCCCCCCCCCCCCCCCCCCCCCCTCCTCTTTCAAAAAAGTTTTTTACCAAAACACATCATTTTGTATTTACATAACGCTCAACGCTAAGGTTGTTAAAGAACTGGCCATATAGAACAAAATAGTAAAAGAAAAGATGTCAAACTCAGAAGAAATCGAGATCGAGAAACGAAAGAAGAGAAAACTTTTATTAATCTGTGTCTCAAAGGATTAGAACCGTGAGAGAGGATAGTATGTCTGGGTATAGAGAGTATTTTCTATTGACCGAGAAAATATGGTCAACTAAACATATTTATACTACTTACTAACATAAGAGAAACGTTACAGAAGAAATAAGTGAGTACAGAATACATATTATACTCCAATAAAAGATTATGTTATCTTCATTTTCAACACATAATAAACATTTATAATCAAGAGTGATCTAATTCCTTGTAGTATGTCTTTATAGTGGAAGTTATGTTCAAGGTTGTTGTTTGTTCAATAATGTCAGTATAAGTAATGGTTCCGGAAAAAAATAGATTAAGATAGATAATTTTAAGCAGGTGTTATTACTGTCAGGTTTATTATTAGTAATAGGACTTGCTAAAGATCATAGAAGCAAATGGGGTTTATAGATCATTTTATTATAACTTGTGACAAAACCAGACCCTATGAAAAATAGAAAATTGTATTTGTATTACTGACTGAGAAAAACGGAGATTATACTCCATTACATTGTTTATTACAGAAGTGTTATATGATATATATATATATATATATATATATACTAAGTGTAATTGTAATGAAACTACACCATATCATAAAAGGACATATTAGACTATATATATTTTAACACATCCCCTCAAAACAAGATCTAAGAGTTGTTTTGTACCAAGTGTAGTCCAATATTGTGAACAATGCCTTTGTAATCTTTCCCAGAAAGAGACTTTGTCATGAAATCTGCAATTTGATCGCGGTTAGAGATATGCGAGACACAAATCATTCCTTCTGAAATCTTTTGACGCACATAATGCACGTCAATCTCAATATGTTTGATTTTGTGACGAAGAACGGAGTTTCTTGCTATGTGTATTGCCGACTGGTTGTCACATTTGATGGGTAAGGGCTCCACAAACTCATGGACGATTGTGGTCAACCAGGCAAGCTCTGCTGTCACCATTCTCATTGCCCGATACTCGGCTTTAGCAGATGATAGTGAATTGAAACATTAGCTTGTTTCTTCAATTTGCACGAAATGGGATTGACACCTAGTAAAATACAGAAACTAGAAATGGATTTTCTTGTGTTTGGATAAGAAGCCCAATGACTGTCATAATAAGCTATTAGTTTATAATCAGAAGTGTTGTTCAGAAATAAACCAAATGAAGTTGTCATAAAGTGTGCAATACTACTTGATAGTGTTCCTTTGTAGGCTTTTGTAAAAACTGGCTTAACAGCTGTACAATAAAGCCTATGTCAAGCCTAGTGTGAACTAGGAAGTTCAACTTACCAATTAAACTTCTGTATAAGGTTGGTTTTTCAAGAGGCTCACCAATATCTGTATATAACTTTGTACCAATCTATAACAGGGCAATTATAACACTCCAGATTTTCTAACCTTTTATTTAGTCAATTTTTTTACAATTCAAATTTAATATTGATAAGTACCAAAAATGTCATGTAGAGCAATATTGCTTGTCAGAAAGTGAGATGATACTGTGATATTAACATAGCCATAGGAATTACACAGAACACAGCAATACTGTGATTATTTCAGAAGGTGAGATTGTCAAATTTTACATCAGGCCTTGCAATCTACCTTTTGTGTATATGAGCTATATGGTTGTTTTGAAAGATTAGATCATTGAACCCCGGAAAGAGTATGAAACTGGTGTCACCATTTCACACTTTGGTTGGCAAACCCTATGATAAAAAATTTCAAAGTAGAATTGATAAGAACCACCTTATTATTTACAAAGTGAGTAAAATTCCAGCATGAGTCGGACTAGTAGCACTATTGCTGTTTCTAATTGAGCGTACAAACGTCAATGAGGTCATCTCAACGCCTCACACTTCTAAAAGCTATTTGTAGAAATCCACCGCAGAAACTTGTATATGAATACTGTCATTAACCATTATGACCACTGATTACATAAGCCACCACCACAATTAATCCCGCAGTAGATGTCATCCAGCAAAAACAAATTACTACCTAAAGGAGTTTTACACAATGAAACCAAAGTCCCACAATAAACCTAACCCCCGAAACCGTAGAGGGTCCTGCCCTGCCTCTTGAGGGCGTAGACAACATCCATGGCAGTAACAGTCTTCCTCCTCGCATGCTCAGTGTAAGTTACAGAGTCACGGATAACATTCTCCAAAAAAATCTTGAGAACACCCCTGGTCTCTTCGTAAATCAGACCACTAATCCTCTTCACACCGCTCCTTGCCAACCTCCGGATTGCTGGCTTTGTAATCCCCTGAATGTTATCCCTCAGCACCTTACGGTGTCTTTTAGCTCCACCCTTACCCAATCCCTTCCCACCCTTTCCACGGCCCGACATGTTTGAAGTCTGCGATTGTCTAACTGTTGCTGCGATTTGGAAAAGAAAGGAGTTTACAATTTGCAATTGGAGGGAATTGGTGATGGTACTTCGAGAATGAGTCGCGGAGTATTTATATAAGGAAGGTTGAGAATTAGGGTAAGCAAGGAATGCCGTTGGATTGAGATAAGAGGTTAGTCTGATCGGACGGTGATAATTATCAATCCGTGTGCTGAACTTCTATCACTTTTACACCGTTGGATCAAGTTAATGGCCGCGGATCAGACTTTCTGACTCTCTACGTAAAGCCCAAAATACTTCGGCCTTGTTTTGTTAATTTTGACCGCATGGGACCATGGGTGTCTTTTACTCTTTTTATTTGCTATTTGCTTACATAATTTAAATAACGATGAGCAATTAAGGGCATTTATAATCATTATCGGTTATTAAATATTTTTAGGTGTTAATCATAAAAATATACTTTTTATTTTATAAGTAACTCAACCAATATATTTATTTCTATAATAAGAAAGTTTCTTAAGGTTTTCACCCCTCCTACTATTTTCTTATCATCCTCCCAACTATCTTCTTATTAGGGTGCATTCGGCACTGAGCTTAATAAATAGGCACAATAATCAATGAGTTTTATTGACACATGTTAATTTTGGTGTGGTTGAAACTTTAAAACCACTCACCTTAGGAGTAGCACTTACACACATAAAAAAGTATATTAATCATAAATCTTCAAATACTTTGTGTTTGGATTTTGATTAATCTTTCTATCGAACGCACCATTACTTTATCATCTCGAAAAATATTTATTAACAAATTGATGACAGTGAAATAACCAATCAAATTGAATGTTCGTACATTCTTTAAATAAGAAATGATGAAAGAGAAAGTGGGTAAATTCCATACTGTTGCAAAGTTTTTTTCAATTTCTTACAAACATATTTGGGTGGAATTCACACCGTTGTGAATGCCCTAATAAAATAACATAGAAATTAAGAGATCCATTATCGGCCAAATGTTTCAGAGATTTGTAACTAATCATTAGCAGTAGCAAATAGGATGGCCCCATTCTTTTGTGAGCTGAAACATCTAGCTGATGTCAGTTGTCAGCTGAAATTATAAAAAGTAGAGAGAAAAAATAGTTGATATGACAGTTGATGTATGTGACATACAGAGAGAACAAACTAGCTGATCAAATAAACTCGTCTACAGTGGTAAGAGGCAATTATTTCCACACTCCTCCGGCTCGGAACGATGTGTCTATGGATACATATTATACAGTTCTTGCAGAAGAAGAAGAAAGGAATGTTGTTTTTGATCACTCGGCCCTGAGAGAGTCATAGAATATGAAACACAAGTTCGTCGTTCTAGTCAGGAAAGCCACATACCAAACTATTTAAATGATTAAGTTTGTAACACAGCGTTCCAAGAAGTTCTGGATGAAAGGGTGTATAAAGGCAATCGTGCTTGTGCAAACCTCATCATGGGGTGTGAGAGTCTTACAGAGATCAAACCAAATTCTTGCATAGCTCTGTCTTCCAATGCCCATGACACTGTGACGCCTTTATTGGACATGAAAGAACCAAAGTCTTATAAAGATTCGTCTAAGCACACTCATTGGAAGGTAGCTATGAATGAAGAGTTACGAGCCCTTAAGCAGAATGATACGTGGAATGTTGTCACTTTGTCACGTGGCAAAAAGGTGATAGGGTGCAAATGGGTTTACAAAATTAAACTCAAGTCCGATGGATGCCTATAAAGATATAAGGCAAGGTTGGTAGCCAAAGGTTTCACATAACGTCATGGGCTAGATTATAATGAGACCTTTTCACCCGTAGTTAAGATGACAACAATTCAAGCACTTATAGTTGTTGCGCTTAACAAAGGGTGGATTATTAATCAGCTCGACGTTAATAATGCTTTCTTGCATGGTGATCTAGATGAAGAAGTTTACATGAGAATACCAGACGGTCTTGATGTTGACGGAGTTAACAAGGTGTAAATGTATATTTACTGAAGGTTTTTGATGTGGCAAAATTTCCAGACCAAGACTTGCCTTTATCTCAACAACCTCTACAGTCAGCTTTGAGTAGAAGATCTTAACAGAATATTTACTCAATAATCAGAAGGAGTAAAATCAGAGGCGTCAGCATTATACTAGGAAAATTTTTAAAGATATTTTAGGATCTTGTATTTTTATTATATTAGTTTTAGATAAAGATTTTTTTATAGATATTTAGGAGGTTATTAATTGCCTTCAAGTAGTATAAATGTACAACAAAAATATCAGAAAAGGTAGAGCTTCTACCGCAAAAATATTGTCTTTGAGAGAGAAGAGAGTTGTTGATAGTGATCAACGTTTGTCTAGAATTAGACGTGAGAGTGAATGTTTAAAGTGTTGAACAGATCAAGTGAGGAGTTTTCAAGTTATCAATAATAAGATTGATAGCGGAGTTTTTCATCTAAACACTTTCTATCTCGTTCTTCGTTTATGCTCTCTATCAATCTCGTACTGAGGCTTCTGATTTTCTACATTACGAACTTACAAGTGATATCAGAGCAGGTTTACCCAATATAGAGGTTAACACTTCTGGGTAGATCGTGAAAGATGAGTTCGTATTATGTAAAAGCACCAATGTTGACAAAATTCAATTATTCCAAGTGGTGCGAACAGATGGAAGTTCAGTTGATGTCCATGGATTACAAGGTTTGGAAGGTGGTGGAACAAGGTGATTACAAACTTACTGTGGTTGTTGAAGGTGTAAAACACACCAAACCTGAGGATCAATGGACAGAAGCCGATGAAAATCTTTTAAGCAAAAATAAACAAGCTATTTGCATTCTTGTCTCCTCCTTGTCCGACGAAGATCAAGGAAGAGTCTTGGGTATAAGAAGGACAAAAGAAGTATGGGACTTCTTGAAGATTGCTTATCAAGGAACATAACCAATCCATAAAGCCAATGAGACACATTTTCAACGAGATTTTAACAACTTTAAAATGTTAGAGGGCGCGAGTCTAGCACTGACGGTGGAAAGGTTCAATCAAGTGCTTATAGAACTCAAAACGGTTGGGGTAACTCTTTCTAATGAGACTATTAATGAAAGATTTTTTGATTCACTAACCAAGAATTGGCTTAACTATACATCACTTCTTGAGAAAATGAAAGAATTATCATCTATGTCGTTTGAAGAATTGTGTTAAGATTTGATGGTTCATGAAAGCAAGATGGAGGAACATAATCTAGTGGTGCACAAGGATCTTGCTCTAAAGGCAAATATTGATGTAGAGACACCATATCGGGACTATGATGATGACATGGAGAATGCGATGAATGTGCTAGCACAAGGACTAAAGTGCACTCTTAGTCGAAAACGTAGAGGTTACCGTGGTGGGGATTCTAAACGTGAGTATAATACCAGCAAGCATGAATGTTTCCGGTGGCACAAAACAGGACATTTGATAAAGGATTGTCCTTTACCGTCAAAATGTCCACAACATCGAGGATGTGAGTCTCACATGGAAGCTGTCTTGTGGGATGAGAATGATGCTGAATCAGATGACATAGAAAGCAATGTAGCACATTATTGCATGACTGCAATCCATCGGTCTCATACTGACACTACAAAATATGATGAAACTATGTGTTTGATGGCTGAAGATAAGGTTCTTCAATCTCTCGAAAGAGCTCAGGTAAGTTCTCAAAGCTTGAATGATTTTTATGATAGTTCTACTAAGTCATAAGTGTTTGGTGTGTTGAAAGATGCTCTTTCAAAAATTAGGGATTTGGAAGCGAAACAGGAGCATAACATTGAGTCTCATACTGTGATTAGTAAACTACAAGAAGAGATGATTGTTTCAAAAGAACAAAATAAGGAGTTGACATCTCAGTTAGTCTTAAAATCAACTAAGATTGTTCAATCCACGTTTACTGCACCCGTCAGTACTAAACTGAGTTCTATTCGTGAGTGGGCAGAAAAAAAAATTCAATCTCTCAGAGCTGCTAATGAGTGGGTATGTCAGAGTAATGCTGATCTACAAAAGCAGTGTGATGCACTTAGTAGAAAATTAGACATTATGACTTTGGAAAATCCCTCTTGGTATAAAGGAAAAGCTAAACTTAATGAAATTGTAGGTCGACCTAATCAAGGGCGTGTTGGTCTAGGGTTTTATGACACTACTTAATCAATGTCTAATGTTTTACCTTATAAACAAAATTCACAGACTATGACTGATCCTACAAGATATCCTAGTGTTGCTAATCCCCGAACTTCATATACTACTACTGTGGATGTTGCTTCACATGTAAGGGTAGAGTGTAGTTACTGTCATATACATGGTCACCATATTGTTTCATGTCATAAGCTTCAACACAAGAATGCTCGACTTGGTCAGTATAATATTGTTAAATATGCTCAGCTTTATACCAATCTTAGACGTCTCAGACAACAATGGGTCCCTAAGTGGCACTAACTGTTTTTTCTTCTCAGGATAATGAAGAGTTTCCAAATTGGCTACTGATGGACATTGGATGCTCTCGTCATATGAAAGGAAATCATTCTCTACTAACTTTGGTTTTCATGTAGGATCTGCCTTCTTCCTAAGGGCTTTCACAGATCGAGACTAAAAAAAGAATTATTTATGCATCTGCCCCAAATTGGTCAGTTCAAGCCTGGTGTCTTGGTTTTTCTAAGAGGCAATCACATATTGCACTCTTCCACATTGAAGTTGTATATCGTTGCCACTGCTTGATGCGCACACATCCTCTACCTTCAATATCAATTGGCTGACTATGGTGTTCCTTAGTCTCTTGTGCCAATCTATTACGATATTCTCTTCAACATTGCACTGACGAAGGATTCAGTTCAACATTCCATGATTACACATATTGAGATTCGTTATCTCTTTTCTCAAAATCAAGCTGGCTAGAATATTGTGGATCTTCCTTATTGTGCCACTGATCAATAATTGGCAAACACTTTCACTAAAGCTCTTCCACACAAAACATTATCCTCATTCAGTCTTGCACTGTGGATGTTCTATGTTGACAACGATGTATTCTTTTTATTTATCGTATTGACTTCTATTGTGTGCATCAAACTTGGTACTTTAGAGTGAGTGGAGCGTGACGTATATTTTATTATTTCATTTAACTCCATAATACAGTGAGGATTACTTTTCTTTCTGTGGCATTTCTTGATTATTAATTTGGCTGATCTGGATCAAATTCTAAGTTGGAACATTGAACATCTGGTGGCACTATCCATTTATTACCACCACTTAAATTTCCGGTTTTTTCTACCTGACGAACTGTTCCCTCAGTACAGAACCTACTTTCGCTGGTTACTTTACACTCACAATTTCTCTACAAGTTTCCCATACCATTTTGACAGTTTCTTTGTTGCACTCATTTTTACCTCACCAATGGCTTTCATACTAGTATTTTTACTAGTCTCTTCTTCCTATCCCATAAAGGATTATTGAATAGTAACATAAAAAAAGGATGATTCGCTTCTGGTTGTACAAGCATCATCCAACATCAGATGCTAGATTTGCTTCTGCACAAGGCTTAACAACCCGGTCCAAGACTAGAAATGAGGTTTAGTGGGAAGAAATAAAGGAATTATGCAGCAACCCACAAATGGAGATTCGTATCAGTCTTATTCACTTATGATGTACCATATGTTGCACAAGATTACACAAATAATTGTTCATGTTGTACCTCTGGATGTTGTCATGTCTACGCCTCTGGATCATTATCATGATTGGATCCCCAACTCTTTCCAAGATGGATTGGACTGAACGATGATCAATGCATTGTTGTTGGGAGGGTGATTGGATCCCCAGTGGATTGAATGAAGATGAATTGAAAAACCCATGATTTTGTTAATAAATAACTTGTAGCTCATAATGTTTGTTGGGAGGGTGATGAAAGAAATAAAAACACACATACAAATTATACAATATGTGGATTTGATTTATGTTTAACCGATCTTATTACATTTATCTTTTTGTATGGACAATATTATGAGAATTCATATGGTTTGCTTATCTATATTTCGATTTTGTAAGCGTACTAAAATTGTTGTGGTTTTATTTTTTAATTCAATAATGCTATATATTCTTACTTAAATTAAACTGTATGCTTTAAATAGAAGTTGTTTATAACATATGTATGATTTTGAACAATATTTACCCACTTTTTGTAGGATCAAACAATCCCACGATTCGATCCCACGATCTGATCCTATGGGTCACTTACGATCCTGCGCTAGGATCGCGATCCTAAAAATATTGGTCTTGTAGATGTTATTTATACTCACACTTCTGCATAGTTACCTGACATGTTGACCAAGATCTTGCCTGGAACTAGCTATCGAGAGCAGATACATCGCATTGGCATAACTGATCATTCAAAAGTCAAGCCTTAGTAAACAAGTTTACCTTCGGCTTGGGGGGTGTTGGGAATAATATATATTGGTTACTAAGCATAATACCTCATTTACGTAATATGTAATCAGTAGTATATTTTGTTACAAGAGAATGTGTAGGTTGTTAGGTTGTTACATAGGAAATCTAGGAGAATATTTCATCTCTTGAAACAAACTCTATCTTCTGACTAGTATATACATATGAGTTAGGATTGCAACCAGTTCTCTATCAAGTATAATGAGTATTCACGCATCATTATAAGCAAAATCAAACACTTTACAAAGCAGTTCCTTTTATTTCTATCATTCACTAAAAAGAATTCATTAGATTAATTTTTTTAATCATATATATCAAAATTTGAAAATCTTCATTATTATATTTTCTTCTTTATATAAATAATTTTAACTTACAACCACCATCATTAACTATCAGCTAGGAAAAAAAGAGGGCTTTTATCTTTTACTCAAGAGCACATTTTCTAAGTAACGATTATGATATAATCAACTCAACGATAACATGATATGTATTCAAATAATGTTTTACAATTATTTTTTCGAAATATATTCTACACTTATTGAGTGGTATGAATTACTGCGATATTTTGTTGTTTTATATCTAATCGATTAGGATATTTTTAGTTGGACCAATCGAGTATATCAAAAATCAACGTATGGAAGATAAATGTTTAGTCTGTTGCTCTGATTAAACATATTATATAAAAAAAAAAATCTATGAGGACAACAAATGTCGCCCTGATAGAAAATCAAACAGGGCGTCTCTGTTGACAACAATTAAAGAGGCGACTAATCAAACTCGCCTCTGTACAATGTAATCAAAAGGGACAACTAATAAAACTCGTCTCTGTAGAATGTAATCAAACGGGGCGACTAAACAAGTCGTCACGATAGAATGCTATCAGATTGTTGTTGGAGTAGAGACCAAAGAGGGCAAGGTAAAATGTTGCTTTCTTTGACTGCAATCAACGAAGGCGACTGGGTGAACTCGTTGTCGTTGACTGCAAACAACGGGGGCAACCACAGTAAGTCGCCCCTATTGATCATCGATCAATAAGAGCAATAGTGTTGCTTACCTTATAGATTGGGTTAAACAAGGCAAGTAAAATAGGTCGTCACTATAACCTAGCTAACATGGCATGTATTTAGAGGCAACCATGGGGACAATTGTTTACTCGCCCTTATAGTTTAACGGGGTAAGTTATTGATCTATCAGGCTTGGTTTTAAAATATGTGATGCGCTCCGATACGATTAGGCTCCAGAAATGATGCGTGATGCGTGATGCGCGAGGCGTCGATGCGAGCGCATCTCGTTTGTGATGCGATGTTTACTAAACAATCACATCTAAATTTTTGTAGACAACATTTTATACATATGAAGTAATATTATGACACAATGGAATAAAAACTTCCAGAAACAAGTCTAAAGTAATCAAGTGTCAAAGTATTCAATCCAAAAAATATAAGAGCACAAAAACATCCAAACACAAGTATAAAGTAATCAATCCACACAAGAGAATAATAACTTTTAAATATAACAAACTTATTATTAGACTATGTTTAGATATCACCACATGAGCCTATTGGATGTCATCAACAAAAGATCAACTAAATCATCTTCAACATTAGGAGAGCCAATATCCTCTTCAAGTTCTTCCTCCTCATCACTCAAGTTCGTCCTAGTATAAGTAGATGAAAAAGCAACAATTTTTCCTTAGAGCTTGAAGGATTTTCTCTTCCCCTCCTTAATGATATAGTTTTTCTAGATTGGATCATTAACCCCTATGAGTCTCATAATCATATCATATCACCAATTGTACACAAAAAATACATCAAGCATACACGCAAGACTCATTCAAGCTTTAAGGTCATTTATGATGTTCTTGAGTTTTTTATTGATCTAAACCCAGCAATAAGTGCATAGGGTCAAACTAGGTTGATATATGAGCATGTAGGAACAAACAGGAATAAAAACGGACTTTAAACGAAGAAATTATGGTAAAACAAGCTTAAGGCGCATCGGGGCGCATCGGGGTCGCATCGGACGCATCGGAGCGCATCGGGCGCATCGGAACGCATCACGGGCGCATCCTAAATAAACTCACCTCACTGCCATGAAAGCGTTTTGATGCTCGCATCGCATCCAAAACGCATCGCGCATTTTAAAACCAAGCTATCAGGACAATAAAAGTTGCCCCATAAATCTAATATGTGGTAGTATACTGATATAAACAAAAACAACCTTTAAACTAAACAACTTTCAAAAAAATATAAACGATCTGATCTCACTTTTTAAAAAACTAAGGTAAACAAATGTAGATAATATTTGCCTTGTCGCACTCCCACATTCCATGACGCCACCCATCACCAAAAGTCAACCACATTACTCCCCTTGACGGCACTCCAATTTCATTCCCCGTACAATATGAATAATAATACTCTTCTATTTGCTAAAAGCCTAAAACCCGCCGCTCCTTATTCAAAAAAATTACTCACATATGCCACGCGATCAGCGAGTTACGCAAAATGTGTAACACTGACGGCCCATCGGTTACAGATTAGTCTGTCCACGATGGCATTGCTAGCAAGTGCCTTGGAAAATCAAAATACATGAGTATTTGTTATTATGTTGGTAAAGTTGAGAGGGTCAATTCCAGCTTTTTTTTACTCATTAATTTTTCATTTTGTAGTAATCAGTTAAGTGGTTGTTGACGGATAAATGATGTCTTAATTGTTATTTAGAGTATGAAATATAAAAATATGAGAAAGAGACATGTGAGAACTCTAATTTTAGGTTTTTAAGAATTTATTAATAGAATCAACTATTTTTTCTCTAATTATAATATATCAAATATAAATAATTAAATCTTCTATATTTTAAAATCTTTATATTTTAAAAACTAATAATAATATAAATAAACTAATATATCAAAATTCTTAAAATCTCATTCTGATTTTATTTTTCATATTTTTAATATATATTTATTTTAGGTAAATTAATACTTATTATTTGTATTTTGGTGATATAAGAATATAATATTAAAATATACATAAAAAATAAATATTACCAATGTATTCATTTCAATCTTCATTATAATATTTTAATCCTAAATATCGAGTGAAAAATAATAAAAAATTACATTAATAATACACATAAATAAATAAAAAAATTGTATTTTATTTTGTTTCAAAAATATAATAAACTCTAATTATACATAAATATAAGTTAAGATTGTTTGTGTATTATTAAACATAATAGTATATAATTAAGATTAATATTTGTATTCTTATAATACTTAATAAGTATAAAAACAAAATGATATAACAAATGGAAAGAGTTTAAAACTAAATGATGAGTTCTCTAACATTGGTAAAAACTAGATATGGTTCTTAAAAGGATGTGGCACTACAAAAAAAATCGATTTTTTTTTTAAACGGTTTTGACGTAAACACTATTCGCGTCGAGAATGTATAATTTGATTTCTACGTAACTCTACTTTGCGTCTAAAATATTATACTTTTACCTATTGATGTATCGCGTCTATTTCTTTTCTTTCATTTTCTACTTTTTACTTTCTGTTTCTATCCCTAACTTTGTGCCGCACTGATCTCGCTAGAAGCCCTAATGGCTCTCTGCTAACGATTTTCATGTTCCTTCTCTACACTCCAGGTTTCAATTCCACGCCGTCGCGCCGCTGTCCATACCTAGAGAGAGAGACGAAGCGACGCTATGGTGATGGCACTCTACGCTCACTGCAAGGGTGATTCGCTGGCCGCAAAGCTCTCATAGTTCGCTCAGTTGATGATGGCACTCTACGGTCACTGCCGGTAGTCGGGATCGCCAAATACCCTAAGAAGGTAATCCGCAAGTACTTTGCTAAGAAGCAGGCGAAGAAGTCGAAGGTCAAGACGTTTGTCAAGGTCGTCAATTACAATCACATAATGCCGACTAGGTACGTACACCCTCGATGTCGATCTCAGTTTTACATTTTCTCTTTGCACCCCAACATTTTATTCAATTATTTTATCATAAATTTATGCCCACAATGACTAAATCATTTCAGTTTGCTTCTTGACTTTAATGGTTGCTTGAATTATGATGAAACTAGATTTCTTATTGACGTAAAAAAAAAGTGTGTACATCTTATTGATAAATTTGTTGTCTGAAACGGGGTTGCTCTGTATGTACCGTGGCCGGATATTGTGAAGGAGGCGTGTGAGTACTACTGTAGATTCATCTAATGCATTCTAAAGGTGACAACCTATCTTTCACTCTCATGTACTATTGTGTCTTTTGTTGCAGTGATACTCATTTCCCTTGTGCTAATTTGCTTTTAGGTCAGAATAGATTAAAAAGGCAAATGAGGTATATTTTTCTGAAGAGTTTTTTTCTATTGAACTCCTACTTTCCTCTCACGGTTCTATTGATGCCTTCATTCGTAGATTTCATTCCTTTTGTGTGTGTTTTTTTAACAAATTTAGTTAAATAAACCATTGACCAAATTGATAGATAGACTTTGTTGATTGATAATCTCTTTTATTTTTTCCTTTCAATATCTTTCTTACAAACGATCATGATGTTTTCAGAATATTTGGTTTAAATCAATCGTTCGTGTTCCTACTACCATTGAAAGGCTCGGTGGAGGAGCTCAAGCGTACTCCAGCTCGGCAGGATCCATGTGCATTGATCCTTTTAACTTTTGACGTTTATGAAGTTGCATTATCTGTTGAGGGGCATGTTACAACTGGTACAGGTATAAGATTTCCACGCTTGGTACAATTTCATCATTTTCTATGTATTTGTGGTCGGCTTAATTGCCAGATTATATTGAAGTTGAAAAAATCTAACACCTCTTTGTTCTACTTTTTGGCTCTTGAGATTATTAACTGTGACGTTGCTGGACACAAATATTCACTGGTTAGCCTCTGTTTTCTCTGTATCTTTTACTCCCTTTTTGCAACCATGAAAATTATATTTCTAAGTTGAAATTGTTCTCAGGAAAAAGCTTATCCTTGTCTGGTTTTAGGTTTTTTATGGCAATTACAGCTTGCTGACTAGCTTTGTAATATGGAATGAAAATGAGGAACATGTATCGTGTTTAATTGTATGCCCTTTGTTTCCTTGTTTGATTTCATAATTGGTCTTATATATTTTTTATTCATCTCTTATATTATATTAATCTTTAACAATGAGTAGCTAACTTGTGTATTTCACATATGCATGTTCTTTCTTGAGTGGCCCATCACTGGATGTAGCATTACTAGGAAAGGAGTACTTTACCGTCTTCCCAACCTCTAAAGTCGACTTTATCACTGCTGCCCTCCCATGTTTTTACTGCTGTTATGCATGCTATGCAGAATGGAATGCTTCAAGTCGGTGCATTTATGAAGAATGGCTGCAACTTTTAGGATTTTTTTCACTGTGTTCAGGTTCTGTAGGTTTGAACTTCCCTGCTGTTTGTAATTCTGTATCTAATTTGTTCTTCATTCTGTATATATATATATATATATATATATTGTCGTTCTAATTGCCGAGCTGGGTAGCTGGTACTTTACTGGTGACCAGCTATAAAAATCTCGGTACTGATGTATTATAGTGATTTCTTTTGAAGTTCAATGAAGCTGTTGAAGTTCGATATGCTAAACTCGCAGTACTCGAGTTTCTAACAAGATGGAAGTGGTCAACTACTTAGCTGCAATGAGTTTTGTGTCTTCAACCATTGTTAGAGCCCAAGTTGTTGGAAATACAGCACTTCCTCAGATATATTCGGGTATTGATGAATTTACTTGCTTTGTCTATTATAAATTTTCTCATTATTCATTTATTTCTATAACTCACCAGTTTTTATCATTCTTGTTTTTGTTAGGGCCAAATTTATTTTACCGGAGGGCAAACAAGTTGATAGGATCCTCTTGATTAACGTACCTCTTAATGTTTGGAAACAAGTGGTGGATTACTGGTACAGCGAAGAATTCAAGGTAATTAATCACCTCCGGCACTGTTAAATTATCAAATTAGTATTCCTTATGTTGTTATCATTGTCATCAATAATAGAAATTAAAGAATAGTTTTATTCCATTCCTAGGGATCCATTATGTGACAAAACTTATTGTGTTCTGTTGATTTTGACACTATTGTTTTTTTTTTCTGTTTTAGAATAAATCCGAGGAGGCAAAACTATCACGTGCTGCTAAGATGCATGTGCACATTACAGGGGCGAAGAGTTTTGCTCGAGTTAGAGATGAGTTTGTGAGAACTTTAATAGAAAATTTAATTATTCATTTACATAAGACTTGCACTATTAATGTGGTGAACTAACTATTATGTTAATTGATTGTTAGGTGCAAGTACATAAGAGAGAACCTGGTGAAATTGAGTTCTTCGAATTGTGTCATCGGAGACAGGACGGGTCCTATTTTGACGTAAACTCTGCTGATTATATTGTGAGTATTTGTATTAAGGTGAATTTTAATTTCATCAATCTTATATGTTTTAATTATTCATCCTTGTTTAACTTATCATTTTAAATGCAGGAAGCTTCTTGATCCTATATGAAAGAAAAGACTGGTGCTGATTTATTATCTGAAGCCACTGTTGAGGCTGAAGCAGAGGCTCATTATCATCTACGAGGACCACATGACAGAGGTAGCCTCTCCTGATAATTACGTTATATTGAATCGTAGATGTGCTGACAATTAAGCTTCTGTTTGTTTCTACCTATATGCTAGCAAGAGATGATAATTTCCTTGGCTATATCAATGTGAGTGAATATGCTGATGATTCACTGTTTTCTGTTACCGGGTTTCTAGTTTGTGAACTCTTGCTACACAGCTCTGTGAATTCTCTTTAAAAATTTCACCGTGTTATTACTTTATGTGGTGCCTTCTCACTTGGAATGTTCTTTTGAACTTCTGTGTGAAATATGAACAGATTTGAAAGATGGGAAATATTATAGGGACCTAACTGAATCAAATTGAATTGTTTAGTGAAATTTGAAGATGGAAATTATATAGAAATAACCTTGGGTTGATAGAAGAGAAACCAAGATGAGGAGAGAAAAAATCCAAGTCATTAGACTGATGCTGCTACTTCTGATGGCCATTATCGTTACAGAAAATAGAGTTGTAGCGAGAGTATGTAGTAAGGACTATGAACCAAATGCTGTCATGGTAAGCGTTAGTTTGCCTGATGATAGAGAAAACCTTAGTCAGCCCATTTGGCATCATGACATTCTACAAGGATTTGTATTCCCTATTTTTACTGGGTAAGCTCTATGGATCGCATTGTAATTTGGTTGACTGCATCAACATATTTTAATGCATTATCTGAATGCTTAGCATATAAACTCATCACTGATAATTATGACTGACATAATCCATCTGCAATTCCTTGTTCTTGTTCTTTGTATTCTTATTAAAGTATTGTGTTTGTTTTTTTAGGAAGGGTTAAAGGATATGGTTATGGTATTAAGCCTTCAAAATTCAACCGTGAAAAGAGTACAACCGACGGGGCTAGTTCTAGTGCTGCTCATGCTGACTGAGCAGAGGTTTCCATGCTTCGAAACCAAGTGGTAAGCATGGAACAGATGATTGCTGCTTTGCAAGCCCAAGTAGGAGCCTTGGCCTCTCAAAGAGCTGCTGGATGAATGTAGAAGAAAAGCATAAGCTTCTGTTAGTTTTACAGTTTTAAAACTACCATTTTGGGTGTGGGAAGCAATGTGAAAAACTAACATTTTGGGTGTGGAAAACAGTGAAAAAACTGCCATTTTGGGTGTGGAAAGCAGTGAAAAAACTGCCATTTTGGGTGTGGAAAACAGTGAAAAAACTGCCATTTTGGGTGTGGAATAATGGATATTATAATGCAGATTTTTTATTAGGATTTTGTAATCTAGATTTTGGATACTGCCTAAATAGATATTGTAATGCAGGTTGGATGGTATATAATTCTACATATATTACAGCATCGTACCAGTATTATCATTCTCAATAGATGCTTTCATTTTTGTTTTTATTTTTTTTTAAGAAAATCAAAAAATTTCGACGCAACTTTATTGTATTTCTGCGCAACTGTTGCGTCAAAATATGTAACTTTTCGACGCAATTTAGTTCGTCGAAATAAACAAGGCGTTTGCGTCGAAATTTTTTTTGACGGTCAACTAGACGACGAGAGGATGACACGTGGATACTGAAATTTTCGACGCAAGTGTTGCGTCGAAATGTCATTTTTTTTGCGTCGAAATAGATGAGTTTTCTTGTAGTGTGGCAGTGAGAAAAATAGGAAATAGAGTGTTAAGAACCCAAATTTAGGTTCTTTGATAGTCACGCTCTTAGCAATCTCTTTAATGAGATGACAAATTAAGGCTTTGTTCGGTCTTGACATATTTAATGGTATATTTGTGGGATAAATGAGTGTGTTTCGTATGGGTCCCACGTGGGTCCTATGTTCTCCTCCAATAATATACTGTCACGTATAAAACAGTCACACGGGATCCACCCATTTATGTCACAAATATGCCAAAGACGAACAAAAAGTCTAACGCTCTTTTTCTTCATATAGGTAACTAGAACCAATCTAGCCAATATCTACTAGAGTATTTGTCTTACAAAAACGTCTAATTTGAAGTCTCCTTTGCTGTTTATATGCGAAAAATGAGTCCTTTGCATCAAGTGTTTACCATGGTTTAGGGTCTTTATTGGCTAGGTGCTAAGCTGCGCATGTTTGAATTATTAGCATGCAGTCGAAATAATTATTGATGTATTTTATTGTATAAACTATAGTTGCAGTCAAATTTTCATTCTTATCCCTCCAGTAGACAACTACTTTGTCTTCTATGTCACTCTTTGCTATAACGGTGTCCCCCTCCCCGCTAGTGCTAAGTGCTAAGTACCGCCTGTTTGCTGCTCTTTGACTATAAAATCCCCGTCAATTTCATTTCCCCAGCCACATCAAGATACGCAACTTCCATAAAAATGGCGCCTCCTTCTATTCTGCTTCACCATCTGTTCTCCCTTTTATCCATCTTCTTCTTCTTCACTACCCATGACGCAACTGCACAAAACACGAACTCCTCCAGAAGGACCAGAACATTCCTCCTTCCCATAGTAAGAGACAACGATCGCTCACTGATCTCATACTACACATCTATACAACTTGGCACACCACCAGTCAAACTGAATCTAACCATAGATATCGGTCATCAAGTCACCTGGATCTATCCTCGCGGAATCAATCACTACAATCAAAATAAATCCTCCACAAAACAACCTTTCCCCTGTACATGTCCTCCCAAATCCGAGTACGGACTTCCATGCTTGTACCAGAACGGTGGATGTATGATTAACATGTGTTCTCCTTACATACCCTGCAACGATTTCGATCAATCCGATTACTATGCATACTTGATTCGAGATCTAATCACTCTATACCAGCGGCGCGGTGGTTCTTCACCTCGCCAGCCTCGGCCGCCAGTTTCCAGTGCTAGTCTTCCAAACTTCTCCTTCGGCGTAGCAGAAACGGATGATGATACAACATTAAATGGTTTGTCCAAATTCAGCTCCGGTGTAGTAAGCCTCTCCAGATCCCCCTTATCCTTAAACAACCAGTTAGCTGATTACTACAAAACTCCTCGAAAATTTGCCCTTTGCCTCCCTTCTTCTTCCTCCTCCTCCAACGGCGTCGTTTACTTCGGGGGCGGACCCTACTTCCTTCCACCAAACAAAAGAACCGATCTCTCCACCATCATGCTCTCAACTGACATCATCACAGTCAAATTCCCCACCGCCCCATACCCAGTCCCCCGGTTCCGTCCAGGTGATATCTTCCTCGAGTACATGATCAACATCACCTCTATCAAGATCGATCAAACCCAAGTCCCATTCAATACTTCCCTTCTGGGATTCGGTAACTTTCCACCCGGAGTCAACGAATACTTCGACGGCGGTTCAAAGCTTAACACCATGATACCTTACACAGCGTTAATCGGAGAAATATACACACCGTTTATGAATCTATTCATTGCAAAAGCTGAGGCGATGAACATGACAAGGATTGACACTTATGAGTTCTATCCATTTGAGGCATGTTTCAATACGACATCTATACGTTATGATAGACAAGGGGTGCCTCAAGTTCCCATAATTGATTTCATGATGGAAGAGAATAGGGGTACAAGATGGAGGGTTCTAGGGGGAAACTCGATGGTTTCTGTTTCGAAAGATATTATGTGCATGGCGTTTATTGAATCGGTGTACTATAAGCAATATGGGGTTCCTTTGGCTTCTATTATGATTGGTGGCAAACAGATGGAAGATAATCTGATTGAGTTTGATCAGGAATCAATGAAGCTTAGGTTTAATGCTTTCCCGCTTTCCAAATACGGCACAAGCTGCTCTCAGTTCAAACGGATTTAAGAAAGACACTACTACTCCCACTCTCTATATATCTACCCTCGAACCAAACAACCAATGCTGTCACCAATAAAAAAAAAATCTATATATGCTTTTTTTGTTTGTCTGATATGTTGGATATTAGCTAGTAAGTGTAACAAGTAAAGTGAGTTACAGACAAAATTGCAAATAAAGCAAAAAGACGGAGCTAAATTGGTTGCTTACTTTCTTGTAGTTAATTGGTCCGGCGTTCTAATTAATTAATAACATACTTAATTACACACGAGCTTACACACATAGTTTGGAGCATTCGATGCATAATTAATATTGCGTTGAGTGGATTTGTTATGTGTAGTCATCTCTTTGGGATTTTCTCCCTAGTGAACTCCTCGTCTCTCTAGAAGTATGGTTTCCTTTGTGTATGTCGCCGGCCCCGTTTTCTCTCTCTGGTGCTGCTCTGCATTCCCAATGAGACTTGCTACTCCTCCATATGAAAAGATGGACAACACAACTCTCAATCTCCACCGCCCTCTTCTCAAAGATGGTATGATGGGGTAAGAGTAATTATTACCGTTACCTTGTCACTATCACCACACGAAAAAAGCGTTTTATCTACGGAAAATTCCATAGATAATCCGTAAGTAACTAGATTTATCGATTGATTGCCAACCAAAATTTGCTCAAAAGTCCGTCACTGGAAGGATCGGTATTTTATTACCGACGGAAATGCAAATCCAGGTAATTTACCGACGGAAATCACGGCAACACATACCAACAGATTACCTACGGAATGGTTCGTAGGTAATTTCCCTACGAAAATTCCGGAAGCACCGTTGTCATGTCATCATATCCCACTCGTACATAAGTTCGTAGGCATTCCGTAAGTAAATTTAAACCTACGGAACTTTATTCCAATATTTTTCTTGAGATATTCTATAGGTAATCCGTAATTATTTTCTAAATTAAAATAAATTTGACATACTAGGCATATTTAATTGATATTATCATTTATTTTCTAATTTTCACAATTAAATTACTTAACTATAGAAACTATATATTATCAAGCACAACATTCAAAATATTAAATTTCACAAAATTAAAACATTTAAAATATATATCAAGTTTATATTACAAATCGGACACCCAATATTCTACACCCAAATATACAAACGTTAGAAATATGCTAATAAAATTTAAAAATGTCAATATTTAGAAAATTCATACATAGTCACTGTCTTCGTCGTGTAACAACTTTTTTTGCCTCAGTGTCATGGTTGTAAAAAACGGAACAGATGTTTATACTGCATATCACCCGTTTTTACAATGAAACGTATTGATACAGTCATATGAAATTCGTCTTATTGAACATCCCGTCTCGCAGTGATGAACGGCCGTATAATCATCTGTATTTATGTATTTACCAAAATTTTGAAGAATACGGTATAAACTATTGAAAACAACGATTTGATGGGAACAAAACAAAGACTAAAATTTTCTATTAAATCCCTAAATGAAAATAATGTTGAATTTATATAAGTTATTACTTCAAAAAAAATGTTGATATAATCAACACCACCATTCTTCAAAATTCTTATGGTTTAAGAATGTCATAAATTTATAATATATAAATATACAATTTGAAGATAATAATAACATAATACAAATATTATATATTTATAAATATTTATTATAAGTTTTTATTATTTAAATATTAATATTTCATCCATATTAATTCTCCATTTTATCCGTATCAATACTTCTGTATTGTTTTTTACAACCATACCCAATGTCGCTATCCCCACCCCTTCCCCCGGATCAACAGGCGCGAGATATGCCGCCTCGATCAGGATTCATCTACATAAATATAGAAAGTTTCAGAATGTTTATAGTTAAAGCGCAAACATTAATACTTAAAATTATGTGTTTTTCAAAGCACCAAAACCCCGGTGCACCTCCGAAACGCATTCAATTTCTACCACTACTACTGTATTTTGCAAGGAAGATGTGACAGTGAATTGTCTCGTACTTTTATCTTTTGAATTTCTGAAGGCATAGGTATTAGGTAGTGTTCTAAGATAGCAGCAAGAAAGAACCAAAAGAATACTGTCAAAGGATTGTATGACTTATATTTGTTGAAAAGTTGATTGCCTACCATTCATATCTATTGCCCTCAAACAAGTGTGCACATTGTAAGATCATAATGCCTCAAGAGAAAGCTGATTCACAAGTTTCCGAGGTTTGATTAGACTGCTTAGATATTTTGTATCATGAATAGCACAAAACAAGTCAAACAACGTGTAATACCCTCATCCCACATCGGGATATGAATAGTAATATGAATGGTTTATAAAGATACATATGAGTTGACTACAACAACAAGACCTATCACTTTTATGCCCAAGTGAGAATAAAGGGTTTAAAAGGGGCTAGTTTTCAAACCCGAATAGCTTGAGAGCTAGGTTGTTGAACAGTTACCCATATGGAGTGTTACAAATGATACCAGAGCGAACTCGAGACCGTGTCGGGATGGGCCACCCGACACCTACCGAGGAGGTCCATGGGACTTGGATGTTAGGCTTGCGACGAAGACGTCGCGTTCTTTGAGTGGGAGAGTATGTAATACCCCTTCCCACATCGGGATATGAGTAGTAATGTGAGTAGTCTATAAGGATACATATGGGTTGACTACAACAACAAGACCTTCAACTTTTAAGACCAAGTGAGGACAAAGGGCTTAAAATGGCTAGTTTTCAAGCCCGAATGACTTGGGAGCTAGGTTGTTGGACAGTTGCACATATGAGGTGTTACAAATGGTATCAGAGCTGACTCAGGACCGTACCGGGATGAGCTACCTGACACCTACCGAGGAGGTCCATGGGACTTGGACGTTAGGCTTGCGACGTCGCATTCTTTGAGTGGGGGAGTATGTAATACCCCCATCCCACATTGGGATATGAATAGTAATATGAATGGTTTATATAATGATACATATGAGTTGACTACAACAACAAAATCTTTCACTTTTAGGCCCAAGTGAGGATAAAGGGCTTAAAAGGGGCTAGTTTTCAAGCCCGAATGACTTGAGAGCTAGATTGTTGAACAGTTGCCCACATGGGGTGTTACAAATGGTATCAGAGCGGACTCGGGACCATGTCGGGATAGGCTATCCGACACCTACCGAGGAGGTCCATGGGACTTGGATGTTAGGCTTGCGACGAGGACGTCGCGTTCTTTGAGTGGGGGAGTATGTAATACCTCCATCCCACATCTGGATATGAGTATTGTGAGTGCTTTATATGCAAACATATGGGTTGACTACAACAACAAGGTCTTCCACTTTTAAGACCAAGTGAGGACAAAGGGCTTAAAGTGGCTAGTTTTCAAGCCTGAATGGCTTGGGAGCTAGGTTGTTGAACAGTTGCCCATATGGGGTGTTACACACCGATCTCATCTTGTCTGTGCATATGTTCCAGCAGGATAACAGAAACTCTTGAAACCCTACAATGAAGACCTCTTTTCTCTACAGGATCTGGATGCAAAGAAACAGCAAAATACGTATAAAGAAACAACATGAATAATATAATATATCAGTTAGATTTCCACAAGATTCAGATATGAGGAGAATGTTTCAAATGAATATCTTTCTATCTTCACGGAGCAGTTGCTCTTAGGATCTACGCAAAAAGGCATTCGAACATATGTAAGGCAAATGAGACTTTTTAAAAGGCTTACTCGTCGCTGTATTCAAAACATTTATATTGATCCTCCTCGGTCTCTATCTACAGACCAGGCTGCATCTTCTCTATCTGAGCATTTTAGGAAGAAAGGAAGAAGAATCAGTTGAACTGCATCATAAACTAAAAGAAATGGGGAACTCAGAGAGAATGGCTTATAAACATTGTCCGGCATATATGTCAATATTGTCCCAGTGTTAATTATCGTTGTCGTGCCATCTGAAGACAGATTTATAAGATCGTCACCAATTTCCACACTTTCAATCAAGACACTGTAATGGGGCCTGGAAAACAAAATAACAAAATAAATTAGTTAGCTGAACCACTGGAGAATTGCTATATATCCTTCATATCAGGAAGGCGACAAAAGGGAAAGAGGAAAAAAACGAGTAAGAGAAAAGAAAGAAAATGTACTATTGTCGTGTAGCTTAAAGAAAAAGGAGAAGCTCCCGCTCAAACAAAATAATATCAAGAAAGATAAACTACATACAGATTCGGAACATATGGAGTCATCTCCTTTGATGTAAGCCAGTAGCTGAAAACACGACTCATTCAATCTTTCACTATTGACAGATGTAAGTCAGTAGCTGAGAACAAGAAGAAATTTACCTCTACTAACAAACAGAGATACCCAATACCAGAACTTTTAAGTTCATCAACAGCTCAATACATTCCGACAGTCATTCTAAGATATTGGAAGAAAGATTAAGCTCTTGAAGATGCTTCAGCCCGGTAATAAGATCTGGTATGGAGAATATGGTGTCAATAAGGTTTGAAACCTATACCTTGGGTTTATTCAGCACCATGCACAAACAAAAGGATAAGTACATAATCTTCAATTTATAAAGTGAAGCATCTAAATTCAGGGAGGAATTCGTATTAGATGCTACAAAGTACTGCTGAACTCTTAACAACCCAAATCCACCCAGCATTTGAGACCCTTTGTGCAAAAAAACTAGTTCATATATTTGTTTTGTAAAGCTAAAGCCGCACCCAGATAATCACCCATAAGTAATTAGGTGATGTCAGTAATTGAGAAGTAAAGAACCAGCAGCAAGTATTTCTCCTGAGACGATACTTTCTATGCTAACTCTATGAGATTAACGAGAGACGATAATTTATATGCAAACTATATGTAATTCTATGACGTTAACATCAGCAAATTTATAAATAAAAACTTGAAATCCACCAGCAGCACACAAGAACCACTATGCACCTGCTACGTTTGATTTGAGTTAAATTCAGAGGATAGGAACCACTACGCACCAGCTACACCAGCAGTGCTCAAGAACCACTAGTCTATATCAAGGAGTAGCTTGTCAATCAAGAATTTGGTTTCCGTTAAATTCAAAGATTATTTAGAGCAATTGGTTTGCGTTGAATTCAACAATCATTTGGAGCCATAACAGAGCAAAAATAAAAACGACAGGGCTAAGGTTGATTCAGAGCCATATTTGCTACTACATTTCGTGATTCCACTGAAATTTGGATTTGTTCCTCTAACCGTTAATAAAGAAAACTTTCAATCTAAATTACTTAAAAATTCACACAGAAGCGACAATTTCTCAAACCCTAAAACCGATTCGCAGTCCTAATTGAGTGAAAAAACTTACTCAGCGGTGAAGCTTCCAATGCGTTCCATGTACTCTGCGGTGAATCTTCCCTCGATCGAAATTGTCTATCACACAAATCCGATCCTCGTTGACCACACTCGTCTTCCCTCACATACCACCGTTCTCCCGCTCTACAACGACGAATGAACAGAGGGAAACATAATTAATATGACTGTTGCAAATAGTAGCAACGAAAAATTGAAAGGTGTAGAGTTTCCCACTCCTGAAACAGATTCGGGCTAAAAAAATATAAAATCATGGACCCTACGGGACTGGCAACAAAATTTGAGTAAAAAAAAAAGGATTGCAAAGGGTAAAAGAGACAAAATTTACCAGTGGAAAAGACTTCATTGAAGCAAGAAAGGACAAACAAATTTACCAGTGGCAGTCTCGAAATACAGAGACAACAAGATGAAGACCTCCGATCTACTCAAACTCCTTAGCAAGCTGTGCTTTGTGAGTAACATTCACAAGAAGAGAAAGGATAAAAAAGAAGTAAGAACAAAAAATAGAAAAAATAAAGAAGGTCCAACGGTTACTGATTATATTATGCCGAGAAAATTTCCGTCGGCAGATGGCGGTTTCGTCTGGCTGTTTTGAATAAGTTAGTTTTGTGTGGTACGTTTACCGTTTTTGTTGTTACAATTAAAAATTTTATATTACATTTTAAAACAATTTTTATTAATAAAGTTAAAATATATGTAGATATTCAATTATAGCCTTTAATAATTATTCTTTATAATATTTTAGTGAATTAATCTATAATATGTATACATATTAATTTATAAATAAATTTTTTACATATATTTGAAAAAATAAAGAAATAAACCATTGTATTTAGAGCAAATATATTAGATGTTATATATAAAAATAAAATTTTATGGATTATATATTAGTATTTAATATAACATTTCAAATGTATTAACACTTAAGATTATTTTAATTTTTAATGGAATAAATAATATCATTGAAATGAAAAAGCAATTCTTTCTAATAATAAAATAATTGACTGTAAGCGAATATATATGTACAGATATCACTTATTATTTTATTATTATATATTGTTTAATTGTTGATAATTTTTTTATGTTAAACATATATTTGTAGTTAAAACAATATATTCTATACAATTAAATATTACTTAATGAAATTCAAAAACATAAATTTAAATTTAATACTGGATATGCCAAGAAATGAAAATAACGTATATTAGCATATAAAATTATTCTGTAATTATTAAGCACGGTATAAAACATATAATAACTTTGATATACTGACAAACCGTAATAGTTTGTACAAACAGTTTTGTAATTAATCATTACTTAGCAAGTTAAATACTTATAATTGATATTTCTGAAATATACTACAAATATTTTGTACTCTAATAATTTTGATATAATTGAAAGTTTACATCGTAATTTTTATTAATTTGCTCTTTTCCTTGTAGAATATTTTATTAGAATTGATAGATAGTAATAGTTTTAAGAGACTATTTATCCATATCTGAATAAACAATTTAGAAAAACACTACTAGTTTAAAACTTTTGTTCTATATTATTTTCATTAATTTATAATTTAGTATACCAATCTTTACAAAAAAACTAAAAATAAAAACGGGAAAATAGACTAATTTATAATTATTAATCTATATATTTCAATTTTAATTTAATTTTGTGTCAAATTTAATACATAATATCATTTTTAAAATACAATTATAAATATTGAAAATTTAAATTAATTTATTAAAAATTAATTAATATTATTAAAATATTCTCGTTCCCTTAATTATAGTTTTCTAGCTCCGCCTTTGTTTACAGTATTCATTATATTTGCAGTATAAATTGTTGGTTGTTTTGTGCTGGTATGTTTGTGGTTGTTTTGAAAATTGTTGTTCGGAGGTGGCGGTTTGGTATTTTGTGTCAAAAATGTCAAACTCAAAAATGCCACATTTATACCACATAAACGCCATGTCCGAACGCAGCTTATATATTAAATTTGAAGGTATATAAATATGTGGTCATAAATTCATTGAGTATTACAATCTTACATATAAGAACATATTTCTATCATAAAATTAGTATCAACTTTTAGTATTTTACTCAATTTTATTTTATTAAAACTATACTTTTAAAAAATTTCTTTTTTATTATCAGAAAAGTCATAGGGTCCATAACCCCATGGGAACCCGCCTTGGTCCGCCCGGGAAAGTTGTGTGTGAAATCTCTCGTATCATTTACACAATTGTTTATGGAAATTCCATCAGTAAATATTCTGTAGGCATTCCGTAGATAATTAGACAATATTTTATTACCTAAAAACGTATACTAGAATTCATAGGTAATTTGTCGGTAAACACTTACGGATTAGTTTTCTGTAGCTAATTTTTCGTAGATAAGTAGTGATATTCTAGTAGTATGGACAAGTTCAACCTTCACACACGGCGGCTGATATCCTGTATTCTCGATGACACGCAAACAGAGTTTACAGTGGGAAGTCCTTTGATTTTCCCCTCACCAACCCAGTTTCTTCCCCCCTATTTTAAGCCGATAGAACCAACGAAACTTCTACACTTCAACCTGCTCAACTCTCCCGGCAAAATTACAAAGTTCCACCTCTGAAAATCCACGCTTTCCTTGCTTACCCCCCCCCCCCCCCCAAATATGGATACAATTCTGATTAACGACTTAAGTTTGGTAACCATGAGATGTTTAGTAGCTCAGTTGTTCTCGGTCATCCCGATTTGTGTGACTACTCTACCCCAAATCCTTCAAGGATATTGGACTGAAAATACGGTGGTTTTCGCTTCACGAAGGTAGGTGCAAACCTCTTTATTTCCGAGTTCGATACAGTGGAGGCCATGAAAGCGATTTGTATTAGGGACCCTTGGATGATCAACGGTAATCACCTGGCGATTCAGAGTTTTGATCTAACGAAGTCGATTGCACAACATGAGTTTAGTTGGAATCATCACACCCTAGAATTAGAAGGGCCGCGTAGAAGCTAGAACGCTTTTTCAAGGAGATTGAGGATGGTGAGGCATCAGGTTTCAAGTTCTTACATTTCAAAGTTTTAATCAATATTCAATTCCTGTCCTTTGAGCTCTTCCTATGATAGGGGACGGGCAGTATTTCATTTTCTCGATATCTTACGACAACATGCCGCTAATCTGCTCTGTTTGTGGATTATTCACCCATACAATTGTTACATGTCCGCATGTTTGGCCAGTAAATGAGGGAGGAGCCCCTTTTGGAATGTGGTTATCTATGGAAACATTTTGGCAAGGTGAAGGGCAAAATAGAGGGAGCTCTCGGACCCGTGGAGCGCACCGACTAAGGCGGAGAACAACCACATTTGGGCTCCTATCCCACCAAACTCTTCAGCTTGGATGGGGAAACCGGTGGCCATACAGAAGGGTGTTCTAGTGGATTTTTCAAACTGTCAGCACCAGAGAAAATTTAATGAAGTTCTATCAAAAGCTTCCCGCGTTGAATATTGGGAGCTTCAGCTCCCTGATGTACGAAGAAGAGGCAAGGGTAAAGCTTTCACCACTCCAACCATAGTGAGATCGGCCCCGGAGGAGGAGAAAAGTAAGGAGGGCAAGCATGAGCAGGGGGAGTGATGGATGGACTGGAATGCAAGGCTGGACACGACCTTGGCATTCTTGAAGATTGATTTAGTATACTGTTTGGTACTTTATGGTTTGTTTGTTAATGTCAACTTTTATCTATGTATGTTAATTATGTTAGTCTGTGCTATGTTTGGTTAGTGTTAGAGATTATTCTACTTTTGTTAAGTGTCAATGGTTGGAGTTAGGAGTGTTTTGGGTTAGTCCGAGGTATGGTGATGAGGGCTTGGATCAAAGGGTGGCAGTTCAGACTAGATGTGATCATTCGGGCGGGTAGGCCGGGTTCGGGCCGGGCTAAAGGAAAATTTTAGGCCCGTCGGGCCTATTTTAAAAAACCAAGCCCGGTTTTTTACATATTCGGGCCGGGCCAGGCTAGGCCCGGTTTTTTCCAGGTTTTACCGAAGCCCGGCCCGCCTGGCCTGATTTTTTAATTTTTTATATAAATTAATAAAAAAATTAAAATTAATCTATTTTAATATAGATTCATATATTATATATATATAACTTATTTAAATTTATATATTAAATATAATTTTTGTATATCTTATATAAAAATTAAACAAAATTAAATATGTATATATTACATTTTAAAAAATAATAATAAATAATATAAAATCGGGTCGGACCGGGCTTACCACGGGCTCAAAAATGTGTCGCGGCCCGGCCCGGTTTTTTATTCGGGCCTGGTTTTATGTCCAGGCCCGCCCGGAAGCCCAATCGGGCTTTTTTACGGGCCGGGTCGGACCGGACTGCCGGGCCGGACACATTATGATCAGCTCTAGTTCAGACGTATCACCTAGGGAATTGCTTCCTAATTGCACAGGGCCAAACGACATCAATTCTGTGGCGTGGAGGCGGGGTTTTGTTCAGCAGAGCAGGAGCTAAGATGATCGGTGTAGTTGGTTGGTGGTGCTTTCCTTTTGGATCGAGTCGATGAGTAGTTGCAAGGGTGGATGCATGGATCAGTTGGGATCTTTTCTTGGGTTTTCCATTGATTTTGTGGAATCTGGCAATTTTGGGATGCTTGTTTATTGATTTGAGGTTCCATTACATTCATGGTTTAAGGTTCTACTAGGTTTCAAGAGAAAAAATTGCAATGAAGTTGACAATTTTAGGGTACATAGCACCATTTTTGCATTTCAAGCCACAGGCTTAGGAATGCTGGTAATTAAAATGATTTTTTTTCTATTTTTGATGGGATCGGGTCAATCTAGAAGTTGAAAGTTGTATGTCATTGCTAGGAAGAAAATTGAAGCTGAAGTTGATTGTACGATAAATCTGAAACATGGGAAAAAGGCAATCTGCCATCTGATGTCGTGCTAGAAGTATATTTAGGAAAATTTATAACTTTATGTTGTTGATATATGAAATTCTAATACCAAGTCAATGACTATATTTCTTCCAAAGTCCTGGTACACATTTAAGTGATATATTAAGGTGCCAGAGGGTTACACTATACAAGATCAAAACCAACCCACAAGTATATTTCTACGACTAGTTTAAGTAGTTCTGTGCGTGTGTGTATATATAGATGTATATGGTGGGATGTCAATTATGATTTGATCTCTCTCACTAGTATTCAGTAGATTATTATACAAATTGTTCAAACTGGTAAGCTATGAGATGAAAACACCAAAAAACAACACCTATCAGACTACCAAACATTTAATAGAGAGGGACAAAATTCCTTAAGCGCCACAGTTGCAAAGCCTTACCGGTTTCAAAACAGCAAATGCTTGTAGTTAGCACATTGCACCTTGCTTCATACTAGATCGCTCAGTTTTTATTTCTTGCCTGGTAGAGTTTCTACTTCATTAGTCCTTTCACAACAGATAACAACGACATATAGGAAAACATTATGTTATGGTCTCCTTATTTGTATCATTGTTGTCTGCATAATCTAGGAGGCTGGTCTTTTCATCATCTTTGGTCATTTAAGATTGTATCTAATTATCTTTAGTGGAATATATGATAATTATGTTTCTAAATGACTTAACCTTATATATTGACTATATATTAACATTTATATTTTTAGTATTGAGACATAGTTGGTCATAAGAAGATAATGGCCAAGATGAATTCGAGATGCAACATGGTAATTTCAAGTCCTTTTCTCATTTCCAATTTGATGATGCTTCTTTGTACTATATATGACACTAGTTTTCGTTTCATTAGAGGTTAAAGCAACATAAGTTTGGACTAAATGTACTAGAAATTGACTAAGGGAGGACAATGTATTGTGTATATAGCACGAAAGATATTGGTAGAAATATGGGTGATATATCTATGTTTAAGAATTATAATGAGTGCAGATAGTGAGAAGTCTAAAGGATAACCATAATATGAAAGACTTACACATATACTAGTAATCATTGAGATAAATCTAAAGTTTATGGGTAGTTTGGCTCTTGAAATCAAGAGATTATCGATGTTGTCATCTGTAGAAAACACTATTGTCAGGAGTGGGAAGGGAAAAATAGTATACAGATGTTGAGGGAATATATCTTTCTTTTAGCTAGCTAACCTATTCCACACTTGACAAATATCCAACTATCACTACAAACAAACTCAGTTTTAGTAACACACAATAAGTGTTAGTAAAAATGAAACATGTGTCGGTAAAAACCCTAAGACCTATTCCATCATATAATTTTTATGTTAGTATAGATCGTGTCGCTATAAGGTTTTAGTATTACTTCATTTTGTGTTAGAAAAAATTATAGTCATATACTAACACATAATTGTATGCTGCTAAAGACAATGTGTACATCCTTTAGTCTATACCAACACTTATATAATGTGTTTGTAAAAGATTTAGTAACAAATTTTATTGTAAGTAAAGATCATCTATACTAACATATACAAAATGTGTTACCGAAAGCAAAACACAAAATAAAAAAAAATTGATGGATTTGCTACTAAAAGTAGCAACCCATATGGAACATCCATCTTATTTCCAAGACCTGAATTACAATTGTCCCATATAATGGCTCAAATGCCTGTATGATACCAATAATGTGGTATTTTATAATCCAAATGTACTTCAAATGCTGTACACAGAAATCAGCTAGAAATCAGCAGATTGTAATCCAAATGTACATCTTTACAATCTGAGTAACCAATTATTCAATTCTAAAAACAGCATTGTCATCAATCACTCATCAATGGCTTATTGCAAACGTAAACTTTAATAAAGTTCTATATTCACCGTGAAGGAGAGAACTATCAGAAAAAGATGAGCCAATTTGTTTCATGAGTGAATTCTGTACATTTTTCCTCATCAATGGCTTGAAGTACTGTTTGTATCAGTTGGAATCTGCATAAAAGTTTAAGCAGATTAGGGGAGGGAAGGAGGTCACCACACAGCAACTAAAACTTAACACTTAAAGTGGAGAAGTGCATCACATAAAGCCAAGTCAAGCTGTCTGAAATATGATTTGCAGATGCTTAAAATACAACTGGCAACGAAGTGCAAAGCTTTGGGAGGTGAAATAAGTATTGATTGTTTGAATAAGTATTTTGAACAAATCTGATTAAACAAACGCTAGTTTTAATGACTTTCAACTATCAACAGCTAGCAGAGCATACACAATCCCCTGTACATCATAAAGATAGAGTTCTTTAAGGTCATTAGAAAAATATTATGGCACGATCTGTATAAATATTAATTCACATTTCATTCTTTACCATGGATGCTCCTCTTCACGAGAGGATTGGATAACTACTACTATAATCTTTCCGACTCTGCAACATGGCAACCCAACTCCGGTTCGATGAATCTCCTAGCATCAACCTCAAATTCAAGGAAATGGAGGTCTATTTCTTATATATCCCCCTTCACACCCCACTCAGCTCTTTTTATAATTATATACGGCAAATCAAGAAGGTTTGGCTATCATTCAAACAGAGACAAACAGTTGTTCTTTTTTTAATCTAATTTCTCAATGTATGTTATATCAATTTCAAACACACGCAGAGAAACAGTTGTTCAACTCTGAGATGCTTGTCATGTTGCCTCCTCCTCCTTCAACTTCCCATTCATTAAAACTATTGATAGCTTATTAAGTAAGGTTAACCATGGAAACAATGTATGTAAGCCAGCATGATGCAAACCAAAATACCTCAAATATTAATTCAACCACTCAGAAATACATATATATATATATAATATATATATAATGGCACTTATTTATCCCCTTCAATTACTACCAGGTATAGAAATTCAAGCAAACAAACATATTTTAAATGACAAACAGACAAACAGATTTCAAATGACAGGCAGACAAACATATTTCAAATGACAAGCAGACAGAAAAATTTCTAATGACATGCAGAGAGAATGTTCAGAGTCAAATGACACTTACTTGCATGTTGAGTTGGGAGACCACCCTAGCCAAATCAGCATTTGACACGTGCTCTTTCATAATCCCCAACAAGCTACTCAAGACAGAATGCGTGTATGTAAGACTACCTTCAAGTTGATCTATTTTTGCTTGCAAATGAGGGACTTGTAGACTAGAAGAAGAAGTTGAGTTTCCTTTTGCCTTTGGAATTTTTCCAATACAACGAATGTAGCCTCTTTGTCCATTAAAGATTGTTGATCGTCGGATGAGTTCATTACATCTTTCAAGTTATCCTAAAGAGCATGCTTAATGAGTTAATATATTCAGTTTGAAATTATTATTAGAAAAAACATTGGATGCACAACTACCACAGCACTAGCAGCTTTAGAATTCACAATTCTTCCATTCCTTCGAGTTCTACTCCTTATGTAGAGTTCAGCACGCGATAGTCGATTACCATTGTTCTTCTTCGCCTACACTTGCAAACATTTCACTCCTCGTAACTCAAACAACCCAATCCAGAAAAATGCACAACACACTAAAAAACATAAAGGATATGAGAGACCAAACCAAATTATTACCTCTTCATGGCTGAATCTAGCAAAAGATTTGGTTCCAATGCAATGTGGCTCATCTGAATTTGTGCGGTTCACTCTGTTTTGCTCACACATCATCTACATGAATTGAAAAAGTAGAATAAGTAATAAAACTGAAGTAAAGATTCACCTTACACGTTACTAAAATTTTAACAAATGTAAATAGAACCTGATATTCAGGATTGGACCAAAGATTTACAAGGGCTCTGAATTGTTGCTTGTCAACTCTATCATCAGATAGCATTTCCACAACTTCATCAACTGTTTTGCTAGAATCAAAGAACTTCGATTTCAGCTTAGCTTTCTAAGACCTCCACTTCATTCCCATATTAGATATGACCCAATCTTTAGTATCTTCTGTTTTAGTGGGACAAAATGTAAAATTTTCCTGAAAAAGGAAACATAATTATTAAAGATAAAGAATCAATTTTATATTGAACATATTATTACATAGAAGTAAGAGAAGTTTTATTAGAATATAATTACCTTTACAATACTCCACAAGTCTTCTTTAACTGACTTAGAAATTTCTCTCCAATCTGAATAGTTTATCAAAACATGATACGACATTCTAACAAGGGTGCCTAGGAATCAGGTTAGTGTGCTGCCTTCCTCACCAATTGGCAGGTTATTCTCATCCAAGCAAACCTCAATTCTTTCATCACTTTCTAAATCCCACACATTTGGCATTAGTGTGGGACCTCTAACATTTCTCGTAGATCCTTTTTTTATAGATGACAATATATTAAAGTTGTTAGCAATGTGTTTATATCTAAGAAAAGTGAATAAAAACAAAGAAATAGGAAAAGATACTAGAGAGAAACAAAGCTAATAACCTGGTTCATTATCAGCTGTAGTATGAGAGGATTCAGCTTCAGTAATACCATTTGAATTAGTACTAGCAGCACCAGTTTCTCACTACAAGAAAAATCATATTTAGCTACCACTGTATATCAGTAGCTAAATCATCAGTTTTGGTAGCTAAACACAACGGGCTACCGCATTTTATGATTTAGCTACTGATATACAGTGGTAGAAAAGGTCCTAGTGGCTAAATTAAAAATAGCTACCGTTTTGGAATGCGGTAGCTAATTCGCTTTGGCCTCGCTACTACTTTTCCTATAGCTAGATATTGCTACCGTTTTAGAATGTAGTAGCCAAATGGCTACCAGTGTAACAGTAGCAAAATGGCTTCGAGTATAACAGTTGCAAAATCGTTACTAGTGTAGCAGTAACAAAACCGCTACTAAAATATTGGTAGCAAAATGGCTACTAGCAAAGCAGTATCAAAGTTGCTACTAGTATAGCAATAACAAAATCTATACTAGAATGGTATATATATAGCTAGCTCTACACTACTACTGAACAATGGGCACCACCACCATTCAATCCCACAAGAAGTGAGAGCCATGTGCCCGCGTAACTTGACTTATTATGTGTACACATCTAGGATCGAACCTTACAATAGACCTCCATACTAATGACATATTTAATTCAAACTAGTGTGTTAAAATGTGCATAGAGCAAGAATCGATCCCCTGATGTTTGGGATGAATATAGAATGTCTTAACCATTGTGTCATGATAGTTATTCACATCATATATAGAAACTACGTGTATATATTGAATGTTTGATACTGTAAATATAAATGGAAGTTTTTGCCGAGACATGATCAAACCAGGGATATATTAAAATTAATAAAATAGATATATGGCCGATTATATAATATAACAAATTAATTTAATGCAACCAAAATAATAAAGCTAATAAAAATTTAAGTATATTATTGGCTTAAAATTATAAAAAATTAAAAAATATACATATATATCTTTTAAAAATCTTTGAAATGTCAGAAATTATACAAAAAAGATAATATATTATGTAAAGTTACTTATATAATTAAGATTATATAGTGTTAAAAATACTAATATAATATACATCATTACATGAAAATTAAAACTTTTAAATAATATATTTTGTTTTTGTAAATTTGTATAATATAATATTTTTATAAATTTTAATAGATGTATAATATTGTATAATCTTGACTAATTTAAATTGTTTTAACTTTACTATTTTTCAAAATCCTATTAATTTGTGTGTTGTTTTGTAAATTAAAAATATTAATTTATCGTATATTTATGTATGTTTTATTATAATTTTGAATACTTTTTAACATTTTATAAATGTATACACATACATATATATATATATATATTCAACTTACTTTGCAAATTTTAACCTACACGTCAACTAATTTAAATTGTTATTAGTTTTAATTTTTTATGTTTTATTAGTTTATGTGGCTTTTGTAAATAAAAGTATCATATAGTAATAAAAACTGTATTAAATTAAATATATATAAACACACACACACACACATATATATATACACTTAACTAATTAAATTATTATTACTACTATTTTTATAAATTTTGTAAATTTTAATCAAAATATGTACTAATTTAAATAATTAATACTTTTACTCTATTTAATAATGTATTAATATGTGTGATACTTGGAGACTTAAAAATATTATAATATCAAAAATATATTATGTTAAATATATCTTATATGATAAAATAAATTCTAGTAGTAGTATATAGTTTAATTCTTTTTCACGAATTAGACAATTTTTATTTAATTATTGTTCTTTTTCAAAATTTTGATAGCTAAAAGCTAACCAATATACTATATTGAAAAAATTTTAAAAATTTAAAAATTTATATAAAAAGATAACATGTCCACTAGTAGTAGTAGTAGTATAGGTAGTATTTCAAACTATGTAGTAATCACAAGTTTAAGTTATAAGAATAATAATTTTGATACCGCATTCATTTGTTGTATTCTAGCATAATATCTACTAAAGTTTATTTGCATTATTAGTCAATAGCAATTTCGAAATTGAAATATATACGTATCACACATTTAAATTATAAGAGAATTATAATTTTGCTATCACTTAAAAATATTAGCTATCATTTTTTATAATGTAGCACAATATTAGTCATAATCTCATTAACATCATTAGTCGGTAGCAATTTCATACTTAAAGATAGTAACAATTTTTATGCTTGCTAAAAATATTCGCTACCGACGCCCAAACAGTAGCAGAATGGCAACCATGATCAGTGTTAGTAGCAATTTTATTAACTTAGCTTATCTATTTGGTAGTAGCAACTTTTAGTAGCAACTTAGCTACTAGTTATAATATTTTTCGCTACTGCTGCTTTAATAGTGGCACAATAGCTACCATGATTGAATTAGCCACATCTTGCAGTAGCTATTCCGTAATTTAGCTACCAACATTGGTAGCTAAATTGTTCTTACAAAAAGAACCAAGATGAAATCAAAAATAGCTACTACTAATGGTAGTTGTCTTGTCAGGTGATAGCGATTTGGCTACCGTTTAAAAAATCTAGCTACCATTGTCGTTGTTGTAGCAAAATAGACACCACTATGTTAGTACCATTAAAAATCAATAGCAATTTTTGAAAGTAGCTACCAATATATGTGTGGTAGCAAATCATTGGTAGCTAAATCTGTTTTTTTCTTGTAGTGTCTGATGATCCATTTCGAACGTCGGATGCTTCTTCTCCAGCAGGTTGCCCCTCTTGAACTTGGTGTCTAACTGAAATTATTCTCAACCGCTTACGCTTAGCCATCCTAATTTAATCATAAACACATAATTAGTCTCTAAGAGGAATGCAAAGAGTGTAATTATATAGAAACAAACACAGAAACCAAGAAAACAACTCATTACAAGTTTATGAATGAACTGCAACAACAAAGTTTGAGCTACAACAACACAAACCAAGCGAATTTGTTTATTCTAAAACAAAAAAGAAACTAACCCATCAACTAAACTTCTTCTTGGTGTTCTGCTTCTTGTTCATCATCTTCTAACTCCATTGTTTGAGTTAGGTATTCCTCCTCCTCCTCAATTCCAACACGGTGTAGTAATTCATTGAAAGTGTCATCATTTGCATTATAGTCCCTATAATACTCTTGTTGATGACCCATGCCATAGACATCTCTAACTTTTACATGTTTGGCAACCATCCAACCCTCACATGTAGCATCAGGAGCATAAAAAACCTTTTCAACTTGTGAGGCTAACACAAAAAGATCATCTAATAAATCAGATCCAGTATGTGTCAAGTATGAAAAGTTTACTAGTGTTGCACCGAATTCATCTTGCTTACACCCTCTGTTAATGTCAACCCAGTCACATTTAAATAAAACTACTCTGAGCTTCCCTAAATAGTTTAATTGAATGACGTCCTTTAGGGATCCATAGTACTTGATGAATACATCATCCATAGGAACTGCTAAATCACAGTTTCTCAAGTAAAATCTCTTCTGCTGCTAATTTTTTTTGTACTACTGTAATGGCAGGTAGGACCTCAGAGTATTGACTTGTTTAGAGTGTTTATGGTGAGATGAAATTAGAGAGAGTATCGAGGACTAAGCAAGAGAAATGTACTTCTATTGATTTTATTATTTCTCTAATCTGTCTACTTAGAATGTTTACGACAGAGACATACATATATATTAAAAATTATATAGCAAGTAAGTTAACCACTAATGACCGTTAGACAAAGAGCATGGTAAATTATAGTTAAAGTGATACTGGCTGAATCCAGCTGGGAGCAAATTATAGGGCATAAAAACCACAAGGAAGGGCATGGAAAGAATCATATAATTGAATAACTATGTCTTGTCTGAACCATGAGCTGGTGAAATGGTCCAACAACAACAAACAGACAAGACAAATCAACCACCATTGCCATTTGCCATACCACACTATAATATATATGCTTTTGATGCACAAGTTTTCTACTTCAATTGTGCTCCCCAAGGAAACAAAACAAGAGCTAAAAAAAAGTATACTGATAATAAAAAAGAGCTAAAAGAAAGATCAAAACAGGATTCATTATCGATAGTGACGAGAATAGAAAATGATAGATAATGATGATGATTGTTGTAATGAGAACCTAGACAAAATTTTGAAATTTAAGGATGAGGAATGAGTTAATGAATGCCAATGTGTTATACGTTAGATATAATGAAGTTAATAATGATGTATTCAGTTAGCTACTCATTAATCTTTTTACACTTTGGGGTTGTATTATTGGACACTCGAATGCATATAAGTAAACCTAACTCTCAGCTTTGGTTCCACTTTCCCTCTTTAATTACCTCCATTTTCATTTTCTTTATTCAAAATGAAGGGTCATATCATACTATATAGTAGCTAGTATTGTGTCCAATCGAGTTGCGTAGATATACTGAACGGAGAGCCTCATCTTGATGAATAATGGCAGCATATATTCTAGCATAAAAATGGCTATGTCTAGGTTACGATTACAGATTCATAGTTTAAATATTTAGTCCCCATATTCTTAATATAGCTTAATATATAGCGGTTGGCTTAAGAAGCTTAGACTGTAGCATAGTAGTTAATTTGAAGTAGATCAATTAGTATAAAACACTATTGTCACATGGATGAATAGAATTGTCAAAAAAAAAATTATACAGATTTATCTAGTTTCATACATGATCCACGAACCTAACGTTTTTGTTTTTTCTTCCAGTAGTATCTATCTACTATTATTTGTCTCACTCACATCATGGTGAACCCACCACGAGATGAAATCAGCAAGGTATGAGCACAACTACAAGAGTACATCCACGAGATGAAATTAGGTATTCTACTGGTTTCAAACTGTAAATCCCGTGGCACCATTCATCCAATCCACTTAACACCAACAGAGGGATTATCGATTCAGGTCACAGATATTATCTCAAGTTACATATTGTGGAATATTCGGGAGAAATTGAAAGTGGAAGTTAGAGATGGAGTGAAAATTAGTACTAACCCTACTCGATTGAAAATTATAATCATTTCAAACGAAGATACAACAAAAATTAGTGAAGTAGAATAGTTTGGATGAGATAATAGTTCGAGCAGATGGAGAAGATCAAGTTACATTAGCACCTGAAGATCGAAGATGGAGGAGATCCTTGAAGCACGCCTACCACAATCGTTCGAGCAGCAAGATCCTTCGAGCAGCAAAATAGTTCGAGCAGCAAGATCATTTGAGCAGAAAAATCGTTCCAGCAGCATAACCACTGAAGAGCGTGTTCTCAGATGGAGAAGTGGGAGTGAGTAGAACAAGATAGATGAGAACAGTCGGGAGTGTCGTGAAGCAGAGTGGGAGTTTCAGAAGATGTAACACCCCCGAATCACAACCAACAATTAAACGACGCGCCTAAGTTAGCAGGAGAAGTCTACGCAGCGGTTTCATACTCTATTCGGGTGCTACAGACGCCAACCACCCACGTGGTTGACAGACCACAATACCAACTCCAAGTTACGGTCTGAATGACTGGAAGTCCAACTTAACGAAATCCGAATACAATATAAAGTACAACTCAAGTACCGAGCATCTACAGTTTAGTTAACAACTTAAACAACATAACTCATACATAAGAAAGCATACTACTTAAAGTCTTGCCATGTGGACTACCCCTATGATAGTCACCCTTGCCTACTCTCCGTTATCGTCTGGCACAAGACCTGAAAAAAATTGGGTGTAAAGGACTCAGCAAACTACGCTGAGTATGAACGTGTGAAAACCGCATGTTACCGGGCCACACGACTACTTGGTCGAATATTATTAAGTCATTTTACATGCTATATTAAAGCAGTAAAGCACATCACATTACATCATAATATCAAACACACTTCAAGGTAGCATAGCAACATCAACAAACATCCAAGCATAACAAGCTGGCATCATAGCCCATCAAACGCAACCAAGCACAACAAGCTGCTAATATAACAACAACAATCATGTAAGTCATCAGACGTGTGCATAGGTATGTTTATCAATGATCCTCACTATGGGATCGTTCGAGCGTTGTGTGTTTTCATTTCTTTTCTCTTGTTCCCATGATGTGTAAACCCCATCCAACAACAACCACATAACAACAAACTGCAGGAAGTTCAACTCATCACATTACTTATTCCAACGGTGTTACACGCCGTTAACCACCCACGTGGCTAACAAGGCTAATACAATACATACACAATTATATCGGTCTGATGGACTAGATTCCCGAGCAACTACACAATACATTTCCCATTCCAATTCAACATTTATTATATACATACATTCCCACTGTACCGAGTATTTACAAACTGCTGCCGATAACAATTTCGGTCTTACTACACCTACTGTATACATACACTTAAAAGTTTACCCATGTACAACGACTACCCGTCCTACTCTCGAACGGCTTCCAGCACTTCTGTACCTGAAATAGGAAAAGAAGAGAAAGGGGTGGCCCCAAGGGGCTCAGCACCTTTGCTGGTATGGTAATCCCGCAGCCCGCATGCTACCGGGCCACGCACGACTAATTGTCGTCTTAGCATGCAGTTGATTATATTTAAATCATGCATACAAACCATAAACATACAACACATAGCATTTCGCCTCAATGGGCTCAACCTATAACCATAACATCCACACTTAACCAACCATCCAATGATTCCTTAAACCCTAGAGTGGCTCTCCTCTAACGGAGCTACTTCCTTAACGAACGACGTGTACCCATCAATCGGGTTATCCTTAAACGCCTCTTGTCACAACTGGGATTCATTTCCATGATCCACACATTCCATATCATACATCATAACTCTTTTCTCACATAACAAAACATAGCAAACCCTTCTTGCTTCCATGTACACATGACCACATTGCATTCATTTAAAACATCCAATATATATTTATACCCAAGCATAGCAAGGGAATTTGCATAGCACCATAACACTACATAACACCATATACATCGGTTCTCACAAGGAACCTTCCACCATAGTTAGTATACCATGTGAGCCTAGGGATTTTTACCAATCCCATGTTAAGCTCGTTACCACCCTCGTTACCGTCCGGTTATATAGAACGGTTAACTTATACCCAAGGTGTGTCGGATATAGTAATCCCAAGCACACCATATAACATAACCATTAGTATGCCCCCGTGGCCCGACGTGAGTCAGTAATATAGCTTTGGTTAAGCTAAGGGGAAAGTTGGAAACCCAATGGGAAGACAACCTTAACATACACAGAGGGTCGAACCTATAATGGCACGAACCCCCATCCTCACACGCGTGGCCGGAACAGACCGGACTCCTCCCCCCCCATTAGTATACATACATCAAATATTAAGTGGTTAGAGATCCATTATGGAGCCTACCACATCCACAACCATACGGTATCATGACCGAGTTAAGCACACAAGGGAGGTTCACACACTTACATACAACAACAATATCCAACTAACTCACACATAGCCGTGGTTAGCACGTTCCCAAGGTTTGGGCCGTCAACTCCGAATACCGATCACTCATGTGTTCCTAGTTTTAGTTAGCTAAGGTTTAACACATATTTGAGGTTAAACGGCATCGGATACCAAATTCGCCACATAAATGAATTACTATAAACTCATTACATGATTTAATCTTACAAGGTGGCAAACACTCAAGAGAACATATTGGCATACAAGCCGGTGTAATCCGTTAGGACACAGGTTGCAAGAAAACCATACCTGTCACCGGAGTCCACTTTACCACGTCCACTTATGTTCCTCGAGCAATTCTCGAACAACTGTTAACATCACATGTTCTTTTATTAACATTGGGGTAACATGTTTGTTTTAAAGTCTAATGCTTATAACTTTCCCCATTTACTTGGTTAAATAACTTTACATTTTTTTAACACGTTTTACTCTCGCATCTTAATACAACCTTTAGCCCACTTTATTGTCACTAAAACTCACCTAACATGTCCTTAACATCCTTATAACATCATCACCTACCAATCCCCATCATCTCATATCATTTCATAACCTTAAACCATGTTTTTGGTCCGACCGACCCACCGACCGACCCACATCTGGGTCGGTCCATTACAGACCCCTTTTACTTCCTTATAATCATGCCCGTCCGACCCACGTCCGACCCACCATTCTGGGTCGGTCCATGTGCGAACATTTTCCCTCCTTTGAAACTTGACCGACCGACCCATGTCCGACCCAACCTTCTGGGTCGGTCCATTACCGAACACTTCCCTAACATTTTACAGAGGCTCGACCGACCCACAAACTGGGTCGGCCCCTGGGTCGGTCGCCTCCTAAATTTACCCAAACTTTGTCAAATCTTTACCAAACTTCTCCTAAGACCTCTTAATGTGTTCTAACATCATTTGGCACTTCAAACACACCCTCAAGATAATCTTAAGCACTCACAAAACTATGTTTCCTAATTCCTTAAACCTTTACTTATATCTCCACAAAGTTCCTAACACTTACAATGTTTTCTCCTTATAATTTCTAGGTGGCATTTCACCTATCATAGCTACTATCCCAAAACACTTTCTCCTCATCTTAACATCATCTCTTAAGCATCATTTTCTTACTAACTAAATCTCCTTTTTACATCATACCTAAACATCACTTGTTCCTTGAACATCAACCTTACCTAAACCTTAAACAACTTCTTACACATTTCCCAAATTTGGCCATAGCTTCTCTAGTATATACCCACATCCAAACACTTAGGTTTTTACCTTAATTCATCCAAGAACACCTAAAATCCATCAAACACATTTTATACACAAACTTCACACATTAAGCACTACATCACAATATAGTGCATAACTTAAATTGCTTGGCACTTAGGCCCTTAAATGCATGGCTCTTAGGCCCTTAAATTGCATAAACCTTAAACACTGAATTTCCCACATATAATGCCTTTGACCTGCAAATACATACACCAATGCATATGTTCTTTTACTAATCTCCTTGAGAACACTTTACAAGGTCATTCACCATTTGCTCTTTAGGTAGTTTAACAAGCATTATAAGCTTATTTCTCCTAAGGCATTAACCACATTAAGGTAGCATATTTACCTCTTTTCCTCACAAATTTCTTTCTTGTTTCCTTGTAAAACCGGTAAGGCATTTGGTTCCTTGCCAACAACTAAACAATATACCAACATTGAAATGAGTAATAAGCATTATGCTTCATCTCATTATAAACCCTAGTTACATATATTATCTTAAGGTATTAACATGATTGTTTTACCTTGGAATGGAAAGAGAGCTTGAATATATATCAAGAGAGGACTCCTCCTAGCCCTTGGAAGATTCAAATGAAGCTAAACAAGCAAGGTAAAGACACCATGGTGAGGTTAATTTTCGGCCATGTACTAAAAAGAGAGGAAATGGAGTTTTCTTTGGTTTTTCCTTACCTTGAAGCAAAGGTGATCAACAAGGCATAAAAATATTAGCTCAAGCTCCTTCCATGGAAGTTCTCCTTGGCACCAAAATGGTGGTTTTGATGATTTGAAAAGATAGGAATGAAGAGCTTGCTCCAACTAAGAGAACGGTAGTCTCGGAATTAAATTCGGAGCATGGAGTCATAAGTTACAAGTGAAGAAGGATGAGAATGGCATGGCTCTGTTTGGAAACGTTGGAGAGAGGAGGAAGAAGATGGCCAACGTGGGAAATGAGAGGAAAGAAGAGAATGAAGAGATAAGTTTGCTTTGTTAAGATATTTATCCTTATAAAGCAAATAGTATACTAATTAGTCATTCTTTCTTTTCTTTGTAAACTAACAAGGGTGGTGAGTCACAACACCATAAAAACCGGCCCCAAATAGTGCCTAAGGGTACTTTAGACTTTATTAGTCAATTGTCTCACTTATAACATTATATGTTACAAACTAGTTATAAAAATCACTATTCACCAATAACAAGGCACATAGAAGTGAAATTTTGATTTCCCACTAACATGGCCACCCAAATGTGATACTATATAGTACACATGTTAATTAAAGAGTAATGATGGACATTTAGCCATTCAAAACTCATTTACAAGACAATTTTTCAAAAACGTGCTTTAAGACTTCTTAAAGCACATTTTGTGTTTTAACTTGTTTTCAAGCTTGGTTTTCTTTGGTAATTGGTTTAATATGTTCATTAACATATAATTGAGGCATAGGTATGACCATTAGGTCTTATACACATTTATCCCAAGCTTAGAGCACATTTTTGCTCTTATTGACCTCAAGGTATTTATTTGTGTTTTGTTTGGTTTCATTGTCTACTAAAGTTTCCTAAGGACTTAATTAGCCTTATAAGGTCATAATTAAACATTATCAAGTCTTGGTAGACTCTTTGGGTCCTAACCAAGTTCACTCCAACCTTAGAGCATGTTTTTGCTCAAACCGTGTCTTAGTGTTTTATTGTGTTTCACCATGGTTTAAACTATACCCTGATGTTCCTAAGGCACTTTTTAGCCTTTAGATAACACATTTAATCATTTAGTCAACATACCAAAGTTTGGGGTATTTCATGATGTGTATTTTCTTTTTCTTTTCCTTGCACCAGGTCTGGGGATATAGTTTAGATCCCGTGACCATATCATATAGGTGCCAATCTTTCATTGTTTCTTAAAGAATCGCTTTTATGAATTTTCTTATTTACTTGGTCTCATTACACATGTTTCCTTCCATTCTCTGGCACCGAGCCCGGGAATATAGATTAGATCCCGAGACTTTATTATGTAGGTGCTAATCATTCCTTGTTTCTTTATAGGTTACTTGTGAACTCTCTTATCACCACACTTTGGGGAATGTCTTGTCCACAGCCAATCCTCCATTCCCGGATAGCTCTTTCTCTCTCTGTTGTTTTTAAACGTTACTAGCCACTGCTCCGGATACTAAGGGTCCGTATCCCTATTCCTTCTCAATGTTACTAGCCTCTGCTCCGGATACTAAGGGTCCGTATCCCTATCCCTTCTCAACGTTACTAGCCTTTGCTCCGGATACTAAGGGTCCGTATCCCTATTCCTTCTCAATGTTACTAGCCTTTGCTCCGGATACTAAGGGTCCGTATCCCTATTCCTTCTCAATGTTACTAGCCTTTGCTCCGGATACTAAGGGTCCGTATCCCTATTCCTTCTCAATGTTACTAGCCTTTGCTCCGGATACTAAGGGTCCGTATCCCTATTCCTTCTCAATGTTACTAGCCTCTGCTCCGGATACTAAGGGTCCGTATCCCTATTCCTTCTCAATATTACTAGCCTTTGCTCCGGATACTAAGGGTCCGTATCCCTATTCCTTCTCAATGTTACTAGCCTTTGCTCCGGATACTAAGGGTCTGTATCCCTATTCCTTCTCAATGTTACTAGCCTCTGCTCCGGATACTAAGGGTCCGTATCCCTATTCATTTCTAAGGTATTGGTTTATCATTATCCTTGATAGCTCGACACCATAGTGGGTGTCTTTAGAGGTCTTCTAAAGTTAGAGAGGATTCGTCTCTTTGTATAGTTCTTTTGTTTTGTCTACGTGGTTCGTCATGTCTCACCAAAGGAGACTTGCTCTCCATTATCATTAATGAATAGACACCATAGTGGGTGTCATGGTACGTCCTCCATAGTTAGAGAGGAGTTCCCCTTTATAGCATTCTCTTTGTTTTCATAGTTCGTTGTGGTTCTCGTTTAGTTTTCCCTTTATGTAGTTTCTTTGTTTACATAGTTCGCTGTGTTTCATCTCAGGGTTCCATAACGCGAAAGGGACTAAACTACTGTGTGCGCGCAATGATACACAACAATGATATAAAAATCAAACAACATACTAAACAAGCAATCCAATTCCATGCATTGATCTTATGTCATCTTCACACATAGCACACAGCACACAAAGCAAACAAGCCGTGTAACACGGCAACATACGAACCACACATGTCCATACCTTTTTCGCAAATACGGGTTGTCTCGCACTCGGAGTCCCGGTCGGAGCTCGCTACAGTCCTTTGGTTCCTTTCTGTGTTTTGGGAATGGGGTTCCTCCTGGTGATTCGACAGTAACACCTGATTGCTTCTGGACCCAAAATGAGACCTCCTGGTTTTGTTTCCTTGTCGAAACAGAAGTGATCTGTGGTGCGTGGGTTCTTGATACATGACAGAAACCAGGAAAAAGACGTGGGTTGAGAAAACTTTCAACTATCCCAGATAGCAGAAGCGTAGGAGTACAGAATAGATGAGTCTAGCATGTGTTACCTGAAACTGGTCTTATCAGTTTCTCTTTTCTTTTTGAAGGGGAGTGCCGCAACTTGCAAGGGAAACTCTGTTGTACTTGTATGTGAAAGAAACCAGAGGGGATTGTCGAGAGTTTCTAGTCATGCAGATCAGATGCACACCAGAGGGAAGGAACGGAAGGTTTTGTATAAGGACTGGTTGGGAGAATCAGTGGTTTCAGTCAACCAGGCAAGGGCGCGGAGGTTAACAAGACGCAAACTCTGATGCATGCAAGCTTGGGGCAGAAACGGGCATGGAAGCGTGGGCCTGTCGCTTCTGTTTAGCCTTGGTTCCGGTGGTCATACAGGGAGAGTGGGGTGCTTGGTTTTCTGATGAACAAGAAAGAAGGCAAGAGCAAGGTGTCAGTTCTTCCCTTCGAACAGAAACAACAAAATAGAAGGGATTCAAGAGTGCCATGGAAACTTGGGTTCATTCCCACGCATGATTAAACAGCAGCTCACCTGAGGGCTTGTTGGCACCGCATGCAAAGGAGAAAAGGATAGTCAAGCAGGGTATTAATTAGAGGACTCAAGGTAGGAGGAAACCGTTGGGTGTTTTCGACAGGAGCCAGTCTGGGGAATTGGAGAGCACGCACGAGGTAGAGGGGGGGCCGATTCTCATGTCTCAGAAACAGGGAATTATGGGTTAGATTAGTTCCTCAGTTGCAAGGGTTTATGGAGAGTGTTAATCTCGATTGAATGTCGTGGAAGTTAGGGAAGAATTATTCTGCTGTGCAAGTCTCTAGGTCTGTGTTTTTTTTTGTTCTTCTACTGACGTCTAACACGACACAGGTGGCGGTTGTGGAGTTCACCCTCTGGTGCACGCCCATACTCCTCTGTCCAGTTCCTCAAATTCAACAATCGATGACAGCATGTATGTCCCTGTTACATTCGTGTTCAATCTGGTGGTTCACCGAGGAAGGAGAAGGAATTGGCGCTAACAGAGAGTACGTGTTTGACTCTCTTCTTTTTTTTTGTATTTAGTTTACCGGCCTAAGTACTAATACTAAGTTGTTGAGATATGTTACTGAAATTGAGCGCAGCTCACCCGGTAAAGCACTCGGAACATGTACGGGAGGTCTCGGGTTCGAGCCTCCACGGAAGCGTCTTTGCTCCCCCTTTTTATTTATTTCTTTTATTTGGATAGTTATACATGTGTACTTATATACATGTGACTATATATTATTTTGTATTGTTATTTTTATTATTATAATTTCGTTACGAGGTTACGTGACGACATCGTCACTTATTCACGACGTCTTAGTTTCGTAACGCAACGTTACACATGCGTTCTTTCGTGTTCGTACATATATATATATTCGTACGTATTTTATGTCCATATCATAAAACGTGTTATGGTTTAATACGTTTAATATTTAGGGGTATTTCAGCTTACCCCCCTTAAAAGAGACTTCGTCCCGAAGTCTTACTTCCTTAACTCATATTTTCTACTCCTAGTGATCTTAGGGATCCAGTCCCGCTTTAATTCACGGTACACATCGAATTTAGTTCATACTTAAAATCCTGAATGCTTCTAAGCACCATGCCACACCGGTGGCTTCACACGAGTACCCATGGTACCCCAAAATGTTAGCAATGTATATAATCTGCTAAAGTGCAAACCATGGCACAACATTCATACAAAGTGTACATATACGTACATAGCATTCTCACACACATAACATTAACATTCTCACACACAAATCTACCAACCATCAACATGTGGTTGTAGAGCTACATCATAGTGACACACGCAGAAACATCTAAAACGAAACGCGCTTACCCCCCTTAAAAGAGGGGTACGCCCCCGTACCCTACACCAAATCGAAACATCGATGAAAAGATAGGGGTACCTAGTTTTCCTTACCGGACTGATTATATGCCATTGTGTAAACGCCAGATCGGGTTTTCCCGAGTGTGAGGAGGCTTTCTACCTCTCCAGCGTTTTCCTAAAGATTGAAATGGACCCTAACTAACGAGCCTCACAAACTAACCCGTAACCCCGTTTCTCAAATTTAGGTTTTTTTTCTATACTCGGTACTCCTCTATTCCAGTCATCAGAGCGCAACTACGCTCTGATACCACTTTCTGTAACACCCCCGAATCACAACCAACAATTAAACGACGCGCCTAAGTTAGCAGGAGAAGTCTACGCAGCGGTTTCATACTCTATTCGGGTGCTACAGACGCCAACCACCCACGTGGTTGACAGACCACAATACCAACTCCAAGTTACGGTCTGAATGACTGGAAGTCCAACTTAACGAAATCCGAATACAATATAAAGTACAACTCAAGTACCGAGCATCTACAGTTTAGTTAACAACTTAAACAACATAACTCATACATAAGAAAGCATACTACTTAAAGTCTTGCCATGTGGACTACCCCTATGATAGTCACCCTTGCCTACTCTCCGTTATCGTCTGGCACAAGACCTGAAAAAAATTGGGTGTAAAGGACTCAGCAAACTACGCTGAGTATGAACGTGTGAAGCCCGCATGTTACCGGGCCACACGACTACTTGGTCGAATATTATTAAGTCATTTTACATGCTATATTAAAGCAGTAAAGCACATCACATTACATCATAATATCAAACACACTTCAAGGTAGCATAGCAACATCAACAAACATCCAAGCATAACAAGCTGGCATCATAGCCCATCAAACGCAACCAAGCACAACAAGCTGCTAATATAACAACAACAATCATGTAAGTCATCAGACGTGTGCATAGGTATGTTTACCAATGATCCTCACTATGGGATCGTTCGAGCGTTGTGTGTTTTCATTTCTTTTCTCTTGTTCCCATGATGTGTATTTTCTTTTTCTTTTCCTTGCACCAGGTCTGGGGATATAGTTTAGATCCCGTGACCATATCATATAGGTGCCAATCTTTCATTGTTTCTTAAAGAATCGCTTTTATGAATTTTCTTATTTACTTGGTCTCATTACACATGTTTCCTTCCATTCCCTGGCACCGAGCCCGGGAATATCGATTAGATCCCGAGACTTTATTATGTAGGTGCTAATCATTCCTTGTTTCTTTATAGGTTACTTGTGAACTCTCTTATCACCACACTTTGGGGAATGTCTTGTCCACAGCCAATCCTCCATTCCCGGATAGCTCTTTCTCTCTCTGTTGTTTTTAAACGTTACTAGCCACTGCTCCGGATACTAAGGGTCCGTATCCCTATTCCTTCTCAATGTTACTAGCCTTGCTCCGGATACTAAGGGTCCGTATCCCTATCCTTCTCAACGTTACTAGCCTTTGCTCCGGATACTAAGGGTCCGTATCCCTATTCCTTCTCAATGTTACTAGCCTTTGCTCCGGATACTAAGGGTCCGTATCCCTATTCCTTCTCAATGTTACTAGCCTTTGCTCCGGATACTAAGGGTCCGTATCCCTATTCCTTCTCAATGTTACTAGCCTTTGCTCCGGATACTAAGGGTCCGTATCCCTATTCCTTCTCAATGTTACTAGCCTTGCTCCGGATACTAAGGGTCCGTATCCCTATTCCTTCTCAATATTACTAGCCTTTGCTCCGGATACTAAGGGTCCGTATCCCTATTCCTTCTCAATGTTACTAGCCTTTGCTCCGGATACTAAGGGTCCGTATCCCTATTCCTTCTCAATGTTACTAGCCTCTGCTCCGGATACTAAGGGTCCGTATCCCTACTCATTTCTAAGGTATTGGTTTATCATTATCCTTGATAGCTCGACACCATAGTGGGTGTCTTTAGAGGTCTTCTAAAGTTAGAGAGGATTCGTCTCTTTGTATAGTTCTTTTGTTTTGTCTACGTGGTTCGTCATGTCTCACCAAAGGAGACTTGCTCTCCATTATCATTAATGAATAGACACCATAGTGGGTGTCATGGTACGTCCTCCATAGTTAGAGAGGAGTTCCCCTTTATAGCATTCTCTTTGTTTTCATAGTTCGTTGTGGTTCTCGTTTAGTTTTCCCTTTATGTAGTTTCTTTGTTTACATAGTTCGCTGTGTTTCATCTCAGGGTTCCATAACGCGAAAGGGACTAAACTACTGTGTGCGCGCAATGATACACAACAATGATATAAAAATCAAACAACATACTAAACAAGCAATCCAATTCCATGCATTGATCTTATGTCATCTTCACACATAGCACACAGCACACAAAGCAAACAAGCCGTGTAACACGGCAACATACGAACCACACATGTCCATACCTTTTTCGCAAATACGGGTTGTCTCGCACTCGGAGTCCCGGTCGGAGCTCGCTACGGTCCTTTGGTTCCTTTCTGTGTTTTGGGAATGGGGTTCCTCCTGGTGATTCGACAGTAACACCTGATTGCTTCTGGACCCAAAATGAGACCTCCTGGTTTTGTTTCCTTGTCGAAACAGAAGTGATCTGTGGTGCGTGGGTTCTTGATACATGACAGAAACCAGGAAAAAGACGTGGGTTGAGAAAACTTTCAACTATCCCAGATAGCAGAAGCGTAGGAGTACAGAATAGATGAGTCTAGCATGTGTTACCTGAAACTGGTCTTATCAGTTTCTCTTTTCTTTTTGAAGGGGAGTGCCGCAACTTGCAAGGGAAACTTGTTGTACTTGTATGTGAAAGAAACCAGAGGGGATTGTCGAGAGTTTCTAGTCATGCAGATCAGATGCACACCAGAGGGAAGGAACGGAAGGTTTTGTATAAGGACTGGTTGGGAGAATCAGTGGTTTCAGTCAACCAGGCAAGGGCGCGGAGGTTAACAAGACGCAAACTCTGATGCATGCAAGCTTGGGGCAGAAACGGGCATGGAAGCGTGGGCCTGTCGCTTCTGTTTAGCCTTGGTTCCGGTGGTCATACAGGGAGAGTGGGGTGCTTGGTTTTCTGATGAACAAGAAAGAAGGCAAGAGCAAGGTGTCAGTTCTTCCCTTCGAACAGAAACAACAAAATAGAAGGGATTCAAGAGTGCCATGGAAACTTGGGTTCATTCCCAGCATGATTAAACAGCAGCTCACCTGAGGGCTTGTTGGCACCGCATGCAAAGGAGAAAAGGATAGTCAAGCAGGGTATTAATTAGAGGACTCAAGGTAGGAGGAAACCGTTGGGTGTTTTCGACAGGAGCCAGTCTGGGGAATTGGAGAGCACGCACGAGGTAGAGGGGGGGCGATTCTCATGTCTCAGAAACAGGGAGTTATGGGTTAGATTAGTTCCTCAGTTGCAAGGGTTTATGGAGAGTGTTAATCTCGATTGAATGTCGTGGAAGTTAGGGAAGAATTATTCTGCTGTGCAAGTCTCTAGGTCTGTGTTTTTTTTTTGTTCTTCTACTGACGTCTAACACGACACAGGTGGCGGTTGTGGAGTTCACCCTCTGGTGCACGCCCATACTCCTCTGTCCAGTTCCTCAAATTCAACAATCGATGACAGCATGTATGTCCCTGTTACATTCGTGTTCAATCTGGTGGTTCACCGAGGAAGGAGAAGGAATTGGCGCTAACAGAGAGTACGTGTTTGACTCTCTTCTTTTTTTTGTATTTAGTTTACCGGCCTAAGTACTAATACTAAGTTGTTGAGATATGTTACTGAAATTGAGCGCAGCTCACCGGTAAAGCACTCGGAACATGTACGGGAGGTCTCGGGTTCGAGCCTCCACGGAAGCGTCTTTGCTCCCCCTTTTATTTCTTTTTTTATTTGGATAGTTATACATGTGTACTTATATACATGTGACTATATATTATTTTGTATTGCTATTTTTATTATTATAATTTCGTTACGAGGTTACGTGACGACATCGTCACTTATTCACGACGTCTTAGTTCGTAACGCAACGTTACGCATGCGTTCTTTCGTGTTCGTACATATATATATATTCGTACGTTATTTTATGTCCATATCATAAAACGTGTTATGGTTTAATACGTTTAATATTTAGGGGTATTTCAGAAGAAAAAAAAAGGGTTTTATCTTTACCAACAGATCAATTATAAGATTTACTATACTTAAGTTTTTTAAGTCAGTAAAGTTAAGATATATATTAACAAATAATTATTTGTGTCAGTATAGTAATTGCTTTACTTATATATGTATAATTGTTGGAACAACTCTTGAATTTTCAGTAACACTAGTTTATATGTTGTTAAATAAGATTAATAGTTATATTATAACATGTGTTAGTAAAGATGTATGTTAGTAAATATCACTTAGTTTGTAGTGTATCCATTTATCTTTATAGCTGGCTAATCTTTTCTTACATGAAGAAGATATATACATCTAATATATTTGTAATCCTACTATTACAATGTCCTTTGTTGGCTTCTGGCTCATATATTCTAATCATGCGTGACTAGTATCTATAGTATGTATATAACGTTTTGGTTACCTTTTTTCGGTTCCATATAAGCTTGATTTTGCTAATACACTCATGATGGTTTATTTGATTTTCTTTATTACTTCTATAGATACGACAATCGAGCATATAAGGGATATACGGTTGATGAAGTTCGAGAACAACGGGAACCTTGAATTCATAAGCAATTATATTTAGACTTAGTGTCTATTTTGCTATTGTTGATGATGATACATTGGACCATGTAATTTTCTAAGTGGATTTGGATAATATAGGATGTTGCCAAGTGGGTTTCAATTTCTGGATGTGGTTTAGTGGATTAACATTTATGAAAGTTGAAAATGCGTCTTGGATTTATGAATGCACTCTTTTTATATTGATGTGATTTTGGTATTGCTTTAGTATAATAGTTGGAAATATAGGTGGCTGGATGAGAAATATCATGGAAATCACATTCGATATACTTAACCAACTTAAAGACTATGATCTAACACAACTGTTAATAATAGTTGTAAAAAGGGTACACAAATTGGATTTAGTTATGATCAAAGACATTTGTTCACAACATTTGTCAAAGAGTAAGTAAAATTGGATGAAAATGACTAACTACAACTATTCAAATATACCATTTGACAACTGTTAACAACAATAATCTAATATGATCCTGTGACAACTGTTAAAAAATAGTTGTACAAGGTCATGTATACAATAGACAACTTGATCTGATTTAACTTTTATTAACAGTTGTTGTAAGTGTTTTTTTACAGTTGTAAAAGACATTTTTTGTAGTAGTGCAATTAGGAGGAACATTATGATAATTTTTATCCATTCAAAACTAAAAAACATGGTGATAATCATCATGATGGAAGAAAGGTGTTGTAGACTACGCTTTTTGGGAGCATGTGTGTGTGTTCCTTGGCCAGATGCAAACGTTGCGTCATTGATATTTTTGGAGTATTTGCACTAATTTCTTGCATTAAAAGTTGTTGGAGTACCGAGTAGCATTAAAACATTTGGTTTACGATTCTCTTGCCAGATTTGGTTTGTGATTCTCTTGCCGATTTAGCTCAACAAGTAGATCCTCTTGATTCCTTTCATTTTATCTTTAATAATATCTTCTCTTGATTTTCCCTTTTTATTTCTAGTATTATCCTTTTCTTACTTCAGTGATAAGTATATAACACATAAAGCAATAAGGCTGTATATATCGTATTCTTTACATAACTCAATGAAGAAAGTTCTCCTCAATCTTTCTCGTATTCAATATCGCCTTCTCTTCTACTTCTATTATGGTATCAGAGCAATGCAAAGCGTAGGCAACAATGGCGGGCAATTCCATCGAAGGAAAATAAGCGGGGAAGGGTCTAGAACCCAAGGAAGAAATGAAGTCGGAGACACTTTGTTTGTTCACGCTTGATTTAGAGAAGCCGGGGTTGTAGCTTGCACCAACATTCAATGGCACATGCTTTATCAGTTGAAAGTAGTTGATGGTGTAGGATCAGGTGGCTAACTCAAACCAATCAAAGGTGTGAGTCTAAGGATTGGTTTGACTCAATCAGCCTTCTTAACTGAGAGGCACTCTGTGAGGTAGAGGCACTCAATCGAATTAACTAAACTAATGATGCGGAAGACTTTTGCGGTAATTGTAGCGAAACAATAAAAGGAAAGAAGGACTCTGTGGAACTCAGCAAGATACACAAATAAGCTATTTCATTTCCTGGTCAAACAAAACAACTTACAGATGCCCACTAAGTAGAAAGGATCTACTTAGCGGTTTTCACTCACTTACCCAACACACTCTCTAATCAGAACAATGGTAAGTGTAATGAAACTAGGAACTTCCTAGGTAGAGTCTATCTTAAGGTGCTAACTAACTTGGTATGTATTCTCTCTCCTTTTTGACTTACAATGCGATTCTCTTTCTCTCTCTAAGCTCTGAAATAATCCTCGATGAAAGCACACAGAAAACTGACTATTACACATCTTATTTATACTCTAAGCACAACAGCAGGTCGAAGGAGTTAGTTCCGAGAATACCGGAACTAACTTAGTGGGCAACTCCCAACGGCTCTGAAGTGGTCTTCTTGCTTGGGCCGCGATCTTCGGATGTTGAGGAAGACCTTCATGACCGTTGTGGCACTTAAGGTGTTCCAAGTTGACTCCTGATTTTCCGCAACCGCACGAGAGAGTCTGTGAGGTCTTCTTTGTTGCGTCGGACTCTATCGAAGAGGCTCACTATTTGTGTCTGTCAAGTGATGATTGACTCTGTCGCGGTGAAAGGCTATCTCTGCAACACCTCGATGTCCCAACAGATGGTCATAGCTTTAAATGCAAAGAATAAATATGGCTTTGTCAACAACACTGTGAAGCAACCAGATCCTGAAAATCCTATACAACAAACGGTGTGGGAACGAGCGAGTTTGCTCGATTGTTCTTGGATAACCATTTCCTTCGAATCCAACATCGCACAAAGTGTTATGTTTACAAAAGATCCTAAGAAGATTTGGGATTGCCTTTCTCAACAACCCGCGTGCCCACCTCAGTAAAAGATCTCAACATAATTCTTTGCTCAACATTATCTTCAGGGGGAATTAAATTAGAGATGTGTGCCCACAATAGAAAAGAGAATATTGATTAGCATTATCCTAGGAGATAAGGGATATTATTTATTGTAATCTTATTAGTTTAGATTAAGTTTTTCTATATATATTTTAGGAGTCGGTTATACGCCATTATTATAAATGTACAGATAAAACAATAGAAAATGAGAGACTTTTCACCGTAAAAAGAGAGAGTTTTGAAGAGAAGATTGTTAAGAGAATCTCAACGTGTAGTCTAGACTTAGACGTTAGTTGTGATTGTTCAAGCTGTTGAATAAATCACGTGTAGGAGTTCCCAAGCTATCAGTAAAATTGATAGCGAAGTTTTTCTTCTAAACTCGTTGTGTCATGCTCCTCATCATCGTTGGTCTCATACTAAATCTTAGGATTCATCATCTTACGAACTTAGAAGTGGTATCAGTGTAGTTTTACCCAATATAGAGGTTAACAATTTTGGGTAGATCGTGAAAGATGAGTTTGTACATCGTGAAGCCTCCGAGGCTAACCAAGTTTAACTATGGGAAATGGTGTGAGCAGATGAAAGATCAGTAGATGTCCGTAGATTACAAGGTATGGAAAGTTGTCATGCAACGTGATTACAAACCAACTTTTCTAGTCGATGGAGTTAAACACATCAAACTTGAGGATCAATGGGATGAAGGTGATGAGAAGCTTTTGAGAAAAAACAAACAAGCACTCCACATCGTTGTTTCCTCTTTGTCCGATGAGGAACAAGGTAGAGTCTTGGGTATATGGTTGACCAAGAGAGTATCGGACTTCCTAAAGGTCGCTTATCAAGGAACATAATAAATCTGCAAGGCTAAGGAGAAACAACTCCGACGAGAGTTTAACAACTTCAAGATGTTAGAGGGCAAGAGTCTAGCTTTAAAGGTGGAAAGGTTCAATCAAGTGCTTATGGAACTCAAGACAGTTGTGGTAACTCTTTCTAATGAGACTGTTAATGATAGATTTATATGTTGACTTGCTAACCAAGAATTGGCTTAATTATACCTTGCTTCCTGAGAGAATGAGGGAATTATCTTCTATGTCATTTGAAGAATTGTGTTCAGATCTGGTAGTTCATGAAGCAAGATGGAGGTACAAAATATTGATGAAGTTACCGTGGTGCACAAGGATCACGCAATAAGGCAAAGAAACCCGTTGAGACACCAAATTGGGACTATGATAATGACATGGAGAATGAGATGACTATGCTAACACAAAGATTGAAACATATTCCCAGTCGGAAACGTGGAGGATACCAAGGTGGAATTTCGAGAAGAGAGTATGACACCAACAATGTGGAGTGTATCCGAAGTAACAAGACAGGACAGCTGATAAAGGAATGTCCTTTACCACCAAAACCACCCCAACGTCGTGAAAGGAATTCTCGAATGGCTGCAACTGCCTGGGGTGAGGATGATACTGGGCTACATGATACAGAAAGAAATGAAGCACACTCTTGCATGAAAGCTATCCAAAAGTCTCATACCGACACTGCCAAGTATGACGAGTCCATATGTTCAATGGCTGGAGATAATGCACTTCAATCCCTTATAAGAGATAAAGTAATTTATCATTGCTTGAATGATTTTTATGATGATTCTACTAAATCTCAGGTGTTCGATATATTGAAAATGCTCTCGCCTAAATTAAGGATTTAAAATCTAAGCAAGAAATAAGGACTGTTTCACACACTACTATTGACAAGTACAAGAAGAAATGGTTTTTTTTTAAAACTCAAAAAAACAAAGTTTGCCTCACAGTTAGTTTCAAACTCTACAAACGTTGTTTCAATCTACATTTTCTGCACCAGTTAGTACTAAACTAAGTTCTATACCAGAGTGGGCAGAAAAGAAAATTGTATCCCTTAAAACTGATAATGACTGGATACGACCAGAAAACACCGATTTAGAGAAACAGTGTGATCTTTGTTTTAGAAAATTAGACATTATGACTTTGGAAAATCCTTCTTGGTATAAAGGAAAAGCTACACTTATTGAAATGGTAGGTCGACCTAATCACGTATGTATTGGTCTAAGGTTTCATGGCACTACTTAATCATCGACGTCTACTGTTTTACCTCAAAAAATGAAATTCATAGACTAGGACTGATCCAACAAGATATCTTAGTGTTGTTAATCCACGAACGTCATGCTTCACATGTAAGGGTACTGTTGGTACGGTGTGATCAGCCACACCTTAAACCATATTACCAAGAGCACTAACTACATTTCTCTTATAACCACACACGCCCGAGCAACAAGCCACCGGTCAACATACGAAGACCCCGGCTAGTCAGTATCTCATCTGTGGACATCAAGCCCGGGAAGCCAATCCCGCCAGGGCTCGAGACCGAAGAAGGATAGCCGGGTGCCACCAACGGGAACCCGATCAACCTCCCACGTCACAAGAAAGCACTAATTACCTAGCACGCCCCTCTGACATCCTATCCAATCAGTCTCATCAGACAACCCGTCATTACCACCCTGGGCACTCAGGGTTGCCAACTTGCACGTCTCTCCGACACACCATTAATGCCACAAGACAACAAGTGTCATCTTCGCAATTAAAGATAAACTACCAAACATAGCCGAGAAAGCTTCGTCCCTGACAAAGTGACCTATCCAAGGTGACGTCAGCTTCATGTCGAAGCACACTCCCACATCATCAACCCGGCTAGCAAGTGAGCAACGAAGCCGTAGGTGCACCAACTCCTTCGTCCCTTTCACTATAAATAGAAGTATTTAAAACTCCAATGCATGTACAACATCACATTAGAAAAATAAGAGTGACGTGGGGTTTGAGTGGAAAACGAATAATTATGAGTTTTTATTGTCTTAAGCGATAAATGTGTTATTTGTATTAACTGCCTGACGTGGGAGGGATAGGGTTTGAGTTCCATTGGATAGGTGCTTATAAGGTACGCAAAGCTAAGTTTGAAAGAGTTGCTGAAGTCAACAATCTTCTGGTTTGATTATAAATCTCTGTATTTACAGTCAAATTCTCATTCGTCTCTCCAATGGACCATACCAATATTTATATTTCTGCAACTTTATCCTTCATCTACGTTGAGTTCTGTCTTGCGCTTAGTACGGTGTCCCTTCTCCCATTAAGAACAACGTGCTTCCAGCTAGCCGTCCTTTTTCACTATAAAATCCCCGTTTTCGTTTCCCCATCTTCCAAAATCATCATCATCATCAATGGCGCCTTCTTCAGTTCTGCTTTCCCTACTGGTCTTCCTTTTTTCCCTGTTCTTTTCCCTCGTCAGTGCCAAAGACACAAACTCCTCCAGAACATTCCTCCTGCCCATAGTGACAGACACAGTCTCCTTCCACTATATCTCATATTACACATCTGTTGAACTGGGCACTCCACCAGTCAAACTGAATTTAACCATAGATATCGGTCACCAAGTCAACTGGGTGTACCCTCGTGGGATCAATCACTACAACGAAAATAAGTCGTCTACAAAACAACCTTTTCCCTGTACATGTCCTCTCGAATCCGACAATCGTCGTCCGTGCTTCTACGAAGATGGCGGATGCTTAATAAACATGTGCTCTCCTTACATAGCTTGCAACGATTTTGACTCGTATTACTATGCGTACTTGATACGAGATCTAATCACTCTGTACCAGCGCCGCCAGCAACCAAAGAGTGCTGCTGGTCCTTTTACCCGCCGGTGCCAGTTTCCATTGCCACCGGTTTCCAATGCCAGTCTTCCTAATTTCTCCTTTGGCGTGTCTAACGATGATGAAACGACGGTGATGGGTTTGTCTAAATTCAGTTCTGGGGTGTTGAGCTTGTCTAGATCTCCACTCTCCCTCAACAATCAGTTAGCTGATTACTACAAAACTCCTAGAAAATTTGCCCTTTGCCTCCCTTCTTCTTCTTCTTCTGTCTCAAAAGGCAGTAGCGGTTTGAACGGTGTCGTTTACTTCGGGGGTGGACCCTATTTCCTACCCCCAAGCAAAACCGACCTTTCTACCATCATGGTATCAACTGACATCATCACCGTCGATTTCCCCGTACCTCGGTACCGTCCAGGGGATATATTGCTCGAGTATATGATCACAATCAAGTCCATTAACATCGACAAAACCCAAGTTGAATTCGACCCGTCCGTCCTGGAATTCGGTCACGTACCATTTGGTGAATCAGTCGACGGGGGTTCAAAACTCAACACCATGATACCTTACACAGCGTTAATCGGAGACATATACACGCCGTTTCTAAAACTCTTCGTTGCGAAGGCGGAGGCGATGAACATGACAAAGATTGACACTTTTGAATTCTATCCGTTTGAGGCCTGTTTTAACTCGAGTTCTATAAAGTATGATAGACGATCAGGGATGCCTAAAGTGCCCATAATTGATTTCATGATGGAAGGAAACAGCTCCGTGTTGAATAACAAGCAAGCAAGGTGGAGAGTCTATGGGTCAAACTCGATGGTGAGTGTCTCAAAAGATGTAATGTGCTTGGCGTTTATTGAATCGGTGTATTATAAGCAGTATGGGGTTCCATTGGCTTCTATTATGATCGGTGGTAAACAGATGGAGGATAATTTGATTGAGTTTGACCAGGAATCGTTGAAGGTCAGATTCAATGCTTTTCCGCTTTCGAAATACGGCACAAGCTGCTCCCAATTCAAAGGGTTTTAAAGATAAATACTATGTATGTTTGGTGTTAGTTACTTATATATGCGGGATATAGTGTAAACCCGTAAAGTGAATGAATTACGGATACAATTACAAATAATGGGAAGACATACAGTGCTTTCATGTATATATATAACCGGTTGGTCGATCCGCCGGTAAATAAAAAAAATTCAAATTGTTGGGTTCCACTTGATCAAAGTTTATTTTACTGTATAAATTAAACTGTATTCTTTTTTTTTTTGAATAAAAGGTGAAGTATATAATGAATGAATAATAGAGTTTATACAAAAGAAGATACATAGGGGACCCTATATATCAGATACCCAAGATATACAAATCAAAAGACGGAGCATCCAGTTTCAAAAAGGTGGCGATGGGCCGACCTGGTACAACATAATCAAAAGAGGGGGAAACTAAGTAGATCAGGAGACAACTTTTAGGACTCTAGGATCTGGTTGAGTCAGGCAGCATCTCGGTTGGGGAAGACTGTAGTCCAGATTGAGGCTTTGGTCGCAGCCTTCACGTCCGCAATGATGAGGGCGGGATCTCTGGCTTGGCCTGTCATGGCTCTCCTGCATCTTTCGATCCAGATGAAGTAGACGACATTTGCAATGACAGCACATCTGACGGAGTCCTTGGGTCTATTCCTCTTGTAGTAGTGGGATAACCAGAAAGCGTAGCTACAGAGGCTTGATCTATTGGTGGGGATCCCCAGCCAGTCACAGATAGTCCACCATATCCTACAAATAGTCTTGCAAAAAAGAAGAGGTGCCCACTTGTCTCTAGAGCTTGCTCACAGAGCCAGCATCTATTAGCAAGGCTGATGCCCCACAGTTGCAATTTATCACAAGTCTTATGAAATACCCCTAACCTTAAAAACATAATTAAATGATCTTTTAATGATCTAAGATGGTTAATAAACATCTAAAAATCATTGAGGAACAATCTAAAGATCTCAACAAGGCAAAACATGCCTTAAGATCGGTAAAGTCAAAAATATGCTTTAAGACACCATAGAGATTGTATGACCTCAAATAGGATCCAAAGTGGATTCCTAAGTATTATAATGAAGTAATGAACATTATAAAACCATTCTCAAAAGAAACCAAGCTCTAAAACATGTTCTAACACAAAATGTGCTTTAAAATTCCTTAAAGCACGTTTTTGAGAAAATTGACTTTCTGAGTGGGTTTTGAGTGGTGTTGAGCATTGGATTAGACCTTGATATACTAATGTACTATAATGTACCACATTGGAAGGTCTAAATCCAAAATTTCAAAAAAAATCAAAAATATGGCATTCATTTGTGAATAGTAACCCAAATAGTGCATTTTTAAGCAAAATTGACTAAGTATGGTCAATGGTCAATTAATGACCCTCCTAACCCTTGTGAAGTCGGCAGCTTAAGAGGATGGAGGAAAGCTCACTCAGCATTAATGCTAAATATCTTCCTAATTTGGTGAATCACCATTTACTATTCCTTTTTATAACATTTTATTCCTTTAAACACATTACCTTGCTTTCTCTTGCCTCTTGTCCCATTACAGCCGAGCCATTAGCTCTTCAAAACCCTCTCAAGCTGTGTTCTTGAGTATGGAAGACAAATCAATCTCTTAAGCACCAAAGGTAATGGTTTAAGGCATATTTTAGCTCTTTTTCTTCATCTTTCCATTACCTACACTTGGAGCTCATGATCTATCACTTTCCATGGCTCATTCTCAGTGTTTTAAACCTTTAGAAACACCCAATCTCGGCTGAAGCAAGTCTAGGGACCAAGGTTTCCAAAATTTGCATTATAAGGTAAAAACATACCTTAAGCATCTCCTTTCTCCATCCGGTTTTCTTCTTCTGATTTTTTTGAGTTTATTCACTCATAATCTTCATATTTACATGTTTATTCAGTTGGTTAACCATTTGGAGCAAGGGTGGCCGAAATCCAAAGGAAATATCATTCTTTAAGGCATTTTGTCAAGGTAAAACCTATTACCATGGCAGCTTGTTGTTGTCTAGCTATTTCCTAGGTTTATATGGTGAATTTAACACCATGTGGTGTGTTTAATTCAGGCTGAAACCCTTTGGAAACTTCCTTGAATTTTTAAGGTGATTTTTTGCCTTAAATCTTACATTTAATTGTTCTTTATGGTTAGCTCATGCTTGGAGTGTAACCATATCTTATTTTGGTGTATTAAACATGTGTGAGTGCTGTGGTGATTTTTCCTCCAAGCTGCCGAAGTGATATAAGGGCTTTAAGTACATAAATCAAGGTACCGATGTCAAAAAAAAAAAAACAATCACAACAACCCAACAGCACCAGACACCAACCCACCCTTAGCGATTTAAATAAAAAGGAACGAGACATCAAAGGCATGACCAAACAATTAGTAATGCTGCAGCACCCCGGGTCCCGATTCCAAAAGAAAAAGAGAACGACACCAACAATTCTCTCCCTCTGGTTCGTATTACAAGCTCAGGGGAAGTCCACTTCAATTCCCAATTACCCCTGAAACAAACACATCCTCCACTCTGTGCAAGTCTCGAACCGCACATCAATTCCCATCGGTTCCAAAAAAAATTCCAGCGACCATTCTTCCTTACCCTGTCTCGAAGCTCTGGAAACAAAAAAAATGCAACGTGAACCCCATGCCTGATGGAGACATGCTACAACTGACGTCTTCATACTTCCCCCTCTCCACACGATGACAGTTCTACATACCACCATTTTATTCCTTCTGTTATGATCTGTCCACACCACCAACTCCCTCATCCTTCTACTCTGTACCACGAGAACAGCCCCACCAGACACCCACTTCTCAACGGGTCCAAGAAATTCCCCAACAACTCTTCCTCCTTTTCTGTCGCATGCGCATGTTATTGTGGAAGAAAAAAAAAGAAAGCGACCGGCATATCAGTAACTTTCATCAACTTTCATTGTGGGCACAAACTCCTTCGCGAGCAGTTCCCAACCGCGACAAACGTTTTGTTCTCCCCTCTGTTTCATGCGCTATCTGGAAGAAAGGAAAAGCGAGACGTATACACTACATCAGTACAAACGAGGTTAAGTCCCGACGGCAACGCATTCCTTCACTGATGGGAAGAATCTGTTACGTGTCTGGAGAGTAAGCAAGTGAAGAATAAACCTTCTCGTTTATCCAAGGACTGGCGCCATATATTAAAAATCAAAAGAAGATATGAACTCAGCATCAGTGGCAAACACTCTTCTCTGCCCAGGTCCTCAACACAGCCATACAATGTCACTTCCACTCCTTTCTTTTTTTTTCCAAAGGAGACTTGCAGTACCGCTGATTCATTCTCTTCCTTTTTCTCAACTGAGAACATGCTACAGTCAAACAAACAGCAGCCGCATCAACCGGGAACGAATGTGCTATGTTGCACCGAAACGTTTCGGGTTTCCGAAACGGGGACGTTTCCGAAACGGGGAAACGGCGATGTCAAAAAAGTACCTCGAAACGGAAACGGTAAAATAAATATAATTTTTAAATTATATTATATATTATATTAAAATTAAACGTAAAAAAGCATTAAACTGAGAACTAATATAGATACATACTATAATATAACAACAAAGTAATGATGGTCCATTGGTGAAGGTGTCTCCTATTGAGACTAGAGGTCTTGAGTTCGATTCTGCTTGTGTATTTTGCTCCTCCTTCACGAAAAAACAAAAACAAACCAACTGAAACGTGATCTATGCCTATAAATAAGGGTGGAAACATTTCAGGTTTTCCGAAACGTTTTGGATCACTGTGGTACAGCCACTGGGACGTTTCGCAGCCGTTTCTGGGCGTTTCGGGAACGTTTCAGAAACGTGAGACGTTGAATCCCAGCCGTTTCCGTGCAACCTAGCGAATGTGTACGTCATTGTCTTCCTTCTTTTCTTATTACCGTGAATAACATCAGACGCCGACATCCATTCATCCCCTTCTACTTCAGCCCTGCGCACCCACACAACGGTAACCGTACTAGCCTCATTCCTTTCTTACTTCAACCTGCTGTGCCCATGCAGCGATGGCTCCTGCATGACACGGTGTGAAACCGTAAAGCAATAACACCAGCACCAACGGTAAGAAGATCAGAAAATAGGAACGTTAGTGACTCAACTTCTTGCTTCTGTTTTCACTTCCTTCATGGGCACTTACCAACAAGTGTCACTGCCCCTATCGATGCTAACAGAGGAATAGGCTACGAGAAAGGGGACACGGTGAGTTCGCTGATCATCTTCTTTTCTTCCTCCGGTTTCACGTCTGCGCTCCTAAACCGCAAGAGAAACGTTTACCTTTCTCTCCTTGTTGCAGCGAACAACAGCAACATCGGTTGCAGTGGGGGCTCTTCCCTCTTCTTGCAACAACACATTCCTTGTTAAGAAACACAGCACGGACAGCAACAGAGGTGAGCTTCTGTCACTCTTCTCTTCCTTTTCCTTGCGGTCCCATAAATGCGAGCGGGATGACAGAAGCACGGTGAGAAAACTCACAAGAGATCATGCCTCTTCTTCCGTTCTTTTCTGTCTGACAAACCTTCTGTTTTGACCTTCCCTTCTACCTCTTGATGCTCACATTCGAATCTCCATCTCAGCCTTTCTGGTGCTGAAACCATGCGCCTGAATCACCTCATGAAAGGAGCTTAACGTCAAGCTATCGTAGAGACCTCCCAACTACAACAAGAACCCCAAGGTAATGGCTACTCCTTACTGTCTAAATATATGCGACAGAAACGTATCTACTGAAGCACTTTCCCTGCTGGTTTAACATACCAAAACTTACCAAGTGAGCGTAGCAAAACGAAACCGGAAAGGGATGAGTGTGACTGAGTTATAACGTGTAGAAATGAAGTGTTTACATGCGTACTGATGAGTATATACATGTGTATAGGGATTTCCTTTTAGTATCTAACAATCTGGCAAACGGGGGTACTGCATGGAAACCGAAAAGATTTGAATGTATATATGAGATTCCTAAATCTAAAACGCATCAAACAGGACATGTATATATGGGTTCGAATGGGAAGAAAGTAAGAAAAAATAATATAGGCATATAAAGCTACAATACGTAAGGCTTATAGATGTACATGCATGTGGTATATTGGTTTGCAATACATAACAGGTGAGGTGTGCATATGTATATGTATATGTGTAATACTGAGTATAATTCGTACATCAGTAACGTGATGTAGAATATATATATATATATATATATATATATATATATATATATATAATGATAATAATAATAGAACATAAATATAATATCATAATTAAGAGCACTTGATACGTCAAATGCTAACACATAATCAAGAAGGCATATGAATTAGTATGGGAAGAGAAACTAGATATATATATATACACGCGTACATATATGTGACAATGTATGACCAATTTTGTTAAATATGGAAGAGGATTAATCTAAAAGACTAAGGAGAATTTTGTTCCGTGGATTTTGGTGGAGTTTGGAGACATTATAATGTGACTATGAAAATGTATTTCTGCGCTATCTTTAAGGCCATATATTTAAGCCATGCAAAGATAATTATTTTGCGATCTAAATAGTCATTAATCAATTTATGGATTGATTTATGAGGATATATAAATTCTGATGCAAAACCATCATACTAGCAGTTGGGAACATCTTAGAAAAATCTAGATATACTTATAAACTTGTTTTATGGCTCAAACAAATCCTTTTTTTTATACCGTATGTGAATATATATATATATATATATAATATCTCTATATAATAACAAATAAAAAAAATGAGGTCGAGGTGTGATAAAAGGAACATAAGGTACAAAATATGGGTTTTTATAAAATAAAAGGAGTCAAATGTAAAACTAGGAAACCATGGGGTATCTTCGTAAATGCTATCAAACTGGTCAAAGAATAATTTAAGTGGTCAACCTTGACCACCTATGGAGGTTGACCAAAATAAAATGATGAGGATATGTACTCTAAGTATTTAAATTAATATTGAGTCAAAAAGAATAACAAAAAAATATATTATTGAGAGTATATGTAATTATTGAAAATTTTGGGCATAAATGGAGATTTTAATATTTGAAGGGATTAGTATATAATCTTAAAAAGGTTTTGGGAATTTACCTAATTATACAAATTAATTCAGGGGTATAATATAAGGGCTAATTTATTAAAATGTTGGTTATAAAATAAAAAGGGGTTATGATGAAATTGTGGGAAAATACGGGTGGATGGTCGATTTGGATACATTGAGGGCTTACCATAACTATTATATATGGTTATAGAGAGATAATATAATGTTGAGATACCTTGGGGTGAGGATTAATGAGGTAAACAATATAACGAGATTATGTTACGATCAGCGGGAACGTAAATGTAACGACGATATAAACGTCCTGGGGGTTAAATAAAAGTCTAAGGTTAATACTTGGTAAGTTTCTAAGGGACTAGTATAAGTTGAACACCCGATAAAATGGAATAAACTGGGAAATATCCCTACAGTCGTCGCATGCAATCATAAACTGACAAGTTGTTTAATTAACTCTAGGGTCGTAACAAACGCCAACTGGGACACCGTGTGACAGACAACTTTTGCTTCTGAATAAGGTATGGACATGTGTGGTTCGTATGTTGCCGTGTTACATGGCTTGTGTGCTGTGTGCCTTGTTTGACTATGACCACAAGGCCAATGCATGAAAACGGATGTTTGTTTTACCGTGCTTATTTGCCTGTTGTGAGCTTGTGTAAAGCATGTGAATGGATTGCTTATTTCTTTGCTTACCCGCTTGCTATTATTGTGCATATTGCTTGCGCGCACACAGTAGTTTAGTCCCTTCGCGTTTATGGAATTTGAGATGAAACACTGGGAACTATGAAAACAAAGAAAATTCTATAAAGGGAAACTCCTCTCTAACCATGGAGGACGTACCATAACACCCACTATGGTGTCTATTCGTGAATAATAATGAAGAGTAAATCTCAATTGGTGGAACATGAGAATAACCCGGGAAGACGACATCTCGGGCCGCGCGGTATGGAATACTCGGGAGTTGGTATTTGCATCAGATCCTTCGCCCTTTTATGTGGAGCACATCCTGGAGTCTAGAGGCGACTCCGCTTTCTCGGCGCATGACGTCGGGAATGGGGGAGTGACAAATTGGTGGAGCTTATCCTGGAGTCTAGAAGCGACTCCGCTTTCTCGGCGCATGACGTCGGGAATGGGGGACTAGCTATGGAGGAGACGTCCTCCAACGTGCGGTAACAAAAGAACTCACAATTAATCTATAAAGAAGCAAAGAAAGATGGGCACCCATACTATATGGTCACGGGAATCAACCTACATCCCCAGACCTGGTGCAAGAAAGAGAAAAAGAAGTATACATGATGGAAACAAAGAAAAAGAGACGAAAACACTCCACATTGAATGATCCCACTGTGTGGATCATCATTGTTCAATTCTATGTAAGCTCTACTTGTTTTACATGCTTGAGGTGCTTGATGTTATCTCTATGCCCAACATGTTGTGAGTTGCTATGTTGATGTCGTATGTTGTGTGTTACTGTTTTATTATAGCATGCAAATTGGACTTAATTATATACGACCAAGTAGTCGTGTAGCCCGGCAACATGCGGGCTACACACGTTCATACTCAGCATAGTTTTGCTGAGTCCTTTATTTTTACAGGTGATCATCTAGAGCGTGACGGAGTGTAGGTGAAGGACAATCATGGGGGTAGTCCATCGGGGCAAGACTTACGAATCGTTCTGTCTAATTTATGTACTGTAACCTGTAGAACTAAACTCAGGATGTAATGTTTCAGTTAACCCAGTAGCTATGTTGTATATACTAGGCATTTGGGAATTGTATCTTATACTGTATATGAGTTTTGGTTGAGGGCTGTTTCCAGTCATGCAGACCGTAACTTGGTGTTGGAAGAGTGGTCGTGTCAATCACGTGGGTGGTTGGCGTCTGTAGCACCCGAATAATGTTGAGAAACCGCTGCGTAGTTATCTAGTAATATGGCTAGGGAGCTTTGTTGTGCTATTGGATGTTTATTCGGGGGTGTTACATATAAACACCTTAAACTTATGTTATTATGATTTCTTGGCTTATATAAATTATGTGCCGAGAGTGAAGGTATTTATATGGGTAATTTTAACCTAAGTATGGAAAAAAATGACTAAGATAAATTAAGCTAGTCATTTAAGTGATTTAATTAACATAATGGTCAAATTATGACATTATGTGGAAAAATAAATAAACTATAGCAAGGCCGAGAGTTTATGTTATATTTTGAGCTATTTATGTGTAATTTTATGTTATAAAGCAAAGTTGTAATAAGGCCATGTCATTAGGCCATTTTATTTAAGTTTAAAAGCTTAATTAATTTATTTTATGCACTTACTATTAAGTATGGGGTCAAAGCCGTAAACAAATAAACATCAGAGGGCTGTAGGTGAATATAGTCGAAAATTGGGATTTAAAATGTATTTAAATAAAAATTATAAGATTTTATAAAGTTTTGGGGTGAAATTGTAAATATTGGAAAGTTTAGGGTAATCTATGTAATTACCGAGGAAGTGGGGTCAAAATGATGTTTGGAAGTCAAACATTGACCAAGCAAAAGACTTTGACCAGATTTGATGATTTATTAATTTAATTATCAAATTATACTAAGTTATGTATTAAATTGTAAAAAAAATTACATAACATATGGGTATATATGAGATTACCGAAAGTTTAGGGTATAAAATGGTATTTTATACACCTATGGGCTATTAGGAATTTTTAGGAATTTATTTGGTTAAATTTGGAGTTAATATGGATTATATAAGTATAATATATGATATTTTATATCATTGTTACATATAGGTAACATATATGGTGGAAACCGTAAATATTGAAAATATAAGGTTAGGAATGATGTTTATAACCTTTTGGTATAGTTTGGTAATTTTTGGAGTTATATATAAGGCTTTATTAAGATATATGCATAATATATAGTTTTATTGACATAAGGAAACTATATATTATAAAGTGGGGAGATTTGGTAATTATACAAAGTTAGGTGGAAGGAATTTAACTAAACAGACCCTAGGGTCTGTTCGGTAATTATAAACCTTAAAAACTATAGGTTATAATTATATTAAGGTTTAAGGATTATAATATAAGGTATATATTATAAGTGTTCAATGGAATATAATTTGGGGATTGATTTGTAAAATCCGAAAGTATGGTGGAATTAAATAAAACCTAGAATACTATGGTACATTTGGTATTTTATAACAATTTATAACTATAGGTTATAATTGTTTTAATGACATAAATGTCATAATATATGTTATATAACTATGATATAACATTATATAAATTATGTGGTGGGTTTTGTAAATATTTAAGAAAATAAATGCTGTTCGGAAATAATGGGAATTTTAGAACAAAAATTTATAATATGGTTTTCAATGTTATAAAGGTTATAACATTTATAATATAAGAAATATTCATTAAAAGAGAATGAATATATTATAAAGATTTACCACATAATAAATGGTCCCATAATACATGTATATAAATAAATATATGTTACGGTGTTGAAAAATATAATATGGTTCAATAACCATATATTATCATAATTAAAATGATATAAGATTAAGAGAAAAGAATTACAAACATTAGATATGGAAATTCTAATGTTAGAAGTATACATGGAATAATAAGGATTTATATAATTCAAAGTATTTTTACATATGAATTATACCACATTAAACTTGGAAAAACAAACCTTAGGAAAATAAATACTAAGGTGAAATGTATAGTATATGATTAAGATTATACATGCAATATAGTGATAAACTATATAATATACAAATGTGTATTAAATTACATGCGATAATAAACGTTTAAAGTTAAGTATATTAATATACTCGACGTAACCACGCATGAAATATGATGTTTTTCCAAATCCCGAGTTAAACCGAAAACCCGACAAACGTTAATAGTTAACAACGGGGAATAAACCGGGATGGATTAGTAACGGTACGGGGTGCCGTAGTGTATTGATAGTACGAGATGCTGATGCATAATGTGATGCGTATTTATAGATTGTAAGAGGCGTCTCGAGGATCACCAGAGAATTTAGCAGATTCATGCTCCACGGTCTTATAATCCCGGTGCACGGTATGTTATTTATGTGGCTTGATTGTCTCTGAGGGTTTCCTCAGTTCAGACATTGTGTGAAAATCTGTGCTAAGATTGAATGTCAGCTTGTGTGAATTAATATGCTTGAGTTGTGTATTAATGCCGCTTTATTTCTATTACTGTTGAACGATAACAGCACAGTTCGTATATATGAACATATTATAAAACGAACTAGCGGCAATGATGCTATCTTATATGTGTAATATAAGGAATGTAAGTAAAACGTTGTAGCATTAGGATAATAAGATAGATATATATATATATATTATCCGAGACTTATATACGGAGCATTGGCCTTCTTAACGCCGCTCTCGTATCTAACACTGGATCCCGAGTCGACATACTCAGGATTGGACTAACGACCTTAGTCTGCTGTGTTAGGAAAAATAGTAAAACGATGCGATGGTATAGACAGGTTTATCAAGAGGATGTGGCTCTTGCTGTGAACTGTGATCAATTAACGATACTAGGATACCGTGTGGGTATCCGTAAGTATCAGGATAAATTTTCAACGGACTACAGATGGTTCGTAGGTCGGAGACTCTACCGCTGGAGTGGCTACTGCCGTGGGTGACCCGCCATAGGAGATGGGTAACTTCGAGACACGTCGTTCTAACGAGACGTAGTCATTAGGCATGACTGAACAATTACAAACGACTATATTAGCTCGTACATTAGGCGAACATTATTTGGTCTGCATGCCAAAGATGAGGATTTATACTTGTTTATAATTCTCGTTGTTTCGCCTTGTTGCTCATTGGTTAAGCTTTGTGGTTATGTGTTGTTTATTGGTGGATTTGTTGGAACGAGTCGTTGTACTCATAAGTGTATTGTGATTTGGATTAATTGAGTCGTTGTACTCATAAGCGAGTTGTGAATTGGATTAATTGAGTCGTTGTACTTATACCTGTACTGAGAACTGATCGAGTCGAGTCGCTGTACTCGTGTGTGGATCATTGTGGATTGTTTGGTCGAGTGAGTCGCCATACTCAATTATGAACTATCAAGTGTTTGTTGGAATGGAGTCTCTGTACTCGTAAAAGCGTTGTAACGCTTTCAGTGGTTTATTACGATGCGATGTGTGAAGCCGGGGGCTTGTTTGCTAATTGAGTTTACTGCAATATATATTGTTGCTTTACAGTTTTTATATTAAACTACTTGCATGAAAATGAATTGCATGCTCTCGACCAATTAACTGAGGGTCCGAGGGGGCATGACAGTCATGTAGTAACATACTCAGCAGGGGCTGATTCCATACCACAAACAACCATTTTGCAGGTATGCAGCTTCCGATGTTGACAAAGAGAGGGACACGCTGGGTAGTTTAGTTACAATTGTTTTAAAATGCACTGTTGCATTTTGATACGAACTTAGAAACGTGTATAGGATTGGGACACTTAGAATGCTCACTGTGAATGTATTTTATATTGGTTTGGGAAGATTAGATCTATCTCTTGTTGTCACTGTGGGAAATTGTTTCGTATTTATATATATATATATATCAGTAAGCACGTTATTACTCGTATGGACGAGTGAGAACGGTGACACCAGTAGTTCAATTGTTGAGATTACCGCTGCGATTACAATGCTAAGTAAGATGATTAGGAGCTGATTAGAGTAGGGGTGTTACAAAAGTGGTATCAGAGCGGAGTACCGCTCTGATGACAAGAGATAGTAGGATTTATACAGTGAGCATAGGTTTTGGGAATACGGGAAACGTTATGAGGATACGTGACCTTGCGGGGTTGATGCAATGCTTAAGGATTGCACACCATAGCCGTAGAGGCACTTCAATATTAAACGACCGAGACTACGGTATTAGACGAGTAAAGGTCTAACCCGTCCTCTTGACATATGTCAGGGAGAGGTCTGGGTAACAGTACTAAGGAAGAACGCGGAGCAGCGGAAGGTGGTGAAGGTCCAGCAACCCCAAGTAACGCGAAGACGGTATGAACCGCTTGCACATGATGGGAGAGCATCCCGGGGAAATTTGCACTGGTACCCCACCCGCCGCAGCCCGTACCTCGAGTGCTATCTAGTGAGGCAATGAAATGAGAAGCACCACGGAGATAACTCTCCTGATCGGGAAGACCCGATGTGGATGCTATGAAAATTATGCTAAATGTAGTAAATAAAACTTTGAGTTGTGATGAGTTGTTTAGGACCGGGGGTCCTGGTAATAACGTGATGTTTACCATACGAGTGTGAGATGAATATTAAACCAAGGTTGAGGAGATAATTCCCGTAGAACTAATGGGGTTTGCTTGCTATAAGCAAAACGACCCTGTCCTACATCCAGGAAAGCACTGGTAAGTGCGCTTGGGGGGAAAGGAAGTGGGAACGACGAGTAATGATTAGTTTATGGTATATGTAACAGACGGAATGGATGACCTTCTAGAAGTCTCACCCGAAGCGGGTAACTCTAAAACCATGCAATACTGAAGGTTCAAGATGGCCTGACGTGCATGAGGAGAGGTCCTGAGAGCTGTAGAAACAAGAACTCGCTAAAATGCTATCATGCAACACCTCGAAAGGAAAGTAAGACCTTACTACCATGGTAAACTGGTAGGAACGAGTGCGGGGATGAGACTGTATTAATTTGAGTAAGAACTTCTTCAACAGGAGCAGGAACCCGATTAGGGAATAGCACTGCACTGACACACCGTACCGGTGGCTCAGTCTGCATGGTGCACTTGCCACTGCAAGTGCCACATTAACCAAAGTACTAAATTTCAACCTGCCTTGCGCACTTGCTACAACAAGTGCAGCGACGGTAAACTGACCCTAAAGGACCGAGTGGTCCAGGTGATTACCAATAAACACTAAACTTTATGTGAGTCCGTAATGCAATAAAGCAGGACATAGCCTTCTTAAAGGCTGGGGTACGAAACCGTTGGGTTTGAGGTCGATAAAACCTCGGGAGGACCTAGCCGGTCTGACCATTAAACCTGAAAATAATACACCATTTAGTAGAGTATGGGAAGGGGAGTAAATGAGAATAACGGTAACTAGTGCCTACAAGCCTAACCTTAGTGCCGGTGTGGACATCAAACGTCAATCATTATTGGTGGGGAGTGTCGAGTCTTTAGGACCAGCATAACCATATTTAGGGAGTGCGAGACACTTGTGGTTAAACCACTACCGTTGAACATTGCAAGAGGGCAAGAAGTGAGCTATACGAGCCAAGACTTTAAATTAAACCTAACCGAGCTGAGTAACGCCAGCTTATACAAACTATTTTGTAGTTGTAAGAAAAGATTAGGCAGATTCGAACGTACAATAAAGGGGCCGACGTTGTGCCCGCACCACACACACCGGTGGGTGTTGTGAATCCATTATGCTGCTAGACTCCCGTACGGAGGGCAGTGGATATTTACTGAACAATGAATTTGCCCGAGGACGGATGATACCGTTACCTCGAATAGGATGGAGGAAATACGAGTTGAATAAGAGCAAGGACTACACAATGTAGAGCGATGATTAGAGGAACCCACTAAGTTGTGGGTATCCAATTGTACCCTTTGGAGAAAGTGTTAGAACCAACTAGAATTAAATTAAAATAGGAAGACCAACAAGCATTTAACTATCAAAATAAGCACTGAACCTGAATATCGTATGGCATAGGCCTACGGAAGGATACCCTTAGTACCACCAAAATGACCCAAAACTAGGAGAACGAAGGTGATAAATCACAAATACTGATTAATATCAGGCTAAAGAGGGACTACCATAAGGCAGGGGAAACACGAGGTGTCAACCCTTATCATGGAGTCCGGACTACACCGGAGGGTGTAACCCAATGGATTGGGTGGAGTTCGAGAACTAAAAAACTTATGTCTGAAGGCGTTAACAGCCTAGGAGTGAACGAGAGAGATAGTAAGTAGTTACTGATCCCCACTCACAGATAACAGATGACGAGCTTGTGGGAACCAGTATTAGGGCGATAAGTCGCAAACACATACCTGAGTAAAGGAAAGGAAAATATACAGTAATAAAGGAACCATAGAACGCAGAGAACCCTCTAGGGCCATTCTGACATTAAAGGTTAAGAATGGGCAGCATAGTTACTTCAACATAAATTACCGGGACTATGAGTACGATAACCACCGGGTACGAACACTACGAGTGCACTAAACGAGACATGGGACGACCACACTCCTAGGAGCTTGCGGGCCTGACAAACTTACATTAAGTTAGTTGGGTAAGTAGTAATGTATCAGTATGGTACCCCGTGTATGTAAACGAGTAGTGTGAGGACCCAGGAGGTAATCAACTCTGTGTCTAATTCAGTGAATGGAATCCTGACTAGGTAAACCATGAATTGATGAGAGAAATCTCAATCAAACCAACAAGGTTGGGGAAATCAAGGATAGCTTGATAATAAAACGACATAAGGTCATAACTCCACAGTAGATGAGTTAGAACACAAGTTTTGGAGATTTTAGTAAAGGCAAGGTGAACCCATGAATGAGAAAAGGGATTGTGGTATCTTAGGAAGTTATATTAGAGAAACCCTTGTAATATTATAGATGCTACCCAAAAAGGGGGGGGGGCACAGAGAAAGTTATATCAAGCGCTGAGGGCGCTGCGATGAGGTCGCATTAAACAATAATAACCACATGCTCAAGCAAAAAAAAACGTTAGTATGTTAGTACCAATTAGGGCTGAACAGAAAACAAACGCCAAGCTAAAACCCACAGTCGTATTGTATGTTTACAACAGACAAAGGGCAAAAGCGGGCATTACAAGAGATGCTCTAAGCTGAAGATTAGATACTCCATGCAAACCGTAATAGCGGATAACCGTCTAATCGACTGGTACATGGTGCGCAACAAGCGACCATTGTGATAACTGTTAACAGAATTATGTTGGTGAGAAGTAGCACGTGGAAGATCAGATAAACCAATGGATTCCCCTTATGGAGTATAGGGATGAACCATATGTGTGGACAATAAATACCAACACACGAGGGATACGAGTTCACACCAGCAAAAGAGGACCTACAAGGTACCTAAGGAACGAACTCATCCCAGAGGGAAATAAATTGGAGTCATGAGGCGCCAGTTAGTTGCGCATATCAGACTCGTTTTGACATTTTAGAGACAACTACTGCAAGCACTAAGTGCTAGAGCATAGCTCGACAACCCTTACACCGAAGGTTAGTTCGGTAGGGTGGCATGAACTCTTGGGAATATACCATGAGCATGTATAGAATTCAGGAAGACTGAATAGAATAGCTAGTTGAAATAATAAGCGTGTGTGACAAACGATACCACGCAGCGAAATAAATTACTCCATTCCCATAATTATGGAAGACCGTGTAGAAAACATCGTCACGTGGAGTTGAAACTGGCATGAAACTACTACCTCAAAAAGAAGGCAGGATAGGTAAATGGGGCGTAGGGGGGGGAGGTACTAAACTATACATAAAGTAATTGGGCATACTGCTAGCGGGGCGAGTGGCCCCATAGTGCTTAGGTTTGTCGTACCTAGCCGAGATAGGCAGTATAGCCTGAGGGGGTAAAGCCCGACCCTAGAGAAAAGGAGTAATGTAATATGTAGCACATTAGTGCACGAATAGTTCCACTGGAGTGGAACATCTTGAAATTATTACTTCAAGATAATATATTCGTAGATTACGTGGGCGTAATCATTTTTAAGGGGGGTAGAGCGATTTGCACGCTTAAAATATACCGTCCGTAGGAGTACGTAGCGCATGGTGCACATGCTGCAAACTATTATTGTACGTAGAGTACAAGTATTATGATTGTGTTATATTACTTGAGGTAATATTGTGATGTATTATGTGTATGATATATATATATTTTAGTTCGCATTGGTTGTGGCGAATAGGAAAGGGAGAACAGATAGAGTGTTCTTATCCTATTTCCGATTATTTATGCAAACATTGCGAACATTAAACACATAAACACCTAGCTTGTTAGCTCCGGTTGTGAGTGCAAGTAGGTCTATCTGGTAGCTCCAATGGGAGATTTCAAATAGAAGGAGTAGAAAGCTCCGTACTATATGATTTGTGACTCGGTATGAAACTGATTATTGAAATGCGATGAGTGAATCGGCATGAGACCGATGTGTAACCTAGTGGAGGTAAAACCTCTAGGAGTAGTGTGAATAGTTATAAGTCGAGAGAACTTGGTTCATGGTTATGATATACGATTCTATATGCCGACGACTAGATTAATTACACTAGTTGACTTGTGTACCTATTGAACACAAGGTGGCAAATATCAAGAGGAAACAAGATTAGAAGTGAATAAACAATTAATTGATTGAAATTGACGTGGGAAGTCGAACTTGATCCTGGTCCGATCAAGGGAAACCGAACACAAATTGAGGTAAGAGATAGTTCAACACTGGCGCTGACCACGTCGGGGTTGAATGACTCTCGAAACTTCCTACAAGTGGACACAGATATGAATAGAAATTGGAATTTAGGGCGTCACTCGAAGAGCCATGGACCATGGAGTCCTTCGTCATTGGACCGGTGTGTCTGTGAGTGACATCACCCAAAGATCCGGGGACCGCAGAGCCCTTTGTCATTAGACCGGTGTATCTGTGGGTGATTAAGGAAATTAGGTGATACTATCCGAGGAGCCGTGGACCGCAGTGCCCTTTGTTATTAAACCGGTGTGTCCACAGGTAGTAGACGTTGGTTAGCATGGGGTTGGGTATCGTCAAGTCCTGGTCTTTAAGACTGCTTCCCCTTATTTGCCATCGTTAAATATATGTGCACACATACATGTGGAGTGATGTGTGGGTATCCTCGCGAGATACTAGCATGTAGATAGGGATACATTGAGTATCCCTTGTAAACACCTTTGAGTACTTTATTGAGTTTTGCACCTTGTCTAGTGCTGTGTATGAATGAGTTTTGCACCTTGTTTAGTGCAGTTTATGAATGAATGTGTCATGATTATTGACTATATGGAATGAGATTATTGCTGTATCAAATGTGATACATATATACTAGGTCTGAACATAGTGGGATGTACTCCCTAGTGATGATCTGTCTGTGATTACTTAGTGGAACTGGATTCCTTAGGTGAACTGATTATGAATAAGGACTTCGGGACGAAGCCTTTTTAAGGGGGGTAGATTGAAATACCCCTAACCTTAAAAACATAATTAAATGATCTCTTAATGATCTAATATGGTTAATAAACATCTAAATATCATTGAGGAACAATCTAAAGATCTCAACAAGGCAAAACATGCCTTAAGATCGGTAAAGCAAAAAAATGTGCTTTAAGACACCATGAGATTGTATGACCTCAAATAGGATCCAAAGTGGATTCCTAAGTATTATAATGAAGTAATGAACATTATAAAACCATTCTCAAAAGAAACCAAGCTCTAAAACATGTTCTAACACAAAATGTGCTTTAAAATTCCTTAAAGCACGTTTTTGAGAAAATTGACTTTCTGAGTGGGTTTTGAGTGGTGTTAGCATTGGATTAGACCTTGATATACTAATTACTCTAATGTACCACATTGGAAGGTCTAAATCCAAAATTTAAAAAAAATCGAAAATATGGCATTCATTTGTGAATAGTAACCCAAATAGTGCATTTTTAAGCAAAATTGACTAAGTATGGTCAATGGTCAATTAATGACCCTCATAACCCTTGTGAAGTCGGCAGCTGGAGATGGAGACAGCTCATCAGCTTAATGCTAAATATCTTCCTAATTTGGTGAATCACCATTTACTATTCCTTTTTATAACATTTTATTCCTTTAAACACATTACCTTGCTTTCTCTTTCCTCTTGTCCCATTCCAGCCGAGCCATTAGCTCTTCCAAACCCTCTCAAGCTGTGTTCTTGAGTATGGAAGACAAATCAATCTCTTAAGCACCAAGGTAATGGTTTAAGGCATATTTTAGCTCTTTTTCTTCATCTTTCATTACCTACACTTGGAGCTCATGATCTATCACTTTCCATGGCTCATTCTCAGTGTTTTAAACCTTGAACAACACCCAATCTCGGCTGAAGCAAGTCTAGGGACAAGGTTTCCAAAATTTGCATTATAAGGTAAAAACATACCTTAAGCATTCCTTTCTCCATCCGGTTTTTTCTTCTGATTTTATGAGTTTATTCACTCATAATCTTCATATTTACATGTTTATTCAGTTGGTTAACCATTTGGAGCAAGGGTGGCCGAAATCAAAGGAAATATCATTCTTTAAGGCATTTTGTCAAGGTAAAACCTATTACCATGGCAGCTTGTTGTTGTCTAGCTATTTCCTAGGTTTATATGGTGAATTTAACACCATGTGGTGTGTTTAATTCAGGCCGAAACCCTTTGGAAACTTCCTTGCATTTTAAGGTGATTTTTGCCTTAAATCTTACATTTAATTGTTTTTTATGGTTAGCTCATGCTTGGAATGTAACCATATCTTATTTTGGCGTATTAAACATGTGTGAGTGCTGTGGTGATTTTTCCTCCAAGCTGCCAAAGTGATATAAGGGCTTTAAGTACATAAATTAAGGTATAAACACCTTAAACTTATGTTATTATGATTTCTTGGCTTATATAAATTATGTGCTGAGAGTGGAGGTATTTATATGGGTGATATTAACCTAAGTATGGAAAAAAATGACTAAGATAAATTAAGCTAGTCATTTAAGTGATTTAATTAACATAATGGTCAAATTATGACATTATGTGGAAAAATAAATAAACTATAGCAAGGCCGAGAGTTTATGTTATATTTTGAGCTATCTATGTGTAATTTTATGTTATAAAGCAAAGTTGTAATAAGGCCATGTCATTAGGCCATTTTATTTAAGTTTAAAAGCTTAATTAATTTATTTTATGCACTTACTATTAAGTAAGGGGTCAAAGCCATAAATAATTAAACATTAGAGGGCTGTAGGTGAATATAGCCGAAAATTGGGATTTAAAATGTATTTAAATAAAAATTATAAGATTTTAAAAAGTTTTGGGGTGAAATTGTAAATATTGGAAAGTTTGGGGTAATCTATGTAATTACCGAGGAAATGGGGTCAAAATGATGTTTGGAAGTCAAACATTGACCAAGCAAAAGACTTTGACCAGATTTGATGATTTATTAATTTAATTATCAAATTATACTAAGTTATGTATTAAATTGTAAAAAAATTACATAACATATGGGTATATATGAGATTACCGAAAGTTTAGGGTATAAAATGGTATTTTATACACCTATGGGCTATTAGGAATTTTTAGGAATTTATTTGGTTAAATTTGGAGTTAATATGGATTATATAAGTATAATATATGATATTTTATATCATTGTTACATATAGGTAACATATATGGTGGAAACCGTAAATATTGAAATATAAGGTTAGGAATGATGTTTATAACCTTTTGGTATAGTTTGGTAATTTTTGGAGTTATATATAAGGTTTATTAAGATATATGCATAATATATAGTTTTATGACATAAGGAAACTATATATAAATGGGGAGATTTGGTAATTATACAAGTTAGGTGGAAGGAATTTAACTAAACAGACCCTAGGGTCTGTTCGGTAATTATAAACCTTAAAAACTATAGGTTATAATTATATTAAGGTTTAAGGATTATAATATAAGGTATATATTATAAGTGTTCAATGGAATATAATTTGGGGATTGATTTGTAAAATCCGAAAGTATGGTGGAATTAAATAAAACCGAGAATACTATGGTACATTTGGTATTTTATAACAATTTATAACTATAGGTTATAATTGTTTTAATGACATAAATGTCATAATATATGTTATATAACTATGATATAACATTATATAAATTATGTGGTGGGTTTTGTAAATATTTAAGAAAATAAATGCTGTTCGGAAATAATGGGAATTTTAGAACAAAAATTTATAATATGGTTTTCAATGTTATAAAGGTTATAACATTTATAATATAAGAAATATTCATTAAAAGAGAATGAATATATTATAAAGATTTACATATAATAAATGGTCCCATAATACATGTATATAAATAAATATATGTTAGGTGTGGAAAATATAATATGGTTCAATAACCATATATTATCATAATTAAAATGATATAAGATAAGAGAAAAGAATTACAAACATTCGATATGGAAATTCTAATGTTAGAATACATGGAATAATAAGGATTTATATAATTCAAAGTATTTTTACATATGAATTATACCACATTAAACTTGGAAAAACAAACCTTAGGAAAATAAATACTAAGGTGAAATGTATAGTATATGATTAAGATTATACATGCAATATAGTGATAAACTATATAATATACAAATGTGTATTAAATTACATGCGATAATAAACGTTTAAAGTTAAGCATATTAATATACTCGACGTAACCACGCATGAAATATGACGTTTTTCCAAATCCCGAGTTAAACCGAAAACCCGACAAACGTTAATAGTTAACAACGGGGAATAAACCGGGATGGATTAGTAACGGTACGGGGTGCCGTAGTGTATTGATAGTACGAGATGCTGATGCATAATGTAATGCATATTTATAGATTGTAAGAGGCGTCTCGAGGATCACCAGAGAATTTAGCAGATTCATACTCCACGGTCTTATAATCCCGTGATAAGTGTAAAATATATATACTTTTAACGGTTTATTTGATTTAATATTCGTAATGAATTGGCTTATATTTTACACTTATCTTATGATTTTTATAATATTTATATTTTGATGAGAGCTGATACATTTTATGTGTCAAATGCAGGATAAAGTCTTGGACTTACATTATATATATATATATATATACACACATTACGGCTGCACCATATATTCACATCAAAAATATGTTCATTATTCATGTGATTTGCCATATCATGGCTTTAGTCACGTACTGGTGAATTCAAGCCATGCACTTTGACGAGAATAATTAATCTCACGGCCAGACTTTGATCATGCATGATCACTTCTTTTACTCGTACAACATCATTCCTTCACGGTAATTTGTTATATCATGGCTGCACAAGATTCTTCAATATTTTGCAATACAGTCACGGTCACATTAGGCGGCTGATATTGATAAAAATATTTATCAATCGCTGCACTAGAGATAAAGGAGGGATTTATCAAATTAAGTTGTGATTTTATAAACGAGAGAGGGAACTAGGATTTGGGGGGACATTCACGCCGCCGCTGCATCCAACGTTTGAGGCTTCGGCCTCCTACTCTCACCACACCCACACAAGTCCATCATTGTTAGCACCCCACACTTCTGATAGAGGATTAATATAGAAACTCGCGATGACTGGAGACATAGTAGAGATCTTCTTAACAGAGTTTCTTCTTCCCTTTTTTATCTAAACTGTCAATGTGTTCTTCTTTTGTTGTTTTTGTTATTTTTTAGAGTCATGTTAGCGTAGTTAGATTAGCTCCCCGGATTGGGGTAGCAAACCGGATCTGTATATTTATTTATAATTCTTTTATTAATTCAATAATGCAGTAGTTTAATTCCAGTTCTTCATGCGCTTTAATTCTCTAGCTAATTATTAAAGCTATATTTGTAGTTTTCTAATCAACACGCGAGAGCTGAGATGGATAACAAGACATAGGAATTAAACCTGGTTAACGACTAGAAGCGTTATCCCGCCTATAGGTTAATCGGTCTCAAATAGAAACTGTTCTTTATGCGATTGGTTGTGTCCGGATTAGAGCATTAGTCTGCTGCTAGTTCTAGCAACTGGTTAGGATTCGTTAGACTTAGCCGTTGACGAATTAGTTATAGTTTCTGAGTTTATTGCAGAATTAGGGAAGAGTTTATTAATAGATTAGAAAGTGAAGGTTTGTAGAACAACCCAGGGTGCTTCCTTAGATTTAGAGTTTTAATCTTTATTTATTTGTTTAGTTTATTTTACTGTTTTATTATTTTATGTTAGTTTGTTGAGTCTTTCTTTTTATTAAATTAACCAAACCTGAAAAAGTGATGTTTCCTGTTTTCTTAGTTTAGTTTCTCAGTTAGTAAATAAATTGTCAGTTAATTGAACGAGGTCCCTGAGATCGACAACCCCCACTTAATTCACTATTCCGCAAAACGATAGGTACACTGCCTAGGTAGAAGTATAGTAACACATATTTCTGCTAACATCCCGGTGCACGGTATGTTATTTATGTGGCTTGATTGTCTCTGAGGGTTTCCTCAGTTCAGACATTGTGTGAAAATCTGTGCTAAGATTGAATGTCTGCTTGTGTGAATTAATATGCTTGAGTTGTGTATTAATGCCGCTTTATTTCTATTACTGTTGAACGATAACACACTACAAGAAAAGCAGAGTATTAGTGACGGAATTTTTCCAACGGAATTTTTCCGTTTGTGTAAGTCACTATTAGAGACGGAATAATACTATATTAGTGACGAACATATATTTTCTCTTCAACATCTCATCCTCCTATATCAGCAACAGATTTTGCTACGGAATTTCTGTAGGAGTTGTTTTCCGTTGGAATATAGTATAATTTCCGTAGCAAATATTTGGCGGGCAAAATGGAAAAAGTTGGCGCCATAGTTTCAGCATTTAATTCCGTCGCTAATAGTTACCTACGGAATTTTCGTAGCAAATATGATATTTTCCTACAGAATATTCCGTTGGAGATAAATAAATGTTAGCTACAATAATTTCCGTTGGAGAAACACATATTCTGTTTGAAATACCCAAAAAATATATGCTCATATAATTTGAGTGCCTATTTACAATACACCCTTGTTACATGAAGTAAACCTAATACCAATGATATCCCTAACATTTTTTAAGTATACAATACTTTTTCTCATCAAATATATTGATATCATGTAATTAAGAGATTTTAAATAAAAATTTCTATCAAAATAAAAAAACATATTATAAAGGATAACAAGCTTTAAAAAGTTTTTTCATTGTGTCGGTTTAAAACAATTGTTTTCTAAATCTATACTGAAAGTTTTTGAGATATTATGACTATTAAGATTATTTTTTATTTTCTTGATTTGTAAAGTGATCAATTTAAAACTTATAGTCTTTAAAAAATATTAAACTATTTATATACAAATAATAAAATATCAAAACTAGATATCCCTTTTAAACAATAATTACAATGTATTATTTTTTAAAAAATTGAAAAACATAAACATATATAATTCATAAAATTTCAAAATAAGAATAACTTTGTAAAAATTTATCATAACATCTAAAATTACGATGTATAAAAATCTTTCAAATCCTTATTTATAACTCTATTGTTAGAAATGCAAAGAAAGAGTGATAAAAATTATCAATTATATCTTGTACTCCAAAACAGATATTTTAGTCTAAAATGTAATATGAATACTATTTTTTTTCAAAAGAGTAATATATATGTAGTAATTATCTACGGTAAAAAAAAGCAGATCTTTTACTTCTTAATTTCACTCTCATTCTTTTGCAACCAGCGACATTTGCTCTGCTCTCTCGGCTCTCTTCTTCTCGACCGTGTCTCCATCTCTGAAGTCCACACCAGATTGATAACCCTTAATCAGTCACTAAAATATATTCAGTCAACAAAAATTGGGCGGGAATAATGAAATAATTGGCGCTGATAATTAACCCCTTCTTATTGACGATAGAACGCACAACACGCATAGAACCCTAATTACTTCTGCACCACGAGCCAAGCAAGAACCAGAGAGATTGAAGGAATTTTTTGAAGGCCTTGAATCCCAGAAAGAGTAGGCGTGGAGTAAAACCGGTAATGATTCTCTACTGTCCCCTCAATTTATAGATTAGGGTTTATTTTCTTCTCCCTGTTTTCTTGTTCGCTTCCTGCTTCTGGTATATTGTCGTTTTGACAGAATGAACCTAGAATCAGATTACATCGTGTTCGTGTTTAGTTAGTGAAGCGATGGCAGTTTTTGGTCAAATAAGTAGCATATGTTCGTTGCATCAGTTTGGATCGATGAATCTGTTTGTTTTGATAAGTACGAGTATTCTTCTGTGATGGTAGTTTAAATTTTTTGGTAGGAGAATATATACTGGTATGTTGTTTTCGTGGGATGTGTACTGTCCCAGAACACGTACTCTGAAGCATTCTTCTGGGAATTTTTGTACGAGTATTCATCTGTGAATATATACTGGTATGTTGTTTCCGGTATTATTATCAAAGCTAGGTTTATGATTAATGTTTTTGTACAAGTATTCTTCTGTGTGTTTTTTTCTATCGGTCAAGTCTTGAACAAGAAGAGACAATATGTTGAGAGATTTATGTACTATATGGTCGGTGATAGGTAGCAGCAGTAGGTAGATTGATTGTTAGATTGAGGCGTTATTCATGTTGTGGCTTGGTTGGTGATTTAGCTTATTACTATAAGCAAGAATGAGCCATGGGTAATGGGGTTTAGCTTTTGAATAAAAATCTAGCATCTGCTAAATGAAACCCGGTCATGCTCCAGAGTCCAATTTGCTGTAACTAAACAGTTCAGAAGCAAAACAAGCTGAACTTATGGTAATTGGATTAAGAAATCTGAAGTGCTACTGTAAGCAGTATTAATCTGCACTATTAATCTGCACTTATCCTAAATCTTTAATGTACATTACAGTGCTATTGCAAGCAGTATTAATCTGCACTTATCCGGCTTTCTGCCCATAAGTGGTGTGTGTGTTTACGCTTTTTCCATAATGAGGTCCAGTAAGTGAATGTGCAGGTAATTGAATGTGATTATTGTACTTGTAATCTGCTGATTTAGTGTGAGAAGCAACTCATAATATTGTTACAATTTGCAATAAGAATTTTTTTATTGTACATGTTGTACTTTCTGCAGTAAGAAGTTTGCAACCCTTACTGGCGATTAACATACATGTTTAGTTGTTCAGTTTTGATATTCTTATTGTACATGTTGTACTTTCTGCACTAAGATTGAATGTCTGCTTGTGTGAATTAATATGCTTGAGTTGTGTATTAATGCCGCTTTATTTCTATTACTGTTGAACGATAACGTACAGTACAGTTCGTATATATGAACATATTATAAAACGAACTAGCGGCAATGATGCTATCTTATATGTGTAATATAAGGAATGCAAGTAAAACGTTGTATATATATATATTATCCGAGACTTATATACGGAGCATTGGCCTTCTTAACGCCGCTCTCATATCTAACACTGGATCCCGAGTCAACATACTCAGGATTGGACTAACGACCTTAGTCTGCTGTGTTAGGAAAAATAGTAAAACGATGCGATGGTATAGACAGGTTTATCAAGAGGATGTGGCTCTTGCTGTGAACTGTGATCAATTAACGATACTAGGATACCGTGTGGGTATCCGTAAGTATCAGGATAAATTTTCAACGGACTACAGATGGTTCGTAGGTCGGAGACTCTACCGCTGGAGTGGCTACTGCCGTGTGTGACCCGCCATAGGAGATGGGTAACTTCGAGACACGTCGTTCTAACGAGACGTTGTCATTAGGCATGACTGAACAATTACGAATGACTATATTAGCTCGTACATTAGGCGAACATTATTTGGTCTTGCATGCCAAAGACGAGGATTTATACTTGTTTATAATTCTCGTTGTTTCGCCTTGTTGCTCATTGGTTATGCTTTGTGGTTATGTGTTGTTTATTGGTGGATTTGTTGGAACGAGTCGTTGTACTCATAAGTGTGTTGTGATTTGGATTAATTGAGTCGTTGTACTCATAAGCGAGTTATGAATTGGATTAATTGAGTCGTTGTACTTATACCTGTACTGAGAACTGATCGAGTCGAGTCGCTATACTCGTGTGTGGATCATTGTGGATTGTTTGGTCGAGTGAGTCGCCGTACTCAATTATGAACTATCAAGTGTTTGTTGGAATGGAGTCTCTGTACTCGTAAAAGCGTTGTAATGCTTTCAGTGGTTTATTACGATGCGATGTGTGAAGCCGGGGGCTTGTTTGCTAATTGAGTTTACTGCAATATATATTGTTGCTTTACAGTTTTTATATTAAACTACTTGCATGAAAATGAATTGCATGCTCTCGACCAATTAACTGAGGGTCCGAGGGGGCATGACAGTCATGTAGTAACATACTCAGCAGGGGCTGATTCCATACCACAAACAACCATTTTGCAGGTATGCAGCTTCCGGTGTCGACAAAGAGAGGGACGCGCTGGGTAGTTTAGTTACAATTGTTTTAATATGCACTGTTGCATTTTGATACGAACTTAGAAACGTGTATAGGATTGGGACACTTAGAATGCTCACTGTGAATGTATTTTATATTGGTTTGGGAAGGTTAGATCTATCTATTGTTGTCACTGTGGGAAATTGTTTCGTATTTATATATATATATATCAGTAAGCACGTTATTACTCGTATGGACGAGTGAGAACGGTGACACCAGTAGTTCAATTGTTGAGATTACCGCTGCGATTACAATGCTAAGTAAGATGATTAGGAGCCGATTAGAGTAGGGGTGTTACATCTTAAGTCTACCTTTAAGGGTAACCCACAAAATAAATTTAGCTTTAGGGAGAGCCCAAGTCTTCCAACAGATTTTATACCAGGGGAAGTGCCTAGTAGGGGAAGAAACATCTTGGTAAATGGTGTTGACACAGAGTCGGGGAGGGTAGGTGAGAAAAAGAGACATGACATCCTGGGTAGAGCCGCACTGTTTAATCCACCAATCTTTGGCCTTAAGAATGGACTTCCAGATCCACATGTCATCTCCTTTGGGAGTGCTGGCCCAGATGCTGGAGTTTCCTAGGTAGACACTATGGATCCATTGGATCCAAAGTCTCTCAGAGTTATTGATGATAGCAGAGATTGTCTTAAGGAGAAAGCACATATTCCACTTAAAAACATCCTTAATCCCAAGCCCCCCTTTGCGCTTGTCCAGGCAGGCGGAGCTCCATGCCACTGGTGGCGTGGGATTGCTAGCAGTGTCCCTGGACCAGAGGAAGGAGCGGATCTTCCTAACTAGGCATTTGATAACGTTCTTGGGAATAGCTATAGCCGAGGCCCAGAAGCCAATGATACCAAAAAGGGTGCTTTGGTAATGGGGATTGAGCTTGACATGGATAAATCGTCCAAAAGTGGTGCAGAGGTAACATGGAGATACAACATTCCTCTGCTGAGACACAAGATATGTTGCATGAATCTTAGCTCCAGTTGGAAGGAGCATCTTATAAGCTACATGAACAATCTTTACCACTTCTTCATAAGTTCATATGGTCCTTGGTAATGGGGATTGAGCTTGACATTTTTCCTTAGTCAAGGATGGATTTATAGGGCTGAGAGGTACTTCTTCCTTGATATAATTCCTTCTGCAGAGAAAGTATTGGTGGCTGGTGTGTGTATGGTAGAAGACACCGTGCACTAGTTTGAATGGGTAAAACACCACGAGGAGTTCTTGATTGGGAAGAGTTTTAAGCTGCTCCAGTGAACGCTTTGGCTTATTCTAATAATGGTGATAAAATGGATTTGTTTTGCTCGCTGAAGCAAACGAGATCGGTGGAGGAGCATCATAGGAGATTTAAGTTTTATTCGGCCCAACTTTCCAACGTTCCTAACTTGGTAGTTAGGGGGTTTTCAAGTATGGATTATTTAGCGCCAGTTGTGCTGAGCTTGCGATGTATTCTCCCCATAATCTAAGGGAATTGATGAAGATTTCATGAAAAATAGAGGAGAAGAATGAATGGCTTGCGAATGGGAGAAAAAGAGACTGCGACTTTGCTTGTCAACGAGGGTCAAAGTTTGCTAGCTTCGGTTTGCGTTTATTGGGTTTGACGAGTGGAGGGAAACCGACTGCGGTTTCAACGTTTGACCGGTCCGATCGAATTAGGGAAATTCCCAAAGAAAGCCCTAACCCTAATTCTTCGGTAGCTTGACCGTTGAGTCCGTCTTCTTTAGTAGCCACTTCTAGGCAGTTGTCAAACTTTCAACGTATGCTTACGCCAAGATGCAGAGAAGGAGGGCGATGGGGCTCTGTTTTCGGTGTGGGGAGAAGTGGGCTCCCACCCTTCAATGCAAGACAACTAGATTGCAACTACTTTCACTGACCATCTGAATGGAGAAGAAAAGGCATACAAATTCATTTTGGAGAGGGAAGAATTTAGAACATTAGAACATTTTTTAACTTGTTTAGAGCAGAGTAGAGTTGATCAAACTAAACCAACCCGGCACAACACGAAAAAAAAAAACTGGCCTAGAAAAAAATTTTGCTGAGCTTGGACAAAAAATTGGGCCCGATTTAAATTATCGGGCCGGGCCCTGGCAGAATTTTAGGCCACAAAAAGCCCGGTCCGGCCTGAATTTTAGAATATATATTTTTTTCAATAAATATAATATTATTTTACATAATATTTATAAATCATAGTTATTATTTAAATTTTATTAATATTTTATTTAGAATTTTAGTAATATTTTATTTATACTTTTATTAATTATTTAAAATTTATTAATTACATATAAAAAACTGGGTCGGGTACCGACTGAGCCTGGCCCGACTTGCCCAGTGCAAATTTAAAACTGGGCTTGGACATTAGAAACAGACCTGTCAGACCTAAAAAATTTCCCAGGCCCGGCCTGCCAATTTGATCACCTCTTGCGGAGTTATCAACCGAATAAGGTGCTGGTTTTTTAGACTAAGAAAGGGACATCCACGGGAAGCTATTGTACTTTCACAGGGCTTTTTAGTGACTGATGCTACTTGGGAGGAATTTTCTGTTACTCGACATCAATTCCCTTCTCGAGGACAAGGTGAAAGTGCAGCGGGGAAGTGATGTTAAGCTGTAGCTGACAAGTATTATGGTGTACTGTACGTTGGGAGAAAGAATTCGTTTGTTAAGTGATTAGTTGTATTCTGTTACAGCTAGCATGTTTGTTAGTAGCCAGCCGGTGCAGTTAGTAGCTTAATGTTAGGTTAGCTATTAATAGGAGATACTTTTTGTGATGAAGGTATCATATGACTAAGAATTGGCCTCATTGTGGAGTGTTGGAGGAAGATAACATCATTTTGGTCATCGGTTTGCGGATGGTAAGCTGTGCTGAGACATAAAGTGGTTCCACTTGAATAGCTTCTTCTAGAAAGACAAACAAAAATGAGGTCACGGTTTGATACAATGGTCTTTAGGGTCCCATGTAATGTACCACATCCTAAGTAAAAGTGGCTGCCACTATGAACAAATTTGGTGAATCTTTCAACCACCACTAAAACTGTATCAATTCCATTCACCTTCGGCAATCCCGAGATATCCTTCCAAACATAAGTCAGCACTGGCAATGGCTGTATCAGGCCCAACAAGAGAAAGAGTACTAGCTCGCCTTTGTAGAACAAGTGACCATGCTTTAGTTTATAACTAAGATGGGTATTGACTGCCACAAGTAAATCCCGAATGACCCTCACTCTATCACCTTTTTCAACTTCCTTCTCCACTTTCTGGCAAACATGATGGGTTCCTTTTGCCGTGAGACTAGGTCATTAACCCATGACATAGTAAGCATGTATTTAATTGGAAAACTTGCAAGTGCCTTACAAGCTTAGTTCCGAAAATGGTTAAGCAGCAGAATGACGATGAGGAAAAGAAATCTCCTGCAGGAGCCTATTCGGGCAAGCCCGCCGAACCACGGTGTGGCCAAAAGTAGCAAAAATGGTTGATGCCTTTCCCTCACTTAGCAGCTGTCTATTTATACTACTAAGAGAAAAAACAGAAAAACAGATAAAACAGGAAAGATAATATAAAGCAACAATATCATTAAAACAGAATTAAACAGAATTCCTTAGTGCAGCTTGTCGGTGGTGTTTTGGACAGCTGTCTGTGATCCCTTACTGCGCCTGCGTTGATACACCCGTAGAGGAGGTGGGGTAGCAATAGTCCCGTTCCCATCATCCCTTCCCCGAAGAAGACCCACCTTGTCCTCAAGGTGGAATTCGGGAAATTGTAAGTCGATCACTTCGAAGTCCTCCCACGAGTCTTCCGTCGAAGGGCAGTTTTCCCAACGAATTAGAACTTCCTTAATTGCTGGTTCTGTCTCTCTAACCTGGAGCACTTCCTGCGGCTTGATCCCTAATGCCATATCGCTGGTCAACTCTTTAGGCAGTGAGCTGATTGGAGGTGTTGCTGGTGATGCTTTCCTAAGCTGGGAGACATGGATTGTGTGGTGGATTTTAGCATCAGGTGGTAACTGGAGTTTGTAAGCTACTGCTCCCACCTTTTCTAGTACCACGAAAGGCCCATAGTATCGGGGGCTGAGCTTGGCATTGCATCTGGCTGTTAGAGAGCGGTAAATGTAGGGCCTTAATCGAACGTACACCAGATCACCAACTTCGAAGGAGACATCTCTTCTTCTTTGATCAGTTCTGATTTTCATGCGGTGCTGTGCTAGGGTCAATTGTTCCTTCATCTCCTGCAGCATAAGGTCGCGATCTGTTAACAGAGAATCGACCTCTGATAAGGGAGATCCCAAGGGGTTGTACTTAATGATCATCTGGGGTTCGCGGCCATAGAGGGCTTGGAAGGGGGTGGTGTTTGTGCTGCTGTGGTAAGTGATGTTGAACCAAAATTCTGCCCATGGCAGCCACTTGGTCCACTGCTTAGGCTGCTGGAATGCGAAACATCGCAGGTAGTCCTCGAGGCATCTATTCACCACCTCTGTTTGCCCGTTAGTCTGCGGGTGATACGTGGAGCTAAACCGTAACGACGTACCCGCATGTTTGAACAGCTCTCGCCAGAATGAGCTAGTAAAAACTGAGTCACGATCCAACACGATGGACTTCGGTATCCCATGAAGGCGAACAACTTCCCTTACGAAAACAGCTGCAACGTCGCTGGCAGTGAAAGGGTGTCGCAGTGTCATGAAATGGGCATATTTGGAAAGTCGGTCAACAACCACCAGGATTGTGTCCACTCCCTTGATGCGTGGAAATCCCGTTATGAAGTCCATGGACACATCTTCCCAAACTCAGTCTGGAATGGGTAGTGGCTGGAGCAAACTAGCGGGTGCTAAGGAGCTGTACTTGACTTGTTGACAGACGGAACATGCAGCGACAAACTCCTTAAATGTTTTCCGTATTCCTTCAAAAAAAAAACACTTGCCAGCCTCTTAAAAGTTCACAAATTACCAGTGTCCCCCCATCGGAGTGGTGTGATACTCATGTAGTAAGGTGGGAATGAAGCTGGATTGTTTCGGCAGCACCAACTGAGAATCGTGGTACAGTCTCCCTCCTTGTACCTTGTATCCCGGATGTGAGTTTGGATCCAAAGTAAGGGCTTGAATCTTCTGCTGGATGTAGGGGTCTTGTTGGATCTTAGTTTCGAGCAGCTCACAATCCTTCCAAGACACTACTGTTATAGTCTGTAACTCAGCGGCCCGCTGCCTTGATAGAGCATCAACCACTCTATTTTCGCTGTGTAATACCCCCATCCCACATCGGGATATGAGTAGTATTGTGAGTGGTTTATAAGGATACACATGGGTTGACTACAACAACAAGGCCTTCCACTTTTAAGCCCAAGTGAGGATTAAGGGCCTAAAGTGGCTAGTTTTCAAGCCCGAATGGCTTGGGAGCTAGGTTGTTGGACAGTTACCTATATGGGGTGTTACAAATGGTATCAGAGCGGACTCGGGACCGTGTCGGGATGGGATACCTGACACCTACCGAGGAGGTCCATGGGACTTGGATGTTAAGCTTGCGACGAGGACGTCGCGTTCTTTGAGTGAGGGAGTATGTAATACCCCCATCCCACATCGGGATATGAGTAGTATTGTGAGTGGTTTATAAGGATACATATGGGTTGACTACAACAACAAGGCCTTCCACTTTTAAGCCCAAGTGAGGATTAAGGGCCTAAAGTGGCTAGTTTTCAAGCCCAAATGGCTTGGGAGCTAGGTTGTTGGACAGTTGCCCATATGGGGTGTTACACGCTTCCTGGTTGGTACCGGATCTCAAAGTCATACCCCATTAATTTCAAGGCCCATTTGTGCTGGCCCTCTGTCAACAGCCGCTATTCCCAGAGATGTTTCAAGCTCCGCTGGTCTGTTTTGATTATGAAATGTCGTCCTAACAGATAGTGACGCCATTTAGTGACCGCAAAGACGACGGCCATCAGCTCCTTCTCATAAGTTGACTTCAGCTGGGCTCGGGCTGAAAGGGATTGGCTAAGGAATGAAATGGGTCTGCCCTCCTGCATGAGTACCGCGCCCAACCCGTACCCAGAGGCGTCAGTCTCCACCGTAAACGTCTTGGTGAAGTCTGGCATTGCCAACACTGGAAACTCCGTCATACTCCGCTTCAGACGGTCAAAGGCAGCTTGTGCAGTTTCTGACCATCGGAATGAGTCCTTCCTTAGTAAGGAAGTCAATGGAGCTGCTATTGTGCCGTACCCTTGCACAAACCGCCGGTAATATCCTGTTAAGCCCAGGAACCCTCTCAGCTCTTTCACCGACTTCGGCACCGGCCAGTTCATCATACAATCAATTTTTTTTGGATCAGCCGCAACACCCTCACCCGATATCACATGCCCCAAGTACTCCAACCTCTGTTGCAGGAAGGCGCATTTGCCCAGGTTTGCCACCAATTGATTTTCAGCTAACATTTGCAACATAACTTCCAGATGCCTAAGATGCTCTTCTTGATTGCTACTGTACACCAATATGTCATCAAAGAAAACGAGCATAAATTTTCTGAGGAAGGGCTTAAATACCTCGTTCATCACCGCTTGAAATGTGGCTGGAGCGTTTCGAAGGCCGAAGGGCATGACCAAAAGTTCATAGTGCCCTTCATGGGTCCTGAATCCGGTCTTTGGGATGTCCTCCTCCCTCACTCTAATTTGATGGTATCCGGACTTAAGATCGATTTTGGAAAAAAATTGATGTGCCAGCTAACTCATCGATCAGCTCGTTGATGACTGGGATTGGGAACTTGTCAGGAATAGTAATCTCATTCAAGGATCGGTAATCAACACAGAACCTCCACTCCCCATTTTTTTTCTTTACCAGTAGAACCGGGCTAGAAAACGGCCCATTGCTTGGTCAGATTGACCCCTCCAGAAGTAACTCTCTGACTATTCGCTCGATTTCAGATTTCTGGTAATAAGGGTAGCGGTATGGTCTCACGTTCGGTGGTGCAGCATCTGATCGAAGAGGAATGGCATGGTCATGAAATCGGCTGGGGGGTAGTCCCGGAGCCTTCTGAAAGACACACTCGTACTGCTCAAGCAGTTTGGTTATCATCGGGTGTTGGTTTGCTGCTGGTGGGGGATTAACTTCATTCATTTGAAGGAGCCATCCTTCGTGGTTACCCCGTAGCACCTTCAATACTGTTCTCAATCCCACTTCCGAATGATTACCGCTTTTGTCTCCTTGAAGGAGAAATTCCTTCCCATTTTTCTGGAAATGTATAGATAATAATCCCCAGTTGGTGTACGTATTGGCAGGAGATTCCAGCCAGTCCATCCTTAATATGACATCCACACCCTTGAGGGGAAACGGCAGTAGATCCAGAACAAAGCTCGCTCCCTGTATCCCAATCTCCACTTCACGGCATAGACCCTTTCCTTGCACCAACTCGCCAGTGCCCACTGTTACCAAGTAGTTTACGGTTGGGTTGGGGCCTGCCCCAATTTCCCCCAGTATGTGCTCCGCAATGAAACTATGGGTAGCTCCGCTATCCACCAGGGTCGTCACATTCTTGCCACCAATAACTCTGTCAATCCTGAAGGTCCGCTTCACCGGAATTCCCCACACCGAGTGCTGAGACAACGCCGCTTGCACTGCCGCTTGCTGCGTGTCGTTCTCCTCTTCCTCGTCTTGTTTGTTCAAAGAAAGGAGTTGCAGGCCTGTAGTTTTGCAGCGGTGGCACGGCTGTCACCTCTCTCCACATCGGTAGCAAAGGCCCAAGGCTTTCCGGCGCTGGGCTTCTGGGTCTGGTTGTTTCTGTGACCCACTTCCCGCTGATGGATGGAAGCTTCCTCCGGCGACCTTGGAGGGCCCATTGCGCGAGTAGTGCGCGCTGTTGGAGTAGCCCGCTTGGGATTTTTCGGTGGGTCGGTCAGAGCTAATGGACGGGCCCGTCGATTTAGGGTTAGCCCACAATTTACCATGGTCCACCTGATATTTAGTAACCCGTTCAATAGCAGCGTTCTTTTCTTCAACCTCAGATGCGATGGTCATCATCTCCCCGAGATTTTTGGGTTTAAAGAGTCATACCTCAACGTGAAGTTCACGATTCAGCCCCCGCTCTGAAGATTCCCAGTAGCACATCCTCACTCAAGGCTTGTTTGGCCAATAGATGCTCGAACTACTGGCGAAATTCCAGCACGGAACCTTCTTGCTTCAGCGCCATTAACTGGTCCATGAGATTGCCTGACTGGGGTGTGCTGAAATGCAGGATCAGAGCTTCACGGAACTCGTCCCAATCCGGCAGCCCTTGGTGCGTCTCGACCCAGGTGTACCAATGGAGAGCGTCGCCTTCCATACATACGCCCGTAGCTTCCACCTTCTCCCGTTCCGGTACACCGCAGATGTGAAAGTACCTCTCCGCTCTGTAAGTCCACCCGCGAGGGTCTTCCCTAGAGAAGATTAGCATTTCCATCCATCTCACCTTGTAACCGCGGTCGTTACCACCATAGTTACGTCCATCACCGTCCCGACGTTGCAGTAGCCGGGTCAACGCCTGCACATCTCGTTGAACGCCACTCACTGTATCGCCCAGATTAGCAACTTCCTCTCTTAGCGTACTCACCTCTGTTCTTTGTGCTTCTTGTTCGGTAACAAACGGCTCCATGTTGCGGGTCACAACCATCCAGGAGGGAGGCTCTGATACCAAATTGATGGGTTCCTCTTGCCGTGAGACTAGGTCATTAACCCATGACATAGTAAGCTTGTATTTAATTGGAAAACTGGCTAGTGCCTTACAAGCTTAGTTCCGAAAATGGCTAAGCAGCAGAATGCCGAAGAGGAAAAGCAATCTTCCGCAGGAGCCTATTCAGGCAAGCCCGCCTAACCACGGTGTGGCCAAAAGTAGCAAAAATGGTCGATGCCTTTCCCTCACTTAGCAGCTGTCTATTTATACTACTAAGAGACAAAACAGATAAAACAGGAAATATAACATAAAGCAACAATATCATTAAAACAGAATTAAACAGAATTCCTTAGTGCAGCTTGTCGGGGGTGTTTTGGACAGCTGTCTGTGGTCCCTTACTGCGCCTGCGTTGATACACCTGTAGAGGAGGTGGGGTAGCAATAGTCCTTTCCCATCAAAACGTCAATCAAAACAGATGATAGTTGATGGGGGTTCAGGGATCCCATAACTCTAGATAATGCATCAGCAACTGAGTTCTCTTTCCTAGATCTGAAATTTGAATTATAACAATTTAATAACTCATTTATACTGCTTCTCAACGAGTAAAAGTTGCTCCCATAGATGCTTAAGACTTTTTTTATTAGTCTTAATAACAAACCGTCTACCCGAAGGCGGTGTCTCCATTTCTGAACTGTAAACACTATGACAGTTTACTCCTCATAAAATGATTTGGACAAAGATCTAGGAGATAATGCTTGACTGATAAAAGCTATGGGGAGGAGGCCTTGCTGCATTAACAAGCCACCAATGTTCTTCCCTAAAGCATCAGTTTCCACAGTAAACTATGCAGAAAATCAGGAGTAACCAAGGCTAGAACAGATGAAAGAGCCCCTTTCAAGCTTTCAGAAGCAGCCTGGGCTTCATCATTCCAGCCAAATGAATTTTTTTTACTAAGATCAGTTTAGGGAGCAGGAATGAATCCATAGCCTTTTATAAACCTCCAATAATAGCCTGTCAACCCAGAAAAGATCTGAGTTCTTTGAGTGATTTGGGTACTAGCCAAGAAGCCATGGAGTGTACCTTGGATGGGTCAGCAGCCACCCCTACGCCAGAATTGATATGCCCAACATAATCAATCTTTTTTAGCAAAACTACACTTGCTCTTATTAACGCAAAATTGATCCTGAGAAAGGACAATGCCTCACATATGTTTCTCAAAGTTTCTGCTGAACACCACCACTATGTCATCAGTAGATGCCAGAATAAACTTCCGCACGAACAGCTTGAAGATATCATCTATAAGGGATTGGAAAGATGCTGGAGCATTCTTCAGCGCTGGAGGCCTTACAAGGATTGGTAATGGCCTTCAAGATTTCGAAACACTGTGTGTCTCTTCATCCTGCTTGCAGACTTTAGTAAGTTGAAAACCAATTTTGAAGTTCAACTTGGAGGAAAATAGCCACTCCATTCAATTCATTCAACAATTCATCAATTGTGGGTAATGGAAAGTTGCTAGGGAAAGTCACTTCATTTAGAGCTCTATATAATCAACAAAAAACGCCAGGCCCTTGTTTTTTTCTTGTTTAACTGAACTGGGCTGGAAAAGGAACTTGTACCAGGCTTGATAAAACCAGGAAGTCTTGGTTCTTAAACCATATGCTCAATCTGATCTTTATGATAATAGAGATACAGAGAAGGACAAATATTAGGGTTGTGGCTCCAGGCTTAAGAGGAATTTGATGGTCATCTACTAGGTGGTAAATTGTCCCAGGGCAGATATACATCGTGGTAGACATACAATACTTGCTATAATGCTTCTTCCTCATCTTCCATGTGAACTACTTCAAGGACACACTCAGTAAGCGTCCCTGTATCGGCAAAGCACAACCACCCTTCAACATTGATAGGATCAAGCCCTATGTACTCTATATTAATCCACTAAAGTGGCCAAAGATCCTCAAAGAGGCCTAATCCCCTCTAAGAGAGGCCAAAGAATTCTTGACTAAGATGATCGATGCCTCCTCCCCAATAACCCTTCTCCTTTTATATTAAAAGGCTAGGATTAGTAATTTACAAATCTGCCCCTAACTAACATGGCTTATCATTACTCCCCCCCCTCCCTCAAACAACCTTGTCCCCAATGTTAAAAAAGGAAAAGAAAAGCAGTAAGATCTAAAGCAACAACAATGTCATGATCTGAAAGAGCCAGTGCATGAAACAATAGAAGCCAGTAACAGTAGTAGCTCCACTATGTTAAACAAGAGCCACAAGAGCCAAGCAGCCCAGAACAGATGTCGAGCAAGACAACAGTATTCTCCTTATTAGAGAAGCAGATTTTTCTTGCGGTGGAAAAACTTGTGAGTACTTCTTCTTTCAGTGGAAGCAAATTTGGTGTCGAAGAGTGGATGAAGGTCGGCTTGGCCACACTCGAAACACCCGCATTAGAACCACTGTCGCTTGCTGTGTCTCGCTTGGTCCACCAAGAGCATTTCATCTTCAATCCAAAACCAGCTCAATCGTGATTGACAATGCGATTAGGGTTAGGGGTTTTACCAAGCACATTAGATGGAGAAGAAAATAAACGCGGTTAAGAAAGTGGCCCGATTCTGGACTGGCGTCGTCATGCACCTTCACCAAACTTTCGAATGACAGCCACAGCCACCCACATACTCTTCGATCTCCCTTGCAGCTTCATCTTCTTGCATAGGGTTGACGACTGGGCACAAATACTTGAACAACTTGAATTCGTTGGAAGCGTCGCTTCTCATTGTTCGATTCTCTGATCTTCATCGCTATCCTCTTTTCTGCTCGCTTGATGAAAAATCGATGGGAGGCGACCAAGTGTCTGTAAATTCTCCGGTAAATGCCCAGCGGATGATCGGTGAGCGGAACTCCTTCAGACGATTTGACGAGCAAACATGGTGGTGGTCTTGAGGATGCAGATCTTGAATCAAGAAGAGGAATTTCCCTATTTCTACCGTAGCGATTACCAAGTACATCTGTCCCGCTCCTCCCTGTTTTTTTTTCCTTAATCAGCTTCTTCTTCTTTCTCCTCAACCAATTGAGCTTCCTTTGCCTCAATCGTTTTTTCAGTTTCCCAAACTTCTGCTGAATGATTTTTTCTCTCTCCTAGAACCTACCTATCTGATTCCCTTCTCCTCTTACCTTTTCCTTCAACTCCCCTGATCGACACCAAATCCTCCGTCAACGCCGTGATTTCTAGTTCCTCGATTGTAAACACAGCCACCTCTTCCATGTCGATCGTTCCCCTCTGCCAAACTCTGACGGTCTCCTCTAGTTCTATCCAAGCTCCTTTTTCCTACGCAAACTCCGATCCACAAAAAAAAGTCGTGTTTCGGCTTATCCCACACCCCAAATCCAATGTATCCTTCCTTTGAAAATTCTTGTATCTTTCTAAAAGCAAATTTCGTAAGAAAGACCAAGACGTCTGTCCGCAAAGATTCCAAACCCATTCGAAAAACTGAAGAGCTGTTCCTACCATATACTCGGCAACAGCTTGAAATCTGTCAGCTTCGTCGATCTCGCAGAAGTTGAAATACCAATCAGCAGCAAGCAACCAGTTCTCTGGATCAACACCGTCAAAATTTGATAGTTTATGAATTCCATTCTCCTCGTTCCACACCTTGTTGTTGTGCGAGACTTCCAACAAAGACGACATCATATCGATCGGTGGATCGGGTTCTGATACCAAAATGATAGGATCAAGCCCTATCTACACTATATTAATCCACTAAAGTGGCCAAAGATCCTCAAACAGGCTTAATCCCCTGTAAGAGAGGCCAAAGAATTCTTGACTAAGATGATCGATGCATCCTCCCCAATAACCCTTCTCCTTTTATACGAAAAGGCTAGGATTAGTCATTTACAAATCTTCCCCTAACTAAGGTGACTTATCAAACATCATCCTCTATTGCTTTTAGTGCTGATTTTACTCTCACCCATGTCAAAGAGTAAGAAGGATCACCATGTAGTTGTATGTATTTTTCCAAACCACCATAACCTAATAGACTAGGTACTCTAGTTTGTATTAGTCTCCCCGAATGTAGCTAACCACTCTAAGCCAAAAATCATGTCCTCACCAGAGATGCAAAATGGTTGAAGTACCATCAAATGCGATAGAATTACTGGTCAAAGATACAGATCCAACATAACCTACCGGGGATGAAGGAACCCTAGGATGAGGGTTTTTTATTCCCTTATTTTTATCAACTCAGCTTGACAAAGTGGAAACTGGACCCAGTTTACTAAAAGATAAAACCGGGCAACCAAGAACCGGTCGTCAACTGGTTACGGACGCTAGGAAAGTTTACATCGCTCCTTTCCCGTTTGAGATCCATTCATTCTTCTTCTTGGATCTTTTGAGCCAACCTCATTATCTCTTTAAAGTCACGTTTCTCACATACCGCTAATTCCACACAAATCACCCTGATCAATCCATTCTTGAAGAATCCTCTCAGGACTGAATTCAAAATTTCTGTTTGATGCACAGAGAAGAACTCAAATTGATGCCTATATTCTTCCACTGTCATTGTCTGTTGCAAAGCACAGAGGAGATTCAACCTACCACCATTAACGAAGGATCCAAAGCACTAAAAAAGGACGATCATCAAGGTTCTTCAGCCACCCAAACTAGTGTAACACGTCATCCTCCAAGTTGTATTCTCTCCAGTTAGATTCTTTTCCCTCATTGGAAGAACTCGATCGCTGATCATCACCTTTGGTATCATTGTGTTGCAGAAACTGCGAGATCGTCAACAGCATCACAAAAATTTTCCACTTTCTCTTTGATCTTACACATACACACGTGAGTCACCAGGAAATTGTTATGCGGCACTCCATGTCTTGGCTTCTCCCACTCCAAGTCGCAACCATACATGAATGATTGCCCTGAAAAGGGCTCTAATACCAAAATGATACAGCCTAGGGAAATACTCAGGTAAATCTCTTCAACAATCATCTCTAAAGCCAAGTGTAATACATTGATCTCCAATCATCCTCACACTAACAGGCAAATATCCTTAAGCAGTGCACTAGAACGCAACAAACACAATCACAACTGGTACTAACAACCTGTCAGGACAAGAGCTGGACTAGAACCAACCAACAACTTGCTAGCTGAACTGTAGTACTAATACTAAGAAACACAATAACTAAAGTGCTACTAGGACATTAAATTATTTCCTAACATGAATCTTGCTATAGGAGGGCCCCGAACACTTGGCAAAGAGATTTTAAGTTTTACATATTCTCTTGATCCCCTCCCTCTTCCAAAACAAAACTGGTACGCTTGACCAGCTTTATGTTGGATATTCTGGGTCCTTCTAATCATTGTAATGGAAAGTGACATTGTGTCTACCTCATCATTGTAACACTATCCAAGCCTTCATGGCTTGGTCGGTAGAGGAGAGGTATTTTAGAACCAAAAGGTCTTGGGTTCGAAATCTACCCACTACTGTAACTATAAAAAAAACATCATTGTAACACTATTTCTCAAGGATTATCTCGATTACCGCCTTTGATACTTTTAGCTTGACGAGCTGTTGAAGTGTTGACATGACTTGTGGTTTGTATTTTTTCAGGAAGATCTGAAAGACTGGACTATTGATGTTTTCATGGACGCCTTCACTCGAGCTGAGGAAGTTGTGAAACCCAACAAGTCTAGATAGATGATGATATTGATGGTCTTGTCTCCTATCTTCAAGTCCATTAGTACGCAGCTCTCTCATATTTCTTATAAAGATACATGCACATCTGATGCTGCAAATGATCACTGCAGACGACAGGTCAGACCGTAGCCTATTTCGTAAGCGTAGAATGACAACGTTTTCTTGCTGCAGTCTTCTGGATGTGGGAATCGAGTAGGATCTATGTAAATACAGGGTTCGATTTCTTTTCTATATGGGGCGGTTGTTTTACTGCTAATTCATTGTTAATGGCGGTGTATGTTGCAGGAATCCCACATCGGCTGCCCATACAGCCGATGTGTGGTTCATATAGAATATTGGGCTCTTCATCCCTTGAGCTAGTTTTTGGGATGGTTCTCCCATGATTCTTCTGTAGCATTTTTGTTACATGGGTTGTTTGAGGAACATTCCTGTAACATTGGTATCAGAGCCAGACCTCTCGGGCCGGGCCACATGGTGGGTGCCGGAGTTGGCTAGACCAACGTGGGCGTTGGTTTCTCGAAGGAGGGGGATCTGTTCAGGAATCCCACATCGGCTGTATGGGCAGTCGATGTTTGGTTCATATAGAATATTGGGCTCTTCATCCCTTGAGCTAGCTTTTGGGATGGTTCTCCCATGGTTCTTCTGTAGCATTTTCTGTTACATGGGTTGTTTGAGGAACATTCCTGTAACAGTGTAACAAGAGGATGACACCTAAATAGTTTTGTAATCACGTTGTCATTTGTCTGCTCTTTAGAAGGAAGCGCATCACTGAAATTTATATTAACCTAGGCAATTGGGTGTGTTACTATATGCTATCGAATTGAATTTCTTGAAATTAGGTTGTACGCCTTAGTTTTGCTTTCCAACCGATTCATACTTTTACAGCTAAGGTGTAACTAGTTTTTTTTTTCTTTGTGTTTTAGAGTAATGGATGACATAATTGGTGTGTTTCCGTCTTCATTATTAACTAGAAAAATACTAGAGAATTCACATCACCATGGTTAGATACCAAAAAGTGTCAAAATCTGAATCCTCTCCTGTGACTAGACCTGTAAAGATGACCTAAACTTAAAACAATGAACCGATCCAACTCGATCTGAATCGATTTTAAACCAAATGACTGACGTGAACATTTAAATTGAACCAAATCAAACAGAAATTTGGACAATTAAAATCTAATACGAATCGAATTCATCAAAATGTGTTATTAAAGTCTAAATCTATTGAAGTTATTCCAACTATAAAAAATAATCTTGAAATCAAAAGCACATAATGAATAAACTCAAATGACCACGTAAACAAACTTAAATCTTCAAGCATCTTAAGCATTGTTATGTTAAACAATTGTTTATTAAAATACTCACTTTGTACAACCATGTTAATTATTCATATATTACACACTGTATAAATAAATTCAATACACCACATGGAAAAACTTCCTATTTTCCCGTCATCTAAAACACAATAGTTTAGTCGAGAACTCACATTTAGAATTTTTAACTAACTAAAAGAAAAAAAATAGTTTAGTGTCCATACTACCAACTAGACCTGGCAATTCGGGTCACTCGGTTCGGTGTTCGGTTCGGTTCGGGTCGAGTCAATTTGTAGATATTTACTATTCAGTTCGGTTCGGATCGGACCGGGTTCACTGGTTTAAATTAGATTCGGGTGACTTCGGTTTGGTTGAGTTCGGGTTTGGGCGCTTTCGGTTCGGGTCAACCTTTGCGTCATTCGGTTTTTTCGGGTTATAGGTCAAATTTGGGTGACTTATCCGGGTTTGATTGACAAAAAATTAAAGTACGAATTTTAAGCAACCTTCGTAACTTGCATTGATTTTCATATACGGCTTCAAATTCTTTTAATATAGTGTTACTGTTGATCAAGACTGCTATTGTGTATAGATTGGATAAAATCAAATTGGATGACAAATTTTGTAAATGAATTTAAACTATACATCTATTAATTGTATATATAGACTAAGTATAAATTAAGCTTTTGTGAATTAGTGGTCAATATTCGGCAATCGACGCCCAGTCTACCCCGCCCACGCCCGACGTGTGCCTCCCATCGTCCTGCGCCCGTCACACCCTGAGCTCATCACCTCGCGCAAGCGTCGCGCGTCTACACCCATCCATCACCGTCTTGCACAAGCGTCACACGTCCACGCCCATCCATCAACATTCAAACCATTCCTAAGTCCTAAATATAAAGAAACCTAAGTTTATAAAATATAGAGTAATATAAAATAGTAATGATACACGTTACATTGTCTTATAAAAGATTTTAGGTTAAGTTGTCAAGGTAGATGAAATAATCTGGTGGGGATTATTCATCCTTCAAAATGCTAGTCTATCCATTTGGATATTTATTTTCCTCATTTTATTGCATAATTTTCTTTAGGCATATACACATTAATCTTGAATAGTATATTTCTCAACTAAAAAGTTTATTTTTATAATTAAACTTCATCAACATTTAAACCATTCCCAAGTCTCATGTTCTAAACATTAAAAAAAACCTAACTTTATTAAAATCAAAATTAGTATAGTATTATAAAATAGTAATGATACACATTAAATTGTATTATAAAACATTTTAAAGCAAAACATCTATAGTTTGTAGCAAAACATCCATGTGTGGGAAGGATAACAACACAATTTATGAATGTTATAATACAACAAGGCTTGAGATGCTTGAAGATTCAAGATGTTCAATATTATATATATATATCATTTGTGAGCAATGAACACTTATTGGATGTCTAAATCTTCATTATGTGTTTTTGGTTTCAAGTTTTTTTACGGTTGGAACAACTATAGTAGATGTAGATTTAACAAAACATCCGGGTGGATTCGGTCCGGGTTGATTCGGTTCGGGTGGATTCGGCTCGGGTGAATTCGGTTCGGGTGGATTCGGTTATACCAAATTTTGTTTTATTCGGTTTTGGTTTGGTTCGGTTCGGATTTTCTGGTCACATTTCGGGTCACACTGGTTTAAGTTCGGATTTGGATCGGGTTGGATTGGTTCGGTTTTTCTGGTTCGGGTCACCTTTGCCAGGTCCAATACCAACTATAGATATTTCACTTTAAAATGTTTTATAATACAAACTAATTTGTATCATTACTATTTTATAATACTCTACTAATTTTGATTTTAATAAACTTAGGTTTCTTTATGTTTAAGAAACAAGATTTGTGAATGGTTTAAATGTTGATGAAGTTTAACTATAAAACCTAAGCTTTTTAGTTGAGACATTTATTAACAAAGATTGATGTGTATATGCCTAAAAAATTATACAATAAAATAAAGAATATAAATATTCTTAATGGTAGATTACAAAACTTACACCTTACTTAAATAAAGATTATAAAACCAAACTTGAGAATGGTTTGAATATGTATGTATAATCACATCACTACTTAGGTTTCTCATTAATATCACAAAAGAATAAAGATTACAATACACCTCACCTATATATCTGTAAGTATAATTTAGTTAAATTATGGTAAAGATAGGACCAAATAAGTAGAAAACAATGTAGCCCTCGCCTAGGAGCGAGTGGAGGACTTCCGCATGAGGCGCACACGCGAGATGGTGATGGGCGGTGACGAGCACACACGTCACGAGTGGAGGTGGTGACAACGGTGATGAATGGGCGCAAGACGCTCACACAAGGTGACGGGCGCTGGCTCAAGACTAGCACGGGGTGTGACAATCACCGGAGTTTACGACATCGAGTGTGGGTGAGGTAGATTGCGCTTCGAGTGCCTAATATTGACCATTGATTCTTAAAGTTTTAATTTATTCTTGGTCAATACAATAAATAATTTGTAGTTAAAAATTCATAAACAAAAATTGTCATTCAATTTGGTTATGTCTAACCAATGCACAATAACAATCTTGATGAGTAACACTATATTAAGAGAATTCAGAGCCGAATATGAAAATTAATACAAGTTACTAAGATTGCTTAATTAAAATTTTTATCAATCAAATCTAACCCGGATAAGTCATCTGAATTTGTCTTATAACCCCAAAAAACTGAATGACGCAGAAGCTAACCTTAAACCGAAAACACCTAAATCCGAAATCAACTAAAACTGAAATCACCCGAATCTAATTTAAACCAGATAAATCTGACCCATTCTGAACCAAATATTTGTTGATTTGTAAGAAGGAAAAGTTGTCTGTATTGATAGACAATCGAACTGAATGTACAGGATACAGGAGAAGTGTATATAAGGGTATTTATAGAGATACTAAAAGACTAATATACCCTTAATACTAATACATATATCCTAACACCCCCCTCAAGTTGAGAGGGTTTGGAGAACACACTCAACTTGCTCAAACCTCTTTGATGCAAAGGACCACTAAGGGATTTGGTAAGCACGTCTGCTGGTTGAGCATGTGATGGAATATAAGAGACAGAAACAATGCCCCTTTGTAATAGCTCGCGGACATAATGAACGTCAATATCTATGTGCTTGGTTCTTTGATGAGATACCGGATTCTTTGCAATGTGGATGGCAGCTTGGCTGTCGGATTTGATTGGAACAGGGACTATATCCTCAACTCCGAATTCGGACAGCAGTCTAGTAAGCCAGGCAATTTCCGTGCAAACTGCCCTCATTGAACGGTATTCTGCTTCGGCTGAAGATAACGAGACCGTGGACTGCTTCTTGGACTTCCAAGAGATGAGGCTCCCTCCAAGCTGAATCACGAAACCACTGACAGACTTTCTGGTCTGGTGGCATCCTGCCCAATCGCGTCACAGAAAGCTTGCAAAGAGAAGTTGTCGCTGTTCTCCAACAGAATTCCAAAGCTGGTGGTGACCTTCAGGTATCCCAAAGTGTAATGTGCAAGCTTGAGATCTTCCTCTGTCGGACTGTGCTGCTATTGACTCAAAAACTGCACAGAAAACGCTATGTCAGGAAGGGTATTACACAGAAAGTTAAGCTTACCTACTATCCTCCTGTATATAGAGGGATCAGCAAGCTTTCCGCTTGTTGTTCTATTATTCTTGATCTGGGGAAGAGGACATGAATGTTCTTTGATATTCCCAATCAAATTCCTTTAGCATATTGTCTATAAACCATTTCTAATTTATAACAATACCGTTGTCAACTCTAATAAACTGTAACCCAAGGAATAAATGTATGAGACCGAGATCCTTTATTCTGAAAGTATCATGCAGAAAACATTTAAGAGATTTGATCTCATTTTCATCGTTACCTGTAATAGCTATATCATCTACATAGATTACAAGGTACACACAGAGATTACCTTGGGTTTTATAGAATAGAGAATAGTCATTCTTCGACTGAATATAACCTCTAGAACGAAGGGTGTTGTTGAGCTTGGCACTCCACTGCCTTGAAGCTTGTTTTAACCCGTATAAGGATTTCCTCAACCTGCATACTTGGTTAGACTTGTTAGTAATCATTCCTTGAGGTAAATGCATATAGATTTCTTCATATAAATCCCCGTGAAGAAACGTGTTATTGATATCAAGCTGGTAAATATTCCAATTACGCTTAACAGCAACAACAAATAAGGTTTTAATGGTAGTTAGCTTCACCACCGGGGAAAAAGTTTCAAAGTAGTCTATACCTTCTTTCTGTGTGAAACCTCTTACCACATGCCTTGCTTTGTACCTCTCAACAGACCCATCAGCTTTGGTTTTCACTTTGAAAACCCATTTACAGCTAATAGGCTTTTTCTTGGGAGGAAGATCAACCACTTCCCAAGTCTTATTTAAATCTAGAGCATGAAACTCTTCATGCATGGCTTGTCTCCAATGATCATACTGATTCGCATCCTCAAAAGTTACTGGCTCATAATATGCATCAGCAAGGTTAGCATCTGTAGAAACACAGAGACTATATACATCAAACGCCTCTGTAACAGCTAGAGAGGTAATTGTGTGCATGCAAGTGTTATCAGTCGAAGTAAAGGAACAAACATAATCATGTAGACGTGAAGGAAGCCTTACCTCCCTACCAGATCTGGACTTAACAGCCTGATCATGATCTGTCTGAGCTTCTGCAACTGATTGCACATCAGGTACAACATCAGAAAACTGGTGCTCACTTAGAATTTCAGAGTCAATGTCCTGTCTCAGTTTATCTAAAACACTAATTTAAACTTGCACGATCAATAACCTGTTGCTGCCCATTCATACTATCAGCAGAAATAAAAGGAAACACATGTTCTATGAATCTCACATTTCTACTTACCTTGATCCTCCTAGACTCAAGATCTAGAACTTTGTAACCCTTAGTTCCATAAGGATATCCAACAAAACAACAAGGGGAACTCCGCTATTGAAACTTGTCCTTATTCAGACTATCATAGCAGAAACATAAACACCCAAAAACTCTGAGATTTTCCAGATCAGGTTCTTTGTTGTAGAGAACAGAAAAGGGAGACTTACCACCTAAAACCTTGCTTGGGTATCTATTAACAAGATGAACAGCAGTTAATAAACATTCACCCCAGTAAAGTTTGGGCAAATTGGACTGAAACAGAAGAGAACGAGTGTAACACCCCCAAATAAACGTCCTGTAGTACTAACAACGCTCCTAAACAACATCATGGTTAAATATGCAGCGGTATAACTCCCAACTTCATCCGGGTGTCACAGACGCCAACCACCCACGTGGTTGACACAACCACATCAACAATACCAAGTTACGGTTTGCATGACTGGAATTCAAACCTTAACCAAAACCAAGTACGTGCATGAAATACAAACCGAGTACCGAGTGTCTACACCATAAGTACTTAATTAAACAACACAAAAGGTACTTAATGGGTTTAGTGCTACATAGTCTTAACCCATACATTAAAAATACACTACTTAAAAGTCCTGCTCAGAGGGACTACCCCCCATGGTAGTCAACCCGCCTACACTCAGTCTTCGTCTCGATCCATACCTGTAAAAATAAAGCACTCAGCAAAACTATGTTGAGTATGAATATATGTAGCCCGTATGTTGCCGGGCTACACGACTACTTGGTCGAATATCATTAAGTCAAATTTACATGCTATAGTAAAGCAGTAACACACAACATGCGATATCAATATAACACTCACGATATACTGAGCACAGAGATAGCAACGAGCACGTCAAACATATACATGACTTAATTAAACTCGGCACATCCGAATCACACAAGTAATCCAGACATTTCATCCCCGGGTTTCGACAGCTAATTGGTACGGGCTTATCTAAACAAGTCGGCTTCGTTACGTAAGCTCGTAGTTCGTAGTAATTTTGACTGTTGAGTTTAATTCGTTTATAACCCATGCATTCACCATTGGTTTAATAACCTTTCCATACTTATACCCAAGTATTATATAGAGTAAATTACTCGGAACCCCCTTGAGTTTTGGACATAATACAGTTAACCCCCTTGTGTTTATCATAATTATTGTAACCACCTTGAGGTTACGGGATCTCTAACTATGAGCCTCCGAACTATAGCTTCGTTATCAAAACGTTAACTACATGCTGACCCATCATCTTAATCACATTATTAATGACATGTTGGACAAAAAACACTGCTTAATCAACATTCTTATTGTCCAAAAAACGTCAACCCTACCTCGAAAATGTATCTGAATTGGGATGAGGAAGAGCTAGACGATGTTGATTAAGCAGTTTTGTTATTCAACATGTCATTAATAAAGTGATTAAGTTGATGGGTCAGCACATAGTTAACGTTTTGATAATGGAGTTATAGTTCGGGGGCTCATAGTCAGAGATACTGTAACCTCATGGTGGTTACCAATAATTATGATAAACACAAGGGGGTTAACTGCAATATGCCCAATCCTCAAGGGGGTTCCGAGTAATTTACTCTATTATATATCATAGTTATACTTGTATATTCATGTTTATAATCCATTGTATGCATTTAATCTTGTTCATTTTTTTGAACTTAGGCATATAACCTATAGTTGCATGTATACATGCAATATTATCACATGGTATTATAATTCCACCATTTATTATAATACATCGTATTATATAATCCATTACCCTTATAACAAGTTACATTTAAACTCAAAACTTAGTAACTTATAGTTTATAAACTATGTTCATGTAATAACCTTTACCATTTATATTATACGGTCTCTAACCATACCATATACCCATCGTTATGCATATTTGTCACGCATGTATATATATATATATATTGTATGAATTATAGAATTCTTTTACTAATGTTACATTTCCATAATTTATGTAAGATGATTATCCTTACTAGTTTATATTATATAATACAAACTTATATCAAGATTCTTATCTTAATATTATGTAACATTTATATTATAGTATATGAATTCCTAAAGTTTATTTGGCACTAACCTTAGTTTATAAATCCCATTTACTCATTTATTGTCACATCCTTCCATGTGAATATCATTCCTTATATTATCTTCATTTTATCATATTAATACTATATAATTGTTATAATATTTATAACATTGTAAACTATAGTTTAAAATCCATTTTCCAAACCCCTTTTATTTGCGCAACAGCACAATATTCTCTTTTAATTTCATTTTGACCACATAATATTTATGTAATGTTATATCTTATACTAATATCATATAATATGATATTTTATCTCTCTATAACTCATAACCTATTGTTTTATATAAAACTATTTATATTGCCGAAAGGCAACCATGTTATAACCTTATTTCTTTCCATAACCCACACTTTTCTTTTATTACTAATATACCACATATTTTATATAATGTTATATACTTATATATATATATATATATATTTATAACATTTTAAACCTTATAATAAATATAACCTATGGTTATATAGGTTTATAAATTACCGAACAGACCTACAATCTGTTCTAATTCATTCTCAACCCACAAACTTTCTATATTTACAATCTGCCCCAATTTATAACATATAGTTTTATGATGTCTTTTTAAACTATATATTATACAATTTTCTTATTTAAGCCTCTTTTATTATTCTAAAAATCACCAAACTTTACCAACATGTTATAAACTGTTATATTTACTGTTTCTACCCAGAAACTTTCAGTATTTACATTTCCACCCCATAAGTTATGTAATTTTTACAAATTAATACATAACTTAATATAAAGTCATAAATAAATCATTTAACTTATTTAGTTTGGTGGTTTTCAAAAAAAAAAAAAAAAAAACTTATTTAGTTTGGTCAATATCTACCATATGGTCAAGGTTGACTTCCTTAGAACTTCGTTGACCAGTATTTCCCATAATTTACGGTTTTTACCCCATATTTTTCAGAAATTACAATTTAACCCCAAAACTTTATAAAATCTTATAAAATTCATTTTAAAAGCTTTTTAAGCCTAACTTTCGGCCATAATTATATTTAGGCCCCAAATTTCATCTTAATTATGGTTTGACCCCTAATTATTTTCAGTAATATTTATTTTTACCTAAAACTTAATTTAAACTTAATATAACATAAATTAAAATGGCCTAAAGTACATGGCCTTATTACAACTTTGGCATATAATAAAAATTACACATAAATGTCACAAATAACATATATAGCTCACGGATTTTTAATATGCTTACCCAATATTTTCTAAAATCACATTTTAGCCACTTAAATTATTTCTATGACATTATAAGTCATTTAAATGCTAAGTAAGCTAACTAAAAATGTGATTTAACATTTTTGTACATAATTAGGTCATTTTGAACTTTATATACCCACGGCTTTTATTAATATGTAACCAAATTACATAAAACATTAATATAACATAAGGTAAGGTAAGATTTACTTACTTGGTTTATGTTATAAAATCAGCTAACCACCACTCCAAGCTTATGCCTAATTTAATTAGAGTGCTTAGATTAGTTTATGAACATAATCTATTCATATACTTGATTTAACATATCATTAAGGTGGTAATTTAACTTACTTTGATAGTTTGAATTCAAGGTTGATTCCTCCTCTTTGGATAGAAAATTACCCATGTTCCAAGGCATCATTCGGCCACATTTATGCAAGGAAAACAAGGTATAGTTTAGCTAATGTCTTAAGGAACATTTAAGGTACAAAAACAAGCTTAATTAAACATGATTATACCTTGATATTGTAGGCTTATATAGGGCAGTTAACGCCTGTATTTTTTAAGCCAGAGAAGGTGTTAAAAACTCCATACAAACTAAGGAATAAAACCGGTAATGATAAGGTAGGAATTAGCTAGGGTTTACCTTGTCAAAAATGGCTTAAAATGGAATATAAGCTTGGAATCAGCCACCAAATGATGTGATTGCAATTGCTACTGATCAAGCATGATAAATGGAATATTATAAGCCAAGGGAACAAAAGAAATCAACCATATTTGAAGTAGAGAAAGGATTAGGTGCTTAAAGTACATTTTTACCTTAATTAGTGTTCTTGCCTTACTTCCCCCTTTCTTTTGTGTTTCAGCCAAGATTTCCTCTTCCCTTTGAGCACCAACTCGTGCTAGATGAGTGGGAGAAAGTGGTTGGAAGTTAGCTTAATGGAAAGAGGAAGAAAAGAGGAAGAGAATGACATATACCATGATTTAAGAGCTTACCTTAAGCTAAGTGAGTTGATTCTTGAAGTTGGCAGCTTCTCAGCTCAACAATGGAGGAAATGAGATGGTTTGAATATGTTCTCACGACAGAAGTGGGATGGGAGGAAAGAGAAAGTCAAATATTGCTTATAAGGTAAGTTAAGGTTACTTTAATGAATAGTTAATGGTGTGTCATCAAATTTTCTAAATATTTTGAGGTTGCTTCATGCTGAGGAAACCTCCTTCATTGCCGCCTCCCAAGGGTCAAGGTCAATGGCCATGGTTGACCATTGACTAGATTAGGTGATTAAGTGTTAATTTTTCACTATTTGGGTACTATTCACATTTTAATCCTCTCATTTTGATTGTGTTTGAAAACTTTGAATTAAACCTTCTAATGTGGTACATCATGACACATTAGTATAATAAAGAATGTAATCTAGTGCCAAAAGTTACAAGAATTCAATATTTTTGAACCATACACAAAAACGTGCTTTAAGGAGTTTTAAGACACGTTTTGCGTTTTAACTTGTTTCTGAGGTTCATTTTCTTTGGGAATTGTTTTATAATGTTCTTTGCTTGATTATGAAGCTTAGGAATCCACTTTGGACCCTTGTTGAGGTAAGAAAACCTTTGTGGTTTCTTAGAGCACATTTTTTCCCTAAGGAGTCTTAAGGCATATTTTTGTGTTGGATGGTTGATCTTTGATCTTCAATCATCTTATATGGGTTAGTGTAGTAGACTAACCAACTTTGGGGTTTATTTGAGGCCCCAAAGTCTCTTAGTGCTCTTAAAGCACATTTTGGACTTTAAGTGTTTTTAAGGTACATTTTGTGTTTTGTTGTTCTTTAGTGCTTTCCAATTGTTTCTAAGGCTTAATTTAGCCTTGTTATATCATAATATGATAGTTAATTACCATAATTAAGGTTTGGGGTATTTCATTCAGACCGATACATTGGAGTTAGTAAGGCCTAGTTAGTCACGTGGATAACCAACGGCGGTAACACCGGGAGTTTAATTTATTTTTCCACTGCGATTTCATTTAAGTTTGGCGTTGTTAATTACCGTTAATGGAGGTGTTACAAGCTGTGAGGATGAAAAAGGTGGTACAGCGAGAGAGAAGTAAGTATGGAAATTGGATCCAAAGAAAGGAGAAAAGAATGAATCCAAGCTTTTCTAGTGAAAAAAGGTGAGGAAAATCAGAGAATGTCAAGGATTGCCATGGTTGACGAGCGAGATAGATCTTCGTTTATCAGTGTGTGGGATTTTTTAAGAAAGAATGGTGCCAAATTTGACTGATTGTTCATATGTCGGCTAGGCTTCTTTGAGTTTTTCAAGGAAATCGAGAGAGACAACCGGGAAGAATGGAGGAAGGATCGACGATTGGAGATTAAAATCCTTGGTCTTTTTTCTATCCATCGAGAGATGGAATAACCAGAGGATGGAGGCGGATATTGCACGAAAGAAAAAGAGGAGTTGCCTCGGTTTTTTGTTTAGGGTTGCATTTTTTTGAATGAGAAAGAATCATACTGGGTTCAGAGAAAGGCACGGAAGGGTCTAATTTGAAGGTCACATATGGGCCAGATTTGACCCTGGCCTAAAGACCATGATCCAATAGTTAAAGTAAGGGCCTATTAATTTCAAGAAAATGAGAATAAAAATAGCCCCTGTATAAGAATTAAACTTGAGGTGTGTGGGCAAGAATGGAATACCTTCACCAACAGACAACTGCAGTTTCTTGCTTTTTCAAAGAAAGGTTTAATACAAACACAAAATTAAACATATATGAGAAGCATAAATCGAAAGAAAATAATAAATAAATATGAGTCAAATTGGGCATGCCAAAATACTAAATAGTAAAATAGATAGAATGATGTAAAATTTGAGTTTTTTTATAAACAAATATATTTTATTTTTGAAATCAATTTATCATATAAAATTCATTTTCAAAGATGAGTTTTCGATGAGACAACCCTATTTCTACTTATTTTCTCAATGAGAATTTTCATTGTCTACACTATCCAAGTGCAAATGGCCTATATCACAGCAGAAAGAATTACCTGTTATGACTTTGGTTTCAGGAATTGATTGTGAAGAACAAGATGGTCAAAGACCGGATGAAAAAGAAGGAATGAGGCATCATCAAGAACCTAATTAGATCTTTTGATAACGTACAATGGAATGAAAAAGTGAACCTTTGAACACTTCCTGACCTTTTTATGACAAATATGTTTAACGCCTCATAATTTGGTTTAGAGATATAGAAAGGGGAAGATATCCCCCTAAAAATTAGAGTAGCTTGGAAAATGAACTAGTAGATGGATCCTAGGTTATGTAAGATGTATTACAAGTTTATATAAAAAAAACACATAACATGCAATAATTATATTCATCTTCATCGTATCACTTGCCACTAAGCTTAGCCTTTGTGTGGGACCTCAAATACAGCCACTGATGTGAAATTCTGCAACCAAAGAAACCCAGCATGGAACTTTTCAGTAGTTAGCATTCTTACAAAACCAGTCAGAGGGGAGCACACAATGATATTTTTATGATGAAAAACATTTACTTTGGCTAAAGAAAATTCTAGAGGGCATGCTTGTGCATAAACACATGTATGCAATCCCAGGAAAGCAACCTATCTATATTTGGTAATGGCAAATTCGATTGTGAATCATATCAATTTCAAAACAAATAATAGATCATTACTGTTGATATGTAGACATATACATATAGCTAAAATAAATAGTTAAACTTTGTCAAAACACATATACATGACACATTTTATTTTAAAGAACTAAATTTTAGATAATAGTTAAACTTTGTCAAAACACATATACATGACACATTTTATTTTAAAGAACTAAATTTTAGATAAATAATGGTACAAATTTTTTTCATTTAAAAAGAAATTATAAAATTGATGCCACGTCCAGTCAGCAGCCCTTGTGGCTTCCACCTCGTGAAGTCGCTGATATGCAACACACGGCGTGGTAGTAGTGGATAGTTTCGAATGGTTGTTTGGCTTAGAAATTTCATCTTTAGAGAGATAATTCACAATGATGATGTTTATATTGTTTTACAATTTCTCAGATTTTCCGAACCTTCTTTAGGCAAATATGTGAAGGAATATTTCCACAGACTGATGTGAAGTTGAGCCTAGTATTAGGTGGAGAAGTAGAGTTTAATACCTGTTACAAGAATTGTCACCAGGCCTAGTTTCCGCATGGGGGCATTATCATCCTGGGTAAGTTCTTTTTCTTGTCCATCGAGCCGGATCTGAGAAAGTTGAAAACATACTCTAGTTAATACGATGTCTCAGCAGGTTTAATTCTAAGAAATTAACAAGAGTTATAAATAAAGAATCCTTTCAAAAGAACTGATCTGAACATATCATAAGATAACAGCTGACCTTACAGGATAGAAGTCACACACAGTAAGCAAAGAGCACATCGGTCAAGGAGATCAAAAATAACCGAATACAGTAGAAAATTATAAAATGTATATAAGCATCCTATTGAGCACTCTCCATTTACACAATCTGGTATATACATGAAAGCAAATTTCCACAAAACTATCCCATTATCCACGTTTACGGTATTAAGAAAAGGATATCGGTTGGTAAATCCACCATCATCAACACTTTTCTGGTATCCAGACAGGTGGACAGCAACATTTTCGCTGTTGAGAGAAAACTCAACATTTTCATCAAATAGTAAATCTAATGATATATGGGAGACCCTATCACTCAAAAATCCAAGATTCAGCTTCCGGTCACCAACTTTCACTGAGATCAACACAGGTTGCTCAGGCCTGTTAGGTGATCCTAGGGCTGCCTGAAACAAGCAGTTGTAAAAGTAAAAATCATAAAAAATGACCAAGCTAAATGAGTAGAAAAATATACGATTTACAAAACTTGAGGCATACATGAGTTAAGCGAATAAAAGCACCAGCGGGAACCACCACCTCATACGGCTTGCTACCTTCAACTTCAATAGCTGCAGAAAAAAAATGTTGGAGAATACATAGAACAGCACCCATCAGATTATAAAAAAAAATCAATAAAGTGAGCCAGATAAACAAATAGGAAAATTAAGTCCGGAGAAGACGCATAATCTCACCCCAGAAATCCATCGTAGCTAGGTTTTTGAAGGGATCCGGGAGAGAATGGGAGATGGCGCAGAGAGGTCGGGTAAGAGATTGACAGACCTCACAGGAATGGGCTCCAAATTTGCAGGGAAACCGAACAAAATATAATTGGGACTGGATACACAGCAACAAGGGAGCCAATCCGAAGTTATGTACCTCGGAACATGCCCCGTATTCAAACAGTGTGCCCGAAACAAACTTGTACAAAAATATCCATCATAACCAAACCAGACACGAAACCGTCGGTTCAAAATTCGTAAAGCAAAGCACAGATCATAAAAAACAAAGAACAGAGTGCCGACCGCTGTCGCCGCCACGGCTCATCCGGCGGCCACAGGATTCCAAAAGAGCGAGTAGAGGGGGAGAGGAAGAGGAAGAGAACCTCAATTTTGGAGATTCAAAGAACCAACCAACACGCACCAACGTCGAAAGGAGAGTACGTTGCCGCCGACAGTTGCGAAAAACGTAGTAGAAAGGGCGAGAAAGGAATGAGATTCACAGGAATAAGCTTCACATGTAAGAATAATCCCAGATGAAGGTAACCTCAGAATGGCTTCTGAACATGGACCGAGCTAGGGTTGGCTTTAAATGATATCGAGGAACCCGAGATAATCGCTGCATCTGGCTTTTTTGTGGTAATTTTGTGGCTGTTTTAGTCTGATTGTTTTAGTTATCTGTTTTATGATAGTTTTACTAGTTGTTTTGTGTTGGTTGTTTTGGGCTGGTTGTTTTGTGGCTGTTTTGAAAACTAATGTTCGGCAGACGGCGGTTTCATTAGACTGTTTTGAATAAGTTAGTTTTGTGCGGTGCGTTTACCGTTTTTGGTGTTATAATTAAAAATTTTATAAAGTTAAAATATATGTAGATATTTAGTTATAGCCTTTAATAATTATTATTCTTTATTAATATTTTAGTGACAATTAATTTATAATATGTATTAATACTTAAGATTATTTTAATTTTTAATGGAATAAATAATATCATTGAAATGAAAAAGCAATTCTTTTAATAATAAAATAATTGACTGTAAGCGAATATATATATATATATATATATTAGACCGGGCAATTTTGACCCAACCCGAAACCCAACCCGAACCCAACCCATACTTTTGCGGGTTAGGGTCTTGATTATTGACCCATCCATTTTTTGGGTTGGGTTAAGGTAATGAGCTAATTTTGTGGGTTGGGTTAGGGTAGAGATCTAAACCCATGACCCAACACGAAACCCGAAAATATATTTGTTAATAATAAAAAATAAAAATATTAATTCACATATATGTATTATTTTCAGATCAAACTATACCTTAGCCTTAAGCCCAAGTGCAGTTGGACTATCCAACATTTAATAATATCATACAATCTTAACTAAACAGACGGTCGAACCTGTTGCATGTCAAACAAAGGGTCCAACTAGACCTTAAGATAATGTTAAAAACCCTAATGCTCTCGTCTTTCATACTCACATCCTTCTTTCTTCTCTACAATGTTCTTCATGTCTATGTCGCTCATCATCTCTGCCCAAGGTTTGTTTTTCTTATTCTCACTGCCATTACGTTCTTGTGAACATAGGTATGTTTAGATTATCTAGAAGTGTGAACAAAAGTAGGTAATATATACTTTTTTGTGAGTAGGATCTTGATTATAGACCTATTAGTGAATTCTGAGGCTAGCAATACAAATAGCATGTTGCATAAAAGTTCATCAACTGTTGGTAACGATTAGATGATTGTGATTGTACTTTTCTAAGGCATGAACCCTCAGTTTAAATAGGAGTAATTATTTTAAAACTCGATCATAGTTTGAGGCTTTGAGTTGTCAATTTATAAACTATTTCTAACTTTACAAGATTTATCTTTAATGTATTTCTCTAATGCGAAACGAAGATTTTTATTTTTGTTCCCCTTTTGATTAAGGGTACTAGGATCATGTGCATATCTAGATAGGATTCCTCCCCAACAGTGGTAGAGCTTTATGCTCATATTGATAAAAATAAACTAATGGAAAAAGTACTTCTATTCATGGGAAATTGGTGCAGTACTTTAGATTCTTCATATAACATGGAATTCGTTTACAGTTGGGTCGATCAAGCAAGATTATCTCTCTTCTTTTGGTTTCATCCTAATTGGTGTGCCAGCTAGCACTTGAGGTTTATGAATGTTTTTTTTATTAATTTCTACTCCCAATCCATCTAAATTGTTGTATGCATAAAAAATGGGTTGGGTTAGGGTTGAAGCATTTTAAACGGGTTGGGTTAGGGTCATGATTCTCTAACCCATCCATTTTTGGGTTAGGTTGGGTTGATGATATTTTAAATGGGTTGGGTAAGGGTTGATACCAACCCGACCCATCACTTATTATTTTATTATTATATATTGTTTAATTGTTGATAAAATATTTATTTTAAACATATATTTGTAGTTAAAACATTATATTTTATTCAATTAAATATTACTTAATGAAATTCAAAAACATAAATTTAAATTTAATACTAAATATGTCAAGAAATGAAAAATAACGTATATTAGCATATAAAATTATTCTTTATTAAGCACGGTATAAAACATATAATAACTTTGATGTACTGACAAACCATAATAGTTTGTACAAACAGTTTTGTAATTAATCATTACTTAGCAAGTTGAATACTTATAATTGATATTTCTGAAATATACTACAAATATTTTGTACTCTAATAATTTTGATATAATTGAAAGTTTACATCGTAATTTTTATTAGTTTGCTCTTTTCCTTGTAGAATATTTTATTAGAATTGATAGATAGTAATAGTTTTAAGAGACTATTTATATGTATCTGAATAAACAATTTAGAAAAACACTACTAGTTTAAAACTATTGTTCTATATTATTTTCATTAATTTATAATTTAGTATACCAATCTTTATAAAAAAACTAAAAATAAAAAAGGGAAAATAAACTAATTTATAATATATTAATCTATATATTTTAATTTTAATTTAATTTTGTGTCAAATTTAATATATAATATCATTTTTAAAATATAATTATAAATATTGAAAATTTAAATTATTTTATTAAAAATAAATTTTAAATATTAATTAATATTATTAAAATATCTCGCCCCCTTAATTACAGTTTTCTGGCTCCGTCTCTGTTTACGGTATTCATTCTCTTTGCACCATAAATTGTTGGTTGTTTTGTTGTAGTTTTGTGCTGGTATTTGTGCTATTTTGAAAATTGTTGTTCGGTGATGGCGGTTTGACATTTTTTGTCACAAATGCCAAACTCAAAAGTGCCACATTTATACCACATATATACCATGCCCGAACGCAGCCAATACATCTCTATTCTAGGAGGGTAAAGTGTAAAAGACTTTCATGATCCACATAAATTATTTGAGCGTGTTATTAATCATATTTGACCCACCCATATCAAATGTTCCGTCATAAAAAGGCCTAATTTTATTGAACTCGTACACTTAGTCCAGTTTCTATCTTGTGTTGTCAGAATTTAATTTTTTTTAAACATAATTAGCCTTCCTTCATAATATTAATATATACACCTTCACCCTTCACTATCTCTCCACCCCATTTTAAATTCTTAAAACTCTCTTTCTAGAATTCTCTCTGACATCTCTCTATAATTGGAGCACGATCGACAGTCTGAGTTTCTCAAGATGCAACTCAGATCTACGGAATCAGGTTTTTTCTTTCATATAATTTATAGTTTTTAGTAGAATTACACGCATAATAGGACCAAAAAAATAGCAACAAAAATCCGGAAACAAAAGCCCCCGGCGATGCCATCGAAGAGGAGTGAGCGCTGACGCAGGGGGGCACCGACGCCCGCCCATTCTAGCTGGCGAAGACGTGGGCCATTCCTACCCGGCGGCGACGACAACGGCTTCGGCTGGTATTGACTAACTTTAAACACATTTTAACTAACACTGAACCTAATATAGCAGATAATGGGTAAGGGTAAGGTGTTGTTTGGTTTGTTTTTGGGGGTACTGGTTACTTGATGGGACTCCGGTCCCTGGAGGTCCGAGATTACGAGTTTGATCCCTAGCTTTGGTGGTCAGTTTGTAACACCCCTAACTCATAAACTCAGTTTAATTACAATATCGATATAATATATACAAACTTAATAGAATAACATAGCGGAAGAAATACAATAAAACTCTAACTCGGGTGCTATCGCCGTTGTAACGACCCCCGATACGGGTTAGGAGTTAGGGTCGCTACACGCCGCGTGCTATATTACCTAAGCCACGCATGGCTCTAACCAGAACGTTCAATCATAATGAAAAGTAAGCCACTTGAATAAATACCAAACGTTTACAACATTCTGAAATCCAGTATAACCATAATGACTAATGCCCGAAGGCTACAAATACAGAAGTCTTAATCAAACACAATGTCAAATAACGATGTTCCAAGATTTCATGTTCCAAAGCATAAACAGAAAGTGAAGTCTAAGAACTCCAAAGCTCATGAACTCCAGCAAATGATCAATCTGCAAATGTTAATATGTTTGTGGAAAGGAGTGAGCAACCACAGCTCAGTAAGTGTTGGAGTAAAAGTGTGTTACCACTTCTAACCCTTAGGCAGTGTACCTAATCGTTTTGTGGAATAATGGATTGGTGGGGTTGTCGTACTCTTGGGGACCTCGCTGTGGATAACTGATAGTGGATCAAAATTACCGAGAATTCTAGTAAACAGGTTTTATCATTTTTTAGAGAAATTGTGGTTGAAAACTTAACTAAACAAAACAGTAATAAAAACAATTAATCAAAACAGAAAAGAAATAAAAGATTGTAAAACTTTCTTTTTGTTGTTTTTAAGGAAACATCCCGAGTTACTCTGTTCACCTATTTTATCCAATCATATTAATAAAACTTCACCACTTTAGCAATAAACTCAGGAATCTTAATTAGTTCATTGACCTGTTCTTGTACAACAAACCCTGATTAACTTAAACAACAAGCCGCAATCATTGCCCAAGTCATTATAAATTACTCGCTTTATTACCAATTCCTATTAGAGACAGATTAACCTATAGGCGAGATACGCTTCTAGTCGTTAATCCGTTTTGACTTCCTATGTCTAGAACCTTGTCTCAGCATCGCATATTAACAAAGAGCTACAAATATCACTTTAATAATCGGCCAGAAGATTAAAGGGCATTAAGAACAAAAATCAAAATATTACTAAGATAAATTATAGTGGAAAATTCACATAACACAATTATATAAAATAGGCTCGCTTCCCAACCCGGGAGGATAGTTTATTAATCACACATAATTATAAATAGACATTAATAATAAGATAAAAAGACAGAACGAAGAAAAACGAACAAACAGACAACAATTGGCCGCGTCCGGGTCTACACGTCCGGACACAAACCCGGACTTGACACGTCCGGACCTGGCTGGGTCAGACGCAAGTCCGGACGCGGCCTGTAAATGTGCAGGTCGTCTTGTTAGTCTGGAAATCGGGAAAATCAACTGCGTAAGGGTAAATTGCTTAAGGAAAGGATAATCTATGGAGTATAGATAGTGTATATAGATAGTATTTGTGCAGAGGAAGAAGCACTTAAAGTTCTCTGTGCCTCTGCGTGAAAATGGAGAATGGAGATGAACGTGGTAGTCGTGGTGGTCTTTGGATTTGAAGAAGGGATGATTTTGAATGAAGAGAATGTTGGTCTATTTATACCAGAAGAGAATGAATGGGAACAGAATATAGGTAGGTGTGGTAGGTGGTGTGGACGGTGAATGTGAAAGAGAGCTGGAGTTTTTCGTCAATGGCGGTGCCTAATTAGGCACCGTCTTCACCGTCTGTGGAAATTCTTGGTTTGGGTCGTTTTTACACACGTCCGGACCAAGCTCACCCGGACGTGAGACGTCCGAACCTGCGTCCGGGTCTGTTGACCCGGACATGTGTATTTTTCTCTCGTCTTGTCTTGCAACTTCAACTGGCTCTAGATTCTTCGTTAGAGCTCCGTTTTACTCGCCGTTTGTTGCGTTGCGAAGCTTGTGAAGTAAACTATGTGTTTCCAAGACTTTTTACTGCATTTGACACATAAAATGTATCAGTTATCATCAAAACATATATCTAAGGAAAAACAAATGATAAGGGAGAAATGCGACATGAATTGCTATAAAAATATGAAGAATTATAGCCCTAAAAATAGATGTATTTCTCACTTATCTAACTTCCTCACACTTAGCTTTTGCTTGTCCTCAAGCAAATAGAGAATAAATCTATCTCTAAGGCCATAGTGTTGAACCTCAGGATTAAACAGATGCAAAAAAGGAAGCAAGCAAAGTGACAATCAAAAGAATAGTTCTGCTCCCGGTTGTAGGTTTTTGCAATCAGTGAAAAAGAATAATTTTAAAAGCATGGAGATGTTACATTACAAATTCTGAATATAGATTATCTTGGGATCTTCCACCATTTCTTTCCTTTAACCTTTGGATGACAAGGGGTGTGAAGTAACGCCTTATTCCGCGATACCTTTCAACACCACGTACTCATGATCAAAAACAAAAATTCAACTACAATTAACTCTTCTTCTTTTTTTCTTATGCAAAAACATTCTCCTTCAAGAGATATATACAAAACAAACGAATAATTGTGAATTTGTAGAGTTTTTCCGTAACCCAGACTTTTCTCTCTATCCCTGTAGCGGTGTTGGGCCAACTATCCCAGATCCCGATACCTTAGGTAGATAGGTGTTAAGGCACCCCTAGGACTTAATAACCGGATATACGAGGCCTGCTTTTGTTAGGAAAATTTTTGATCAGCGGAGTACCTTGCTTATCCTTTCATTCCAAAATTTCATATCATTTCCAAAATCCCAAGATAAACTAATTCAGTTTACACAATCAACTAATCCATCAAATTTTTAGTGAAAACAGATTCATTTGAATAAAATTTAATATACAAACAACCTAAAGCAGAAAGATTCTTGAGGTGGTCACCTGGCTCAACTTCAAAATTTGTGCAAAAATTTTCACCCAAGAATTCAATATTTATTAGCACTCAAAGAAGTGATTCTCTCAATGCAAGAAGACAAATAAAAACAAGTGTGGCATTAAGTGCAACTGGCATATTTTCGGGGAAAGTTCTACTTCCTCACACTTAACAGGAGCAATGTCCTCATTGTTCGAAAATAAAATCAAGAAAAGACCTTTCAAAATATGCCAGACTCATGAAGAATTTCATTCAGGACAATCATGGACTGATATAAACATAATCATTAAGCATGATAGACTGAACACAAATATTTAAAAATAAAGAAACTAAAACTCCCCTGATATCGTAGATTGAGGAAGGTTCCCTTCCTCACACTTAAGTTTGAACAATGGGGGTAGTAGCGTTCCTCACACTTGCGTTCAAGCAAGTGTCCAGCCTTGGAGATAATCAAATACCATGATAGAAGTTTCACCTGCACACACTCACAACTACCAAAAAATAAACGCTGAAAAGTGTTGCATTAAAGCACAAACACCATTGCCACTCCTATATAAAAGAAAAACAAAAATAAAAATATAAACAAAAATAATATAAAACCATATGCTCCCTTCGGTATTTTAGATTTTTTTTTACACATGTCCGACCCTACGTCCGGGTCAGGTTGGGTCGGACGTGTTTATATTTGCCCGTGTCCGGGTCTAGTGGTGCGGACTCAGACCCGGACGCGTTGTAATATAGTTTTTTTTATAAAATACACATGTCCGGGTCTATTGGTACGAACGCAGACCCGGACACATTAAAATAGATTTTTTTGTTTTTTTTTAACAAAAAACACATGTCCGGGTCTGCTGGTACGGACGCAGACCCGGACACTTTAAAACAATAATTTTTTTATAAGAAAATACACTCGTTAAAATATATATATTTTATAGAACTACACACGTCCGGACTTACGTCCGGATCCGGACGTGTTGAACTTTGCACGTGTCCGAATCAACTAGTCCGGACGTAGATCCGGACACGTTGTAATTTTTTTTTTGTAAAATAACATAGGATAATAAGAAATATAAATATATAAAATAAAAATAATAGGATAATAAAATTTAACCATTGGGTTGCCTCCCAGTAAGCTGCCCGTATTTTTAGTCTTTGGCTAGACTCCCACTTCGTTATCCTGGATCAAAAATAAAAGTAGACAATACCTTTGCCAGGAAAACGAAGTTAGCAGTAATTAAAAGCAAACCACCTGGATCAAAACAAAACGTTACTTCGACAAATAAAATAGGAAAATGCATACTCCACGAAACCTGGTGTTTGAGGAGGTATTGCTGGTAACGTAGTTTTAATAGGAGACCAGGTGTGATTGGCTTTGTTTCCTCAAATTGGAGGATGTAAACATCCTCCTCTTGTTGTTGAGGCTCATGGAGGCAAGGTGGGGGTTGATGAGGGACTGGTGGTAGTGGTGTTCCTTCCTCTGATTCGAGGATGTAGATTTCATCTCCTGGTTGGTGAGGCTCAACAGGATAATCCTCTTCTAGCTCGCGGACCGGTTCAGACAAAATATCTTCAATTTTTACTTGCTCCTCTTGTGCTGGGGATGGAATGGAGGAGTGCGACATTCCAGCCTAATCAGCCCACATGTGTGATATTGTCCGCTTTGGCACGCAGGCTGCACGGATTTGTTCCTGGGGTTTCCTAGCCCCAAAACGCGTCACACAAGGAAGAGGTATCCATGCACCTATAAGGCACACTTCGTTCTCCTCTCCAACCGATGTGGGAGGTAAACCTCAAGGGTATTACACTCCACCCCCCTTGGGAGCCCAGCGCCCTTGCGGGCCACACTGGCACACCGACCTGGGTCTGGCTCTGATACCATCTGTGACGCGTTTTGGGGCTAGGAAACCCCAGGAACAAATCCGTGCGACCTGCGTGCCAAAGCGGACAATATCACACATGTGGGCTAATTAGGCTGGAATGTCACATATGGTATCAGAGCCAGACCTAGGTCGGTGTGCCAGTGTGGCCCACGAGGGCACTGGGCTCCCAAGGGGGTGGAGTGTAATACCCTTGAGGTTTACCTCCAACATCGATTGGAGGGGAGAACGAACCACTCCTTATAAGGGTGGGGATACCTCTTCTTGTTGTGAGGCCTTTTGGGGCTAGGAAACCCCAAGAACAAAACCGTGCGGCCTGCGTGCCAGAGCGAACAATATCTCAACAGTGGGATACTGGGATGTTACAAGGAGAATTGTAACTCTTAGACATTTGCTCCAACTCGGCGTCGGAGAAAAATGTCCTGATAAGTTCCTTAATCTCCTCATCAGAACTCGTAGCTTCAGGAATATCTGGCTTGAGTCGACCTTCACTCCTTGGATTTACCACTGGAATTTCTTCTAGCGGCTCGTCCATACTTGGGAGGAATTCGTCTGGCCTCTGTGTAGATTGTTGCTTGTTCTGATTGAAGTAGTAATATCCCAATTGAGCTTCTTTATACTGTGCATTAGCCTGGTCAACTTCCCACCAATACGGCTCTCGATTTGATTGTTGAGGTGGTTGATAATCCTTGACCAACCTTTGATATGAGGATATCTCCTTTGCATTTGTGTCCATTCCAAATCGATCAAGAATCTTCTCACCTCATCGTAACCGCTCTCCATAATCAGTAACTAGCCTACAAAAACAAAAATAAAAATACCAAGTAGAATAGAACTAAAAATAGAAAAGAAACACAAGAACAAAATTAATTAAATAGAATAACAAAGAAGAAATAAAACAGAGATACAAGAAATATTTTTTTTGTAAGTAAAATTAAATAAAGCGAAAATAAAATAAAAAAATAAATACATAAATCTCAATAAAATTTAAAAACTATCAATTAACCGTGCCGGAGGTCCCCGGCAACGGTGCCAAAAACTTGTTGGAGTAAAAGTGTGTTACCACTTCTACCACTTAGGCAGTGTACATAATCGTCTTGCGGAATAGTGGATTTGTGGGGTTGTCGTACTCTTGGGGACCTCGTTGTGGATAACTGATAGTGGATCAAAATTACCGAAAATTCTAGTAAACAGGTTTTATCATTTTTTAGAGAAATTGTGGTTGAAAACTTAACTAAACAAAACAGTAATAAAAACAATTAATCAAAACAGAAAAAATAAAAGATTGTAAAACTTTCTTTTTGTTGTTTTTAAGGAAGCATCCCGGGTTACTCTGCTCACCTATTTTATCCAATCATATTAATATAAACTTCACCACTTTAGCAATAAACTCAGGAATCTTAATTAGTTCATTGACCTCTTCTTGTACAACAAACCCTGATTAACTTAAACAACAAGCCGCAATCATTGCCCAAGTCATTATAAATTACTCGCTTTATTACCAATTCCTATTGGAGACAGATTAACCTATAGGCGAGATACGCTTCTAGTCGTTAATCCGTTTTGACTTCCTATGTCTAGAACCTTGTCTCAGCATCGCATATTAACAAAGAGCTACAAATATCACTTAATAATCGGCCAGAAGATTAAAGCGCATTAAGAACAAAAATCAAAATATTACTAAGATAAATTATAGTGGAAAATTCACATAACACAATTATATAAAATAGGCTCGCTTCCCAACCCGGGAGGATACTTTATTAATCACACATAATTATAAATAGACATTAATAATAAGATAAAAAGACAGAACGAAGAAAAACGAACAAACAGACAACAATTGGCCGCGTCTGGGTCTACACGTCCGGACCTGGCTGGGTCGGACGCAAGTCCGGACGCGGCCTGTAAATGTGCAGGTCGTCTACTTCGTCTGGAAATCGGGAAAATCAACTGCGTAAGGGTAAATTGCTTAAGGAAAGGATAATATATAGAGTATAGATAGTGTATATAGATAGTATTTGTGCAGAGGAAGAAGAACTTGAAGTTCTCTGTGCCTCTGCGTGAAAATGAAGAATGGAGATGAACGTGGTGGTCGTGGTGGTCTTTGGATTTGAAGAAGGGATGATTTTGAATGAAGAGAACGTTGGTCTATTTATAGCAGAAGAGAATGAATGGGAACAAAATATAGGTAGGTGTGGTAGGTGGTGTGGACGGTGAATGTGAAAGAGGGCTGGAGTTTTTCGTCAATGGCGGTGCCTAATTAGGCACCGTCTTCACCGTCTATTGAAATTCTCGGTTTGGGTCGTTTTTACACACGTCCGGACCTATGTCCGGACCAAGCTCACCTGAACGTGAGACGTCCGAACCTGTGTCCGGGTCTATTGACCCGGACATGTGTATTTTTCTCTCGTCTTGTCCTACAACTTCAATTGGCTCTAGATTTTCGTTAGAGCTCCGTTTTACTCGCCGTTTGTTGCGTTGTGAAGCTTGTGAAGTAAACTATGTGTTTCCAAGACTTTTTACTGCATTTGACACATAAAATGTATCAGTTCTCATCAAAACATAAATCTAAGGAAAAACATATGATATGAGAGAAATACGACATGAATTGCTATGAAAATAAGAAGAATTATAGCCCTTAAAATAGATGTATTTCTCACTTATCAGTAAGCAGCGACCATCAGCAATGAGGTCGCTCAAAACAATTGAAATCAGAAGCAGAAGCAGATTTATGTAATGATAATGATAGTTCTCAAAACAGACAGCGGAGTATAACACCCCACTCGTTAAACCCGTAATAATCTCTCTCATAGCGTAATTAAAGTCGTCTCGCCGTGGAAGTCTAAACGATAATAATCCTCACTCGGGTGTCACATGCCATTACTCGCCATGCAAGTAATGAAGCATAAACTAAATAATAACACCAGCAATAACAAACCGCAGTGATGAAAATGTCTACTACACTAACCTAATTGCAACCTGGTATACATAACTAATGAGCATCTAGAATTCTTCCCAATTTACAACATACTTAATACAGCTGTAACTAAAAATTCGATAAAATAAGGCGACGTCGTCTACCCAGAATTCCCGCGCTCCGGCTTCATATCTCGATGTTCCACCTGACAAATGCCATGGAGGCTTAGCGAAAACACTGAGTATGCTAGGTGTGCTATTTGACCCTATCGGTCACTTTAGTCGTATTAGCCATCTTAATATTAGATTCATTTCATGCTTGTTCGGTTTACAGTTTAATAAATGCAGTAAAGAAACATGCATAAACATCGAGTATTTCAATCATCAAGTCCACTACAATCCTCTAGTAACCATTACACAATATAACCACAGTCAATGTGTAACAACCACCATTATATGAACCCTAGATGGAACCCTAAATGCTAGAAGTTCATTAGAAACCCTAATTCCCAGAAAACGCCCGGTAAACCTTAATTTCCCGGGATTCTTGAAACTCCCGGAAATGACTGAAACCCTAAGGAACTGATGGTGGCTACTAACCTTGTGAGGTGTGTTTTAGACTTTGGAGGATGTTTAGAGGTGAAATACCTAATACCTTATTTTACAATGTAGGACAATTTAGTTACACTTTCAGTTTTGGTGATTTCGGGTAAACTGAGCTCAAGGAAAGCTTCAAGAGTGGCCATAGGAAATTTCTTTCACATGAGTACCCAACCTAGTATTTATCTGCACATAAAGTTAGCCTTATTAGCCGTGAAAGACTCAGCCAAACAAGGCCTAAGGGGGTGGCCGATTTTCAAGCTATTCCACCTCCTTACTATTCACTATTTTTGTCTTATCTTCATTATTATCAAGGCCACTTGTCCCTCTTCATTAAATGAGGCCTGTTGCATGTGGATGGCTAAGATTATATTTAAGCTAAGTGTCTCTCATCTAAAGAACTTATAAGGATAAGGCTTATCATGTTAATTATTACACTTAATTAATGAAGTAAAATTAATCTCTTAAGACTCCTCATTCACGCCACCTATAAGAGAGGATGATATTCTGATTTCCTTGCCTTTTTTTACACACCCACATGCCACCAGGAGGCCATAGAAGCTCATAGAAGACAACACCCACCATTAGAGAAGGAAATTCAAGCTAAAAATCAAAGAAAAACAATGTTTCAAGGAGGGGAAAGTAGCTGGTGATCTTGGGTGAATTGTTTGGGGGATGAACTTGACTCAATTAACTAAGGAACTTTTAAGGACATGGCTAGAATGGCAAGAAGATTCCAGGTATGAACTATGCACACCAATTCTTTCTTTAAACCTTGTTTTTGAGCTTTAACTTTTGATATTAGTATATTACGAACCATAGATTATCTTGAGCTGAAATTTTGACCATGTTCTTATATTGATAACAATATACTATGCTAAAACAATTAGGCAAAAATACCTTTGGGAAGTAGGATAATTTCTAGGAGACTTTAAGAGAGGAAAAATATGTTTTAAGACCCATAGAGTGATTTTGATGGGATTTTGTTTGTTTGGTGTGTTATTTTACGTATATGAACTCATAATTGATTCTAGGTGGTGGGAACCCGTGTTTAGACATAAAAATACTGGGTAAAGATGGTAGGGCTTAAAAGGTGCTTTAAGACTTGAGACTTGGTTAAATAGGTTCCCGAATTCATTTGGATTTGACATTTTGGGAGTGATCTTGTTTCTAGACATTTAGCTTATGTTAGAAAAATCAAAAAAATTATAATTGGGAAGTTAGTCAAACCCTAGTCAACTCTTAAGACCTAAAAATGTGCTTTAAGCCCTCTAGTGAAACCGATGGGAATTTGTTGGTTTAGTTGAGTTATTTATGCTAGTTAGGTCTAGTATGACTTATCTTAGGTGGCGGAGTTCGTGTTTAACCATAGGGAATGATAGAAAACAATGGTAGGGGTAAAAAGGTGCTTTAAGCCATGGGAATTGGTTAGATAGGTTCCCGAAATTAATTTGAGATGATTTTGGGGAGAATCTTGGACTATAATATTAGAGTCATGGTCAAAAAATTAAGAAAAGTTAATCTTTGGAAGTCGATTAAATTTCAAACAAGTTTTAAGGTTCAAAAGTGTGCTTTAAGCCTTTCTAAGTGATTATATGTGTTGGTTGATGTTTCTACTTGTTTCCATGGTGTTATTAGCCTATAAATGGATTATGTATGAAATTATAGGTGGTGGTTATGTTTAAAAATAACTCAATGAGGTTAAAAATGTGCTTTAAGGCTTATGTTGGTGAATTGGTTCTGAGGACTTATTATTTAAGGCTATGGTTAGCCTGGTCTATGGTTTGCCCCACTACTTATTCTAAATCATTATTGATTTATCAATCGGGTTCTGTACACTTCTGTCCCATGAAAAGAAGCGACCTATAATCTACTCTAATTGTTATGGTTAACATTAGGGGGTGTGCACACTTAAGGGTTATATGGTAAGGAGGTACTGTTGGTGGAACTTACTTATTGGGAGTTATCCCTTGTGGTTATTCTGAAACGTGTGGTTTACAGGTGTGGCATCGATGCAAGAAAGGTAAACTGGATGTGATGTGATTTATTGTTGTATATTCTTGTGGTTTCTGTGGGTGCTTGTAATCATAACTCAAAGAGTTTTAAGAGAAAATGAACTTTACAAGGTGTGGTAGTTGTTAATCAGTTTCACTGACTTTATCTGCAACCCCTTTGTGTGTTTGTATGAATTTCTGGTTGCAGGATGATTTCTATGGGGAGATGATATGGTGTGAAGATACTACATGTGATACTCTCTTTGTTCATGCCTATTATACATGTAGTAAAGAGATGTCGCCTGGGGTTAATAAAGTTGTGATCGAGGAGTGGATTCAAACCACACAAGGTTTTAGACATGAGGAGTATGGAAGGAGCCAGATTACTACTCATCAAGTGATAGTTTTATAGAGTACACATGAGGGAATTAGATGAAAAGATGTAATATCACTTTTGTCGTCCCTTTTATCTTTTGGTTGTAAAATAGTCACTAGAGCGAGTTAGTAAGGGGAGGGTGAAATACCCCAAACCTTAATATGTTAATTAACTATGTAATTATAATTTTCTAAGGCTAATTAAGTCCTTAAGACCATTAGTGAAGAAACAAAAACTAAAAAGAAAAATAAAACGCATAAATGTCACAAAACGTAAAAGTGTGTGTTAAATGATTATAGTGAGTATGTAACCTTAACTGAGGTCCAAAAAGGATTCCTAGGACTTATTTAGTCATTAGGAACATGTGGGGAAAATTCCCGAAGTAAACGGACCCAAATAGTGGAGGTAAAAGCACAAACGAGGCTTAAAACACGTTTTTCGAGGAAACTGAAAAACGTGACTTAAAACAGTTAAAATGGACTTGTATAAATTATAGTTGATTTTATAACTATAATTATACACTAATTTAAAGTCTAAGAATTTTTAGAAACAAAAAAAAAATATTCCGGAAACCGGACCCGGACTGTTAAAACTGACAATTCGGGAATTAACGGGGGTTATCTGCTAATGACCAAGTGCCTCTCTCACATTGTAAAAAAAAATTCAAATCTGGTCCCCCTCTCTTGTATCCCACGTGAGAGTCCCTCTCACTCACACATCTCATTCTACTTTACTCATAAAAATACAAAAACAACAAAAGTAAAAAGTGCTACTTACTTTATTTCCTCTCTCTCTCACACACTCTCTTTCCTCTATGCTTGTGTGGGTTACGAATTCTTCACTTCCCAGCCCCCTCTCTTGCTGTGTATATGGACTAAAAACAAAAGTAATAAAAACACAAACATTACTTACTCTCTCTCACATTTCTCTCTCTCCCATTCTCTTCTTCTCACGATTTTTTTCCCCCCAAGCTCTCTTTCTCTGCTCCTTCTCCTACAATGGCGATTTCTTGAGCCACAAAGAGCCTCATCTTGCTCCTTCTTGTCCTACCCTCAAACCAACTCCAAATCAAAATATTTTTACACCAAAATACTCCTCTCATCTTGGGGATTATTTTCCACCTTTTAAAATCTCAAAACTCCATACTTCATTTCCATGGGTGTACCACATCTTGAAGAGAAAACCTCATGATCTTGAAGCCAATCAACTCCTTGATGGCCTAAGGTAAGAAAGAACTCAAAAATCCATTCATTCTCCTATTTATATAGTGGCCGATTTTTGGTGTGCTAAACACCCTTGTTTTCCTCTTCATTCAAGCTTGTTAAATCTTCAAGAAGTGTTGGAGCTAGCCCAAAATCCATTACCAAAAACTTCACTTTGAAGTAGAAGGTAATTCCCTCCTATGGTGTTTCAAATATTTACTAAGTTCTAGGGTTTATGGGATAATGTTCATGAACCCTCAATACTCATTGTGTTCATTTTGGCATGGTCATTAGCGTAGCAATTAATTCCGTTGAATATCGAGTGAGGAGCAAGAAGTTAAGAGAAAGAGGTTTTGAAAAGAAAAAAAAACCCAAGGTAATTAACTTACCTTAAACTAGTGTGGGATCTATAAATGTGTTTATGTTTGAGCAAAATAAATGTTCAGTGAAAATGCAGGTGTTGCGAATAATATGAGGAAATTCAGTGTTTAATTTAATGTTGTTTAAGGGCCTAAGAGCCAAGCTTTTAAGAGTTGTGCATATTGGGTGCTATTGTGTGGAAATGATGAGATTTAAGTGTGGTTTAGTGTTTTAGGATGAGTTGTTGATTGGAGTGTTTTTGGAGGGCTAAATAATGTGTGGGAATATGATAAAATTATGGGGAGGTCATGTCAAAATTTGTGCAGGAATTTAATGGTTTAGATGCATTTCTAGGTGGGATGTTTAGAGAGGGTTTAAGGGTGTCAAGAAGGTGTTAAAACATGTGGGAAAACATGTGAAATGATTAGAAAAAAATTGGGTTCAATTTGGAGTTCAAAATGAGAAGAAAAACACTTTGAAAATTGCCCTCTGTTGTGGACCGCCCCTAGGGACCGCCCCTGTGGGGAGGTCCATACCAGAAAAAAAAAAAAAAAATTTCGTCGGGGCCTCTGTCGTGGACCGCCCCTAGGTACCCCGCCCCGTGGGAGGTCCGGGCAAAAAAAAAAAAAAAAAATCGTCGGAGCCTCTGTCATGGACCGCCCCTAGGGACCGCCCTGTGGGGAGGTCCGGACCAGAAACAAAAAAAAAATAAATAATAATAAAAAAAATTAAATTTAAGTAAGGTAATGAGGCTTATGTAGTAAACCCTAGTGTGTATTATGAGGATAATTAAGTGTAAGTTTTAGGGTGAAAACTCGTTGTGTAAACATGTAAACCACTTAGTAAACCGAGAGTTCATGAAAGGTAATTAACCGACGTTATTAATTATGTATAGGAACTACCTTCGGTGGAACTCGAACTCAACAAGGACCGAGGTATGGTTTTCTTGCAACCTGTGTCCTACCGGATTACACCGGCTTGTATGCCAATGTGTTTTTCTGTGTGTTTGCCACCTTGCAAGATAAAACATGAAATGAGTTTACAGTAATTCATTATTGTGGCGTAATTAATTCCGATACCGCTTAACTTTAGTTATGTGTTAAATAATAGTTAACCGACTTTAGATTCACATAAGGGATCGGTATTCGGAATAAACGTCCCAACCCATGGGAACGTTCTAACTACGGCTATGTGCGTTAGTGTATGTTGTTATTATGAGTGATGTATGTGACTTGTTGGATATGTTGTTGTTGTTATTGGATACAGTTATTCATGTTTGTTAAAAAGGGATATTACTCCCCATATGTGTCTAACCGAGTTAGTAACACTATGTGATGTATGTATGTGGTAAGTTCCATAAGGGAACCTCTAACTAATAAGTATATGTTATGTATGGAGAGGAATCCGGTTGTTCCGGTCGCGCGTGTTGTTTGGAGTTAATACATATATGAGAATTAACTCCCATCTTGTTATGTTAGGGTTGTTTTCCTTCATTGGATTTCGACCTCCCACTAGCTTAGCCAAAGCTTACCTACCCGACCTCCACATCGGGCTAGGAGGGAAATTATGTATAATGTTGGTAGGGTGTCGATGCCTAAGTTCGCTTCGACTCCCTCTTTGTTATGTTACGGTTGTTCTTCCTCCTGGAATTATAACCACCCACAAGCTTAACCAAGGCTTACCTACCTCATCACTATTGGAGTTAGGGGGAAATTATGTATGTTGTGATCGGTCCTATATGAGGCCACCACTCAAGTAAAGGAAATGTATGTATGTTGTGCTCGGGCTTATATTACCCGGCATTCCCTAAGTAAAGTTATATCCTCTCATAAAAATATGAGTCAAATTGGGCATGCCAAAATACTAAATAGTAAAATAGATAGAATGATGTAAAATTTGAGTTTTTTTATAAACAAATATATTTTATTTTTGAAATCAATTTATCATATAAAATTCATTTTCAAAGATGAGTTTTCGATGAGACAACCCTATTTCTACTTATTTTCTCAATGAGAATTTTCATTGTCTACACTATCCAGTGCAATGGCCTATATCACAGCAGAAAGAATTACCTGTTATGACTTTGGTTTCAGGAATTGATTGTGAAGAACAAGATGGTCAAAGACCGGATGAAAAAGAAGGAATGAGGCACCATCAAGAACCTAATTAGATCTTTTGATAACGTACAATGGAATGAAAAAGTGAACCTTTGAACACTTCCTGACCTTTTTATGACAAATTTTTAACGCCTCATAATTTGGTTTAGAGATATAGAAAGGGGAAGATCCCCCTAAAAATTAGAGTAGCTTGGAAAATGAACTAGTAGATGGATCCTAGGTTATGTAAGATGTATTACAAGTTTATATAAAAAAAACACATAACATGCATAATTATATTCATCTTCATCGTATCACTTGCCACTAAGCTTAGCCTTTGTGTGGGACCTCAAATACAGCCACTGATGTGAAATTCTGCAACCAAAGAAACCCAGCATGGAACTTTTCAGTAGTTAGCATTCTTACAAAACCAGTCAGAGGGGAGCACACAATGATATTTTTATGATGAAAAACATTTACTTTGACTAAAGAAATTCTAGAGGGCATGCTTGTGCATAACACATGTATGCAATCCCAGGAAAGCAACCTATCTATATTTGGTAATGGCAAATTCGATTGTGAATCATATCAATTTCAAAACAAATAATAGATCATTACTGTTGATATGTAGACATATACATATAGCTAAAATAAATAGTTAAACTTTGTCAAAACACATATACATGACACATTTTATTTTAAGAACTAAATTTTAGATAATAGTTAAACTTGTCAAAACACATATACATGACACATTTTATTTTAAAGAACTAAATTTTAGATAAATAATGGTACAAATTTTTTTCATTTAAAAAGAAATTATAAAATTGATGCCACGTCCAGTCAGCAGCCCTTGTGGCTTCCACCTCGTGAAGTCGCTGATATGCAACACACGGCGTGGTAGTAGTGGATAGTTTCGAATGGTTGTTTGGCTTAGAATTTCATCTTTAGAGAGATAATTCACAATGATGATGTTTATATTGTTTTACAATTTCTCAGATTTTCCGAACCTTCTTTAGGCAAATATGTGAAGGAATATTTCCACAGACTGATGTGAAGTTGAGCCTAGTATTAGGTGGAGAAGTAGAGTTTAATACCTGTTACAAGAATTGTCACCAGGCCTAGTTTCCGCATGGGGGCATTATCATCCTGGGTAAGTTCTTTTTCTTGTCCATCGAGCCGGATCTGAGAAAGTTGAAAACATACTCTAGTTAATACGATGTCTCAGCAGGTTTAATTCTAAGAAATTAACAAGAGTTATAAATAAAGAATCCTTTCAAAAGAACTGATCTGAACATATCATAAGATAACAGCTGACCTTACAGGATAGAGTCACACACAGTAAGCAAAGAGCACATCGGTCAAGGAGATCAAAAATAACCGAATACAGTAGAAAATTATAAAATGTATATAAGCATCCTATTGAGCACTCTCCATTTACACAATCTGGTATATACATGAAAGCAAATTTCCACAAAACTATCCCATTATCCACGTTTACGGTATTAAGAAAAGGATATCGGTTGGTAAATCCACCATCATCAACACTTTTCTGGTATCCAACAGGTGGACAGCAACATTTTCGCTGTTGAGAGAAAACTCAACATTTTCATCAAATAGTAAATCTAATGATATATGGGACCCTATCACTCAAAAATCCAAGATTCAGCTTCCGGTCACCAACTTTCACTGAGATCAACACAGGTTGCTCAGCCTGTTAGGTGATCCTAGGGCTGCCTGAAACAAGCAGTTGTAAAAGTAAAATCATAAAATGACCAAGCTAAATGAGTAGAAAAATATACGATTTACAAAACTTGAGGCATACATGAGTTAAGCGAATAAAAGCACCAGCGGGAACCACCACCTCATACGGCTTGCTACCTTCACTTCAATAGCTGCAGAAAAAAATGTTGGAGAATACATAGAACAGCACCCATCAGATTATAAAAAAATCAATAAAGTGAGCCAGATAAACAAATAGGAAAATTAAGTCCGGAGAAGACGCATAATCTCACCCCAGAATCCATCGTAGCTAGGTTTTTGAAGGGATCCGGGAGAGAATGGGAGATGGCGCAGAGAGGTCGGGTAAGAGATTGACAGACCTCACAGAATGGGCTCCAAATTTGCAGGGAAACCGAACAAAATATAATTGGGACTGGATACAGCAACAAGGGAGCCAATCCGAAGTTATGTACCTCGGAACATGCCCCGTATTCAAACAGTGTGCCCGAAACAAACTTGTACAAAAATATCCATCATAACCAAACCAGACACGAAACCGTCGGTTCAAAATTCGTAAAGCAAAGCACAGATCATAAAAACAAAGAACAGAGTGCCGACCGCTGTCGCCGCCACGGCTCATCCGGCGGCCACAGGATTCCAAGAGCGAGTAGAGGGGGAGAGGAAGAGGAAGAGAACCTCAATTTTGGAGATTCAAAGAACCAACCACACGCACCAACGTCGAAAGGAGAGTACGTTGCCGCCGACAGTTGCGAAAAACGTAGTAGAAAGGGCGAGAAAGGAATGAGATTCACAGGAATAAGCTTCACATGTAAGAATAATCCCAGATGAAGTAACCTCAGAATGGCTTCTGAACATGGACCGAGCTAGGGTTGGCTTTAAATGATATCGAGGAACCCGAGATAATCGCTGCATCTGGCTTTTTTGTGGTAATTTTGTGGCTGTTTTAGTCTGATTGTTTTAGTTATCTGTTTTATGATAGTTTTACTAGTTGTTTTTGTGTTGGTTGTTTTGGGCTGGTTGTTTTGTGGCTGTTTTTGAAAACTAATGTTCGGCAGACGCGGTTTCGTTAGACTGTTTTGAATAGTTAGTTTTGTGCGGTGCGTTTACCGTTTTTGGTGTTATAATTAAAAATTTTATAAAGTTAAAATATATGTAGATATTTATTATAGCCTTTAATAATTATTATTCTTTATTAATATTTTAGTGACAATTAATTTATAATATGTATTAATACTTAGATTATTTTAATTTTTAATGGAAAATAATCATGAAATGAAAAAACAATTCTTTTTAATAATAAAATAATTGACTGAGCGAATATATATATCTATATATCTATTATATATATATATATATATATATATTAACCGGGCAATTTTGACCCAACCCGAAACCCAACCCGAACCCAACCCATACTTTTGCGGGTTAGGGTCTTGATTATTGACCCATCCATTTTTTGGGTTGGGTTAAGGTAATGAGCTAATTTTGTGGGTTGGGTTAGGGTAGAGATCTAAACCCATGACCCAACGAAACCCGAAATATATTTGTTAATAATAAAAATAAAATATTAATTCACATATATGTATTATTTTCAGATCAAACTATACCTTAGCCTTAAGCCCAAGTGCAGTTGGACTATCCAACATTTAATAATATCATACAATCTTAACTAAACAGACGGTCGAACCTGTTGCATGTCAAACAAAGGGTCCAACTAGACCTTAAGATAATGTTAAAAACCCTAATGCTCTCGTCTTTCTACTCACATCCTTCTTTCTTCTCTACAATGTTCTTCATGTCTATGTCGCTCATCATCTCTGCCCAAGGTTTGTTTTTCTTATTCTCACTGCCATTACGTTCTTGTGACATAGGTATGTTTAGATTACTAGAAGTGTGAACAAAAGTAGGTAATATTACTTTTTTTGTGAGTAGGATCTTTTATAGACCTATTAGTGAATTCTGAGGCTAGCAATACAAATAGCATGTTGCATAAAAGTTCATCAACTGTTGGTAACGATTATATGTGTGATTGTACTTTTCTAAGGCATGAACCCTCAGTTTAAATAGGAGTAATTATTTTAAAACTCGATCATAGTTGAGGCTTTGAGTGTCAATTTATAACTATTTCTAACTTTACAAATTTATCTTTAATGTATTTCTCTAATGCGAAACGAAGATTTTTATTTTTGTTCCCCTTTTGATTAAGGGTACTAGGATCATGTGCATATCTAGATAGGATTCCTCCCCAACAGTGGTAGAGCTTTATTCTCATATTGATAAAAATAACTAATGGAAAAAGTACTTCTTTCATGAAATTGGTGCAGTACTTTAGATTCTTCATATAACATGGAATTCGTTTACAGTTTGGTCGATCAAGCAAGATTATCTCTCTTCTTTTGGTTTCATCCTAATTGTTGCCAGCTAGCACTTGAGGTTTATGAATGTTTTTTTTATTAATTTCTACTCCCATCCATCTAAATTGTTGTATGCATAAAAAATGGGTTGGGTTAGGGTTGAAGCATTTTAAACGGGTTGGGTTAGGGTCATGATTCTCTAACCCTCCATTTTTGGGTTGGGTTTGGGTTGATGATATTTTTAAATGGTTTGGTAAGGGTTGATACCAACCCGACCCATCACTTATTATTTTATTATTATATATTGTTTAATTGTTGATAAAATATTTATTTTAAACATATATTTGTAGTTAAAACATTATATTTTATTCATTAAATATTACTTAATGAAATTCAAAAACAAATTTAAATTTAATACTAATATGTCAAGAATAAAAATAACGTATATTAGCATATAAAATTATTCTTTATTAAGCACGGTATAAAACATATAATAACTTTGATGTACTGACAAACCATAATAGTTTGTACAAACAGTTTTGTAATTAATCATTACTTAGCAAGTTGAATACTTATAATTGATATTTCTGAAATATACTACAATATTTTGTACTCTAATAATTTTGATATAATTGAAAGTTTACATCGTAATTTTTATTAGTTTGCTCTTTTCCTTGTAGAATATTTTATTAGAATTGATAGATAGTAATAGTTTTAAGAGACTATTTATATGTATCTGAATAAACAATTTAGAAAAACACTACTAGTTTAAAACTATTGTTCTATATTATTTTCATTAATTATAATTTAGTATACCAATCTTTATAAAAAAACTAAAAATAAAAAAGGGAAAATAAACTAATTTATAATATATTAATCTATATATTTAATTTTAATTTAATTTTGTGTCAAATTTAATATATAATATCATTTTTAAAATATAATTATAAATATTGAAAATTTAATTATTTTATTAAAAATAATTTTAAATATTAATTAATATTATTAAAATATTCTCGCCCCCTTAATTACAGTTTTCTGGCTCCGTCTCTGTTTACGGTATTCATTCTCTTTGCACCATAATTGTTGGTTGTTTTTGTTGTAGTTTTGTGCTGGTATATTTGTGCTATTTTGAAAATTGTTGTTCGGTGATGGCGGTTTGACATTTTTTGTCACAAATGCCAAACTCAAAAGTGCCACATTTATACCACATATATACCATGCCCGAACGCAGCCAATACATCTCTATTCTAGGAGGGTAAAGTGTAAAAGACTTTCATGATCCACATAAATTATTTGAGCGTGTTATTAATCATATTTGACCCCCACCCATATCAAATGTTCCGTCATAAAAAGGCCTAATTTTATTGAACTCGTACACTTAGTCCAGTTTCTATCTTGTGTTGTCAGAATTTAATTTTTTTTAAACATAATTAGCCTTCCTTCATAATATTATATATATACACCTTCACCCTTCACTATCTCTCCACCCCATTTTAAATTCTTAAAACTCTCTTTCTAGAATTCTCTCTGACATCTCTCTATAATTGGAGCACGATCGACAGTCTGAGTTTCTCAAGATGCAACTCAGATCTACGGAATCAGGTTTTTTCTTTCATATAATTTATAGTTTTTAGTAGAATTACACGCATAATAGGACCAAAAAAAATAGCAACAAAAATCCGGAAACAAAAGCCCCCGGCGATGCCATCGAAGAGGAGTGAGCGCTGACGCAGGGGGGCACGACGCCCGCCCGCCCATTCTAGCTGGCGAAGACGTGGGCCATTCCTACCCCCCGGCGACGACAACGGCTTCGGCTGGTATTGACTAACTTTAAACACATTTTAACTAACACTGAACCTAATATAGCAGATAATGGGTAAGGGTAAGGTGTTGTTTGGTTTTGTTTGGGGGTACTGGTTACTTGATGGGACTCCGGTCCCTGGAGGTCCGAGATTACGAGTTTGATCCCTAGCTTTGGTGGTCACGTTGTAACACCCCTAACTCATAAACTCAGTTAATTACAATATCGATATAATATATACAAACTTAATAGAATAACATAGCGGAAGAAATACAATAAAACTCTAACTCGGGTGCTATCGCCGTTGTAACGACCCCCGATACGGGTTAGGAGTTAGGGTCGCTACACGCCGCGTGCTATATTACCTAAGCCACGCATGGCTCTAACCAGAACGTTCAATCATAATGAAAAGTAAGCCACTTGAATAAATACCAAACGTTTACAACATTCTGAAATCAAGTATAACCATAATGACTAATGCCCGAAGGCTACAAATACAGAAGTCTTAATCAAACACAATGTCAAATAACGATGTTCCAAGATTTCATGTTCCAAAGCATAAACAGAAAGTGAAGTCTAAGAACTCCAAAGCTCATGAACTCCAGCAAATGATCAATCTGCAAATGTTAATATGTTTGTGGAAAGGAGTGAGCAACCACAGCTCAGTAAGTGTTGGAGTAAAAGTGTGTTACCACTTCTAACCCTTAGGCAGTGTACCTAATCGTTTTGTGGAATAATGGATTGGTGGGGTTGTCGTACTCTTGGGGACCTCGCTGTGGATAACTGATAGTGGATCAAAATTACCGAGAGAATTCTAGTAAACAGGTTTTATCATTTTTTAGAGAAATTGTGGTTGAAAACTTAACTAAACAAAACAGTAATAAAAACAATTAATCAAAACAGAAAAGAAATAAAAGATTGTAAAACTTTCTTTTGTTGTTTTTTAAGGAAACATCCCGTTACTCTGTTCACCTATTTTATCCAATCATATTAATATAAACTTCACCACTTTAGCAATAAACTCAGGAATCTTAATTAGTTCATTGACCTGTTCTTGTACAACAACCCTGATTAACTTAAACAACAAGCCGCAATCATTGCCCAAGTCATTATAAATTACTCGCTTTATTACCAATTCCTATTAGAGACAGATTAACCTATAGGCGAGATACGCTTCTAGTCGTTAATCCCGTTTTGACTTCCTATGTCTAGAACCTTGTCTCAGCATCGCATATTAACAAAGAGCTACAAATATCACTTTAATAATCGGCCAGAAGATTAAGGGCATTAAGAACAAAAATCAAAATATTACTAAGATAAATTATAGTGGAAAATTCACATAACACAATTATATAAAATAGGCTCGCTTCCCAACCCGGGAGGATAGTTTATTAATCACATAATTATAAATAGACATTAATAATATAAAAAGACAGAACGAAGAAAACGAACAAACAACAACACAATTGGCCGCGTCCGGGTCTACACGTCCGGACACAAACCCGGACTTGACACGTCCGGACCTGGCTGGGTCAGACGCAAGTCCGGACGCGGCCTGTAAATGTGCAGGTCGTCTTGTTAGTCTGGAAATCGGGAAAATCAACTGCGTAAGGGTAAATTGCTTAAGGAAAGGATAATCTATGGAGTATAGATAGTGTATATAGATAGTATTTGTGCAGAGGAAGAAGCACTTAAGTTCTCTGTGCCTCTGCGTGAAAATGGAGAATGGAGATGAACGTGGTAGTCGTGGTGGTCTTTGGATTTGAAGAAGGGATGATTTTGAATGAAGAGAATGTTGGTCTATTTATACCAGAAGAGAATGAATGGGAACAGAATATAGGTAGGTGTGGTAGGTGGTGTGGACGGTGAATGTGAAAGAGAGCTGGAGTTTTTCGTCAATGGCGGTGCCTAATTAGGCACCGTCTTCACCGTCTGTGGAAATTCTTGGTTTGGGTCGTTTTTACACACGTCCGGACCAAGCTCACCCGGACGTGAGACGTCCGAACCTGCGTCCGGGTCTGTTGACCCGGACATGTGTATTTTTCTCTCGTCTTGTCTTGCAACTTCAACTGGCTCTAGATTCTTCGTTAGAGCTCCGTTTTACTCGCCGTTTGTTGCGTTGCGAAGCTTGTGAAGTAAACTATGTGTTTCCAAGACTTTTTACTGCATTTGACACATAAAATGTATCAGTTATCATCAAAACATATATCTAAGGAAAAACAAATGATAAGGGAGAAATGCGACATGAATTGCTATAAAAATATGAAGAATTATAGCCCTAAAATAGATGTATTTCTCACTTATCTAACTTCCTCACACTTAGCTTTTGCTTGTCCTCAAGCAAATAGAGAATAAATCTATCTCTAAGGCCATAGTGTTGAACCTCAGGATTAAACAGATGCAAAAAAGGAAGCAAGCAAAGTGACAATCAAAGAATAGTTCTGCTCCCGGTTGTAGTTTTTTGCAATCAGTGAAAAAGAATAATTTTAAAAGCATGGAGATGTTACATTACAAATTCTGAATATAGATTATCTTGGGATCTTCCCACCATTTCTTTCCTTTAACCTTTGGATGACAAGGGGTGTGAAGTAACGCCTTATTCCGCGATACCTTTCAACACCACGTACTCATGATCAAAAACAAAAATTCAACTACAATTAACTCTTCTTTTTTTTCTTATGCAAAAACATTCTCCTTCAAGAGATATATACAAAACAAACGAATAATTGTGAATTTGTAGAGTTTTTCCGTAACCCAGACTTTTCTCTCTATCCCTGTAGCGGTGTTGGGCCAACTATCCCAGATCCGATACCTTAGGTAGATAGGTGTTAAGGCACCCCTAGGACTTAATAACCGGATATACGAGGCCTGCTTTTGTTAGGAAAATTTTTGATCAGCGGAGTACCTTGCTTTATCCTTTCATTCCAAAATTTCATATCATTTCCAAAATCCCAAGATAAACTAATTCAGTTTACACAATCAACTAATCCATCAAATTTTTAGTGAAAACAGATTCATTTGAATAAAATTTAATATACAAACAACCTAAAGCAGAAAGATTCTTGAGGTGGTCACCTGGCTCAACTTCAAAATTTGTGCAAAAATTTTCACCCAAGAATTCAATATTTATTAGCACTCAAAGAAGTGATTCTCTCAATGCAAGAAGACAAATAAAAACAAGTGTGGCATTAAGTGCAACTGGCATATTTTCGGGGAAAGTTCTACTTCCTCACACTTAACAGGAGCAATGTCCTCATTGTTCGAAAATAAAATCAAGAAAAGACCTTTCAAAATATGCCAGACTCATGAAGAATTTCATTCAGGACAATCATGGACTGATATAAACATAATCATTAAGCATGATAGACTGAACACAAATATTTAAAAATAAAGAAACTAAAACTCCCCTGATATCGTAGATTGGGAGGAAGGTTCCCTTCCTCACACTTAAGTTTGAACAATGGGGGTAGTAGCGTTCCTCACACTTGCGTTCAAGCAAGTGTCCAGCCTTGGAGATAATCAAATACCATGATAGAAGTTTCACCTGCACACACTCACAACTACCAAAAAATAAACGCTGAAAAGTGTTGCATTAAAGCACAAACACCATTGCCACTCCTATATAAAAGAAAAACAAAAATAAAAATATAAACAAAAATAATATAAAACCATATGCTCCCTTCGGTATTTTAGATTTTTTTTTACACATGTCCGACCCTACGTCCGGGTCAGGTGGGTCGGACGTGTTTTATTTGCCCGTGTCCGGGTCTAGTGGTGCGGACTCAGACCCGGACGCGTTGTAATATAGTTTTTTTTTTAAAATACACATGTCCGGGTCTATTGGTACGGACGCAGACCCGGACACATTAAAATAGATTTTTTGTTTTTTTTTAACAAAAAACACATGTCCGGGTCTGCTGGTACGGACGCAGACCCGGACACTTTAAAACAATAATTTTTTTATAAGAAAATACACTCGTTAAAATATATATATATTTTATAGAACTACACACGTCCGGACTTACGTCCGGATCCGGACGTGTTGAACCTTTGCACGTGTCCGAATCAACTAGTCCGGACGTAGATCCGGACACGTTGTAATTTTTTTTTTGTAAAATAACATAGGATAATAAGAAATATAAAATATATAAAATAAAAATAATAGGATAATAAAATTTAACCATTGGGTTGCCTCCCAGTAAGCTGCCCGTATTTTTAGTCTTTGGCTAGACTCCCACTTCGTTATCCTGGATCAAAAATAAAAGTAGACAATACCTTTGCCAGGAAAACGAAGTTAGCAGTAATTAAAAGCAAACCACCTGGATCAAAACAAAACGTTACTTCGACAAATAAAATAGGAAAATGCATACTCCACGAAACCTGGTGTTTGAGGAGGTATTGCTGGTAACGTAGTTTTAATAGGAGACCAGGTGTGATTGGCTTTGTTTCCTCAAATTGGAGGATGTAAACATCCTCCTCTTGTTGTTGAGGCTCATGGAGGCAAGGTGGGGGTTGATGAGGGACTGGTGGTAGTGGTGTTCCTTCCTCTGATTCGAGGATGTAGATTTCATCTCCTGGTTGGTGAGGCTCAACAGGATAATCCTCTTCTAGCTCGCGGACCGGTTCAGACAAAATATCTTCAATTTTACTTGCTCCTCTTGTGCTGGGGATGGAATGGAGGAGTGCGACATTCCAGCCTAATCAGCCCACATGTGTGATATTGTCCGCTTTGGCACGCAGGCTGCACGGATTTGTTCCTGGGGTTTCCTAGCCCCAAAACGCGTCACACAAGGAAGAGGTATCCATGCACCTATAAGGCACACTTCGTTCTCCTCTCCAACCGATGTGGGAGGTAAACCTCAAGGGTATTACACTCCACCCCCCTTGGGAGCCCAGCGCCCTTTGCGGGCCACACTGGCACACCGACCTGGGTCTGGCTCTGATACCATCTGTGACGCGTTTTGGGGCTAGGAAACCCCAGGAACAAATCCGTGCGACCTGCGTGCCAAAGCGGACAATATCACACATGTGGGCTAATTAGGCTGGAATGTCACATATGGTATCAGAGCCAGACCTAGGTCGGTGTGCCAGTGTGGCCCACGAGGGCACTGGGCTCCCAAGGGGGGTGGAGTGTAATACCCTTGAGGTTTACCTCCAACATCGATTGGAGGGGAAACGAACCACTCCTTATAAGGGTGGGGATACTCTTCTTGTTGTGAGGCCTTTTGGGGCTAGGAAACCCCAAGAACAAAACCGTGCGGCCTGCGTGCCAGAGCGAACAATATCTCAACAGTGGGATACTGGGATGTTACAAGGAGAATTGTAACTCTTAGACATTTGCTCCAACTCGGCGTCGGAGAAAAATGTCCTGATAAGTTCCTTAATCTCCTCATCAGAACTCGTAGCTTCAGGAATATCTGGCTTGAGTCGACCTTCACTCCTTGGATTTACCACTGGAATTTCTTCTAGCGGCTCGTCCATACTTGGGAGGAATTCGTCTGGCCTCTGTGTAGATTGTTGCTTGTTCTGATTGAAGTAGTAATATCCCAATTGAGCTTCTTTATACTGTGCATTAGCCTGGTCAACTTCCCACCAATACCTCTCGATTTGATTGTTGAGGTGGTTGATAATCCTTGACCAACCTTTGATATGAGGATATCTCCTTTTGCATTTGTGTCCATTCCAAATCGATCAAGAATCTTCTCACCTCATCGTAACCGCTCTCCATAATCAGTAACTAGCCTACAAAAACAAAAATAAAAATACCAAGTAGAATAGAACTAAAAATAGAAAAGAAACACAAGAACAAAATTAATTAAATAGAATAACAAAGAAGAAATAAAACAGAGATACAAGAAATATTTTTTTGTAAGTAAAATTAAATAAAGCGAAAATAAAAAAATAAAATAAATACATAAATCTCAATAAAATTTAAAAACTATCAATTAACCGTGCCGGAGGTCCCCGGCAACGGTGCCAAAAACTTGTTGGAGTAAAAGTGTGTTACCACTTCTACCACTTAGGCAGTGTACATAATCGTCTTGCGGAATAGTGGATTTGTGGGGTTGTCGTACTCTTGGGGACCTCGTTGTGGATAACTGATAGTGGATCAAAATTACCGAAAATTCTAGTAAACAGGTTTTATCATTTTTTAGAGAAATTGTGGTTGAAAACTTAACTAAACAAAACAGTAATAAAAACAATTAATCAAAACAGAAAAGAAATAAAAGATTGTAAAACTTTCTTTTTGTTGTTTTTAAGGAAGCATCCCGGGTTACTCTGCTCACCTATTTTATCCAATCATATTAATATAAACTTCACCACTTTAGCAATAAACTCAGGAATCTTAATTAGTTCATTGACCTCTTCTTGTACAACAAACCCTGATTAACTTAAACAACAAGCCGCAATCATTGCCCAAGTCATTATAAATTACTCGCTTTATTACCAATTCCTATTGGAGACAGATTAACCTATAGGCGAGATACGCTTCTAGTCGTTAATCCGTTTTGACTTCCTATGTCTAGAACCTTGTCTCAGCATCGCATATTAACAAAGAGCTACAAATATCACTTTAATAATCGGCCAGAAGATTAAAGCGCATTAAGAACAAAAATCAAAATATTACTAAGATAAATTATAGTGGAAAATTCACATAACACAATTATATAAATAGGCTCGCTTCCCAACCCGGGAGGATACTTTATTAATCACACATAATTATAAATAGACATTAATAATAAGATAAAAAGACAGAACGAAGAAAAACGAACAAACAGACAACAATTGGCCGCGTCTGGGTCTACACGTCCGGACCTGGCTGGGTCGGACGCAAGTCCGGACGCGGCCTGTAAATGTGCAGGTCGTCTACTTCGTCTGGAAATCGGGAAAATCAACTGCGTAGGGTAAATTGCTTAAGAAAGGATAATATATAGAGTATAGATAGTGTATATAGATAGTATTTGTGCAGAGGAAGAAGAACTTGAAGTTCTCTGTGCCTCTGCGTGAAAATGAAGAATGGAGATGAACGTGGTGGTCGTGGTGGTCTTTGGATTTGAAGAAGGGATGATTTTGAATGAAGAGAACGTTGGTCTATTTATAGCAGAAGAGAATGAATGGGAACAAAATATAGGTAGGTGTGGTAGGTGGTGTGGACGGTGAATGTGAAAGAGGGCTGGAGTTTTTCGTCAATGGCGGTGCCTAATTAGGCACCGTCTTCACCCGTCTATTGAAATTCTCGGTTTGGGTCGTTTTTACACACGTCCGGACCTATGTCCGGACCAAGCTCACCTGAACGTGAGACGTCCGAACCTGTGTCCGGGTCTATTGACCCGGACATGTGTATTTTTCTCTCGTCTTGTCCTACAACTTCAATTGGCTCTAGATTTTTCGTTAGAGCTCCGTTTTACTCGCCGTTTTTGCGTTGTGAAGCTTGTGAAGTAAACTATGTGTTTCCAAGACTTTTTACTGCATTTGACACATAAAATGTATCAGTTCTCATCAAAACATAAATCTAAGGAAAAACATATGATATAGGAGAAATACGACATGAATTGCTATGAAAATAAGAAGAATTATAGCCCTTAAAATAGATGTATTTCTCACTTATCAGTAAGCAGCGACCATCAGCAATGAGGTCGCTCAAAACAATTGAAATCAGAAGCAGAAGCAGATTTATGTAATGATAATGATAGTTCTCAAAACAGACAGCGGAGTATAACACCCCACTCGTTAAACCCGTAATAATCTCTCTCATAGCGTAATTAAAGTCGTCTCGCCGTGGAAGTCTAAACGATAATAATCCTCACTCGGGTGTCACATGCCATTACTCGCCATGCAAGTAATGAAGCATAAACTAAATAATAACACCAGCAATAACAAACCGCAGTGATGAACGAAATGTCTACTACACTAACCTAATTGCAACCTGGTATACATAACTAATGAGCATCTAGAATTCTTCCCAATTTACAACATACTTAATACAGCTGTAACTAAAAATTCGATAAAAATAAGGCGACGTCGTCTACCCAGAATTCCCGCGCTCCGGCTTCATATCTCGATGTTCCACCTGACAAATGCCATGGAGGCTTAGCGAAAACAACTGAGTATGCTAGGTGTGCTATTTGACCCTATCGGTCACTTTAGTCGTATTAGCCATCTTAATATTAGATTCATTTCATGCTTGTTCGGTTTACAGTTATAATAAATGCAGTAAAGAAACATGCATAAACATCGAGTATTTCAATCATCAAGTCCACTACAATCCTCTAGTAACCATTACACAATATAACCACAGTCAATGTGTAACAACCACCATTATATGAACCCTAGATGGAACCCTAAATGCTAGAAGTTCATTAGAAACCCTAATTCCCAGAAAACGCCCGGTAAACCTTAATTTCCCGGGATTCTTGAAACTCCCGGAAATGACTGAAACCCTAAGGAACTGATGGTGGCTACTAACCTTGTGAGGTGTGTTTTAGACTTTGGAGGATGTTTAGAGGTGAAATACAACCTAATACCTTATTTTACAATGTAGGACAATTTAGTTACACTTTCAGTATTTTGGTGATTTCGGGTAAACTGAGCTCAAGGAAAGCTTCAAGAGTGGCCATAGGAAATTTCTTTCACATGAGTACCCACCTAGTATTTATCTGCACATAAAGTTAGCCTTATTAGCCGTGAAAGACTCAGCCAAACAAGGCCTAAGGGGGTGGCCGATTTTCAAGCTATTCCACCTCCTTACTATTCACTATTTTTGTCTTATCTTCATTATTATCAAGGCCACTTGTCCCTCTTCATTAAATGAGGCCTGTTGCATGTGGATGGCTAAGATTATATTTAAGCTAAGTGTCTCTCATCTAAAGAACTTATAAGGATAAGGCTTATCATGTTAATTATTACACTTAATTAATGAAGTAAAATTAATCTCTTAAGACTCCTCATTCACGCCACCTATAAGAGAGGATGATATTCTGATTTCCTTGCCTTTTTTTACACACCCACATGCCACCAGGAGGCCATAGAAGCTCATAGAAGACAACACCCACCATTAGAGAAGGAAATTCAAGCTAAAAATCAAAGAAAAACAATGTTTCAAGGAGGGGAAAGTAGCTGGTGATCTTGGGTGAATTGTTTGGGGGATGAACTTGACTCAATTAACTAAGGAACTTTTAAGGACATGGCTAGAATGGCAAGAAGATTCCAGGTATGAACTATGCACACCAATTCTTTCTTTAAACCTTGTTTTTGAGCTTTAACTTTTGATATTAGTATATTACGAACCATAGATTATCTTGAGCTGAAATTTTGACCATGTTCTTATATTGATAACAATATACTATGCTAAAACAATTAGGCAAAAACCTTTGGGAAGTAGGATAATTTCTAGGAGACTTTAAGAGAGGAAAAATATGTTTTAAGACCCATAGAGTGATTTTGATGGGATTTTGCTTTGTTTGGTGTGTTATTTTACGTATATGAACTCATAATAATTGATTCTAGGTGGTGGGAACCCGTGTTTAGACATAAAAATACTGGGTAAAGATGGTAGGGCTTAAAAGGTGCTTTAAGACTTGAGACTTGGTTAAATAGGTTCCCGAATTCATTTGGATTTGACATTTTGGGAGTGATCTTGTTTCTAGACATTTAGCTTATGTTAGAAAAATCAAAGAAAATTATAATTGGGAAGTTAGTCAAACCCTAGTCAACTCTTAAGACCTAAAAATGTGCTTTAAGCCCTCTAGTGAAACCGATGGGAATTTGTTGGTTTAGTTGAGTTATTTATGCTAGTTAGGTCTAGTATGACTTATCTTAGGTGGCGGAGTTCGTGTTTAACCATAGGGAATGATAGAAAACAATGGTAGGGGTAAAAAGGTGCTTTAAGCCATGGGAATTGGTTAGATAGGTTCCCGAAATTAATTTGAGATGATTTTGGGGAGAATCTTGGACTATAATATTAGAGTCATGGTCAAAAAATTAAGAAAAGTTAATCTTTGGAAGTCGATTAAATTTCAAACAAGTTTTAAGGTTCAAAAGTGTGCTTTAAGCCTTTCTAAGTGATTATATGTGTTGGTTGATGTTTCTACTTGTTTCCATGGTGTTATTAGCCTATAAATGGATTATGTACGAAATTATAGGTGGTGGTTATGTTTAAAAATAACTCAATGAGGTTAAAAATGTGCTTTAAGGCTTATGTTGGTGAATTGGTTCTGAGGACTTATTATTTAAGGCTATGGTTAGCCTGGTCTATGGTTTGCCCCACTACTTATTCTAAATCATTATTGATTTATCAATCGGGTTCTGTACACTTCTGTCCCATGAAAGAAGCGACCTATAATCTACTCTAATTGTTATGGTTAACATTAGGGGGTGTGCACACTTAAGGGTTATATGGTAAGGAGGTACTGTTGGTGGAACTTACTTATTGGGAGTTATCCCTTGTGGTTATTCTGAAACGTGTGGTTTACAGGTGTGGCATCGATGCAAGAAAGGTAAACTGGATGTGATGTGATTTATTGTTGTATATTCTTGTGGTTTCTGTGGGTGCTTGTAATCATAACTCAAAGAGTTTTAAGAGAAAATGAACTTTACAGGTGTGGTAGTTGTTAATCAGTTTCACTGACTTTATCTGCAACCCTTTGTGTGTTTGTATGAATTTCTGGTTGCAGGATGATTTCTATGGGGAGATGATATGGTGTGAAGATACTACATGTGATACTCTCTTTGTTCATGCCTATTATACATGTAGTAAAGAGATTCGCCTGGGTTAATAAAGTTGTGATCGAGGAGTGGATTCAAACCACACAAGGTTTTAGACATGAGGAGTATGGGAGGAGCAATTACTACTCATCAAGTTGATAGTTTTATAGAGTACACATGAGGGAATTAGATGAAAAGATGTAATATCACTTTTGTCGTCCCTTTTATCTTTTGGTTGAAAATAGTCACTAAGCGAGTTAGTAAGGGGAGGGTGAAATACCCCAAACCTTAATATGTTAATTAACTATGTAATTATAATTTTCTAAGGCTAATTAAGTCCTTAAGACCATTAGTGAAGAAACAAAACTAAAAAGAAAAATAAAACGCATAAATGTCACAAAACGTAAAAGTGTGTGTTAAATGATTATAGTGAGTATGTAACCTTAACTGAGGTCCAAAAAGGATTCCTAGGACTTATTTAGTCATTAGGAACATGTGGGGAAAATTCCCGAAGTAAACGGACCCAAATAGTGGAGGTAAAAGCACAAACGAGGCTTAAAACACGTTTTTCGAGGAAACCGAAAAACGTGACTTAAAACAGTTAAAATGGACTTGTATAAATTATAGTTGATTTTATAACTATAATTATACACTAATTTAAAGTCTAAGAATTTTTAGAAACAAAAAAAAAATATTCCGGAAACCGGACCCGGACTGTTAAAACTGACAGTTCGGGAATTAACGGGGTTATCTGCTAATGACCAAGTGCCTCTCTCACATTGTAAAAAAAAAATTCAAATCTGGTCCCCCTCTCTTGTATCCCACGTGAGAGTCCCTCTCACTCACACATCTCATTCTACTTTACTCATAAAAACAAAAAACAACAAAAAGTAAAAAGTGCTACTTACTTTATTTCCTCTCTCTCTCACACACTCTCTTTCCTCTATGCTTGTGTGGGTTACGAATTCTTCACTTCCCAGCCCCCTCTCTTGCTGTGTATATGGACTAAAAACAAAAGTAATAAAAACACAAAACATTACTTACTCTCTCTCACATTTCTCTCTCTCCCATTCTCTTCTTCTCACGATTTTTTTCCCCCCAAGCTCTCTTTCTCTGCTCCTTCTCCTACAATGGCGATTTCTTGAGCCACAAAGAGCCTCATCTTGCTCCTTCTTGTTCTACCCTCAAACCAACTCCAAATCAAAATATTTTTACACCAAAATACTCCTCTCATCTTGGGGATTATTTTCCACCTTTTAAAATCTCAAAACTCCATACTTCATTTCCATGGGTGTACCACATCTTGAAGAGAAAACCTCATGATCTTGAAGCCAATCAACTCCTTGATGGCCTAAGGTAAGAAAGAACTCAAAAATCCATTCATTCTCCTATTTATATAGTGGCCGATTTTTGGTGTGCTAAACACCCTTGTTTTCCTCTTCATTCAAGCTTGTTAAATCTTCAAGAAGTGTTGGAGCTAGCCCAAAATCCATTACCAAAAACTTCACTTTGAAGTAGAAGGTAATTCCCTCCTATGGTGTTTCAAATATTTACTAAGTTCTAGGGTTTATGGGATAATGTTCATGAACCCTCAATACTCATTGTGTTCATTTTGGCATGGTCATTAGCGTAGCAATTAATTCCGTTGAATATCGAGTGAGGAGCAAGAAGTTAAGAGAAAGAGGTTTTGAAAAGAAAAAAAAACCCAAGGTAATTAACTTACCTTAAACTAGTGTGGGATCTATAATGTGTTTATGTTTGAGCAAAATAAATGTTCAGTGAAAATGCAGGTGTTGCGAATAATATGAGGAAATTCAGTGTTTAATTTAATGTTGTTTAAGGGCCTAAGAGCCAAGCTTTTAAGAGTTGTGCATATTGGGTGCTATTGTGTGGAAATGATGAGATTTAAGTGTGGTTTAGTGTTTTAGGATGAGTTGTTGATTGGAGTGTTTTTGGAGGGCTAAATAATGTGTGGGAATATGATAAATTATGGGGAGGTCATGTCAAAATTTGTGCAGGAATTTAATGGTTTAGATGCATTTCTAGGTGGGATGTTTAGAGAGGGTTTAAGGGTGTCAAGAAGGTGTTAAAACATGTGGGAAAACATGTGAAATGATTAGAAAAAAATTGGGTTCAATTTGAGTTCAAAATGAGAAGAAAAACACTTTGAAAATTGCCCTCTGTTGTGGACCGCCCCTAGGGACCGCCCCTGTGGGGAGGTCCATACCAGAAAAAAAAAAAAAAATTTCGTCGGGGCCTCTGTCGTGGACCGCCCCTAGGACCGCCCCTGTGGGGAGGTCCGGGCAAAAAAAAAAAAAAAAAAAATCGTCGGAGCCTCTGTCATGGACCGCCCCTAGGGACCGCCCCTGTGGGGAGGTCCGGACCAGAAACAAAAAAAAAAAAAAATAAAATTAAATTTAAGTAAGGTAATGAGGCTTATGTAGTAAACCCTAGTGTGTATTATGAGGATAATTAAGTGTAAGTTTTAGGGTGAAAACTCGTTGTGTAAACATGTAAACCACTTAGTAAACCGAGAGTTCATGAAAGGTAATTAACCGACGTTATTAATTATGTATAGGAACTACCTTCGGTGGAACTCGAACTCAACAAGGACCGAGGTATGGTTTTCTTGCAACCTGTGTCCTACCGGATTACACCGGCTTGTATGCCAATGTGTTTTTCTGTGTGTTTGCCACCTTGCAAGATAAAGCATGAAAAGTTTACAGTAATTCATTATTGTGGCGTAATTAATTCCGATACCGCTTAACTTTAGTTATGTGTTAAATAATAGTTAACCGACTTTAGATTCACATAAGGGATCGGTATTCGGAATAAACGTCCCAACCCATGGGAACGTTCTAACTACGGCTATTAGTGCGTTAGTGTATGTTGTTATTATGAGTGATGTATGTGACTTGTTGGATATGTTGTTGTTGTTATTGGATACAGTTATTCATGTTTGTTAAAAAGGGATATTACTCCCCATATGTGTCTAACCGAGTTAGTAACACTATGTGATGTATGTATGTGGTAAGTTCCATAAGGGAACCTCTAACTAATAAGTATATGTTATGTATGGAGAGGAATCCGGTTGTTCCGGTCGCGCGTGTTGTTTGGGAGTTAATACATATATGAAATTAACTCCCATCTGTTATGTTAGGGTTGTTTTCCTTCATTGGATTTCGACCTCCCACTAGCTTAGCCAAAGCTTACCTACCCGACCTCCACATCGGGCTAGGAGGGAAATTATGTATAATGTTGGTAGGGTGTCGATGCCTAAGTTCGCTTCGACTCCCTCTTTGTTATGTTACGGTTGTTCTTCCTCCTGGAATTATAACACCACCCACAAGCTTAACCAAGGCTTACCTACCTCATCACTATTGGAGTTAGGGGGAAATTATGTATGTTGTGATCGGTCCTATATGAGGCCGCCACTCAAGTAAAGGAAATGTATGTATGTTGTGCTCGGGCTTATATTACCCCGGCATTCCCTAAGTAAAGTTATATCCTCTCAGAGGAGAGAAATTAAGTTGAGTATGTTATAAAGTGAAGTGTGTTGTTATTGAGTGTGTGTGCTAATTTGTGTTTGTGCCCTATTAATGGATGTTTGCTTATAAGCATGATACGTGTGAGTTTGTGCATGTTTGAAATAAATCAACCGCATGCTAAGACGACAAATAGTTGTGCGTGGCCCGGTAGCATGCGGGCTGCGGGATTACCATACCAGCAAAGGTGCTGACCCCCTTTGGGGGCTCCCATACTTTTCAGGTACAAGGAACTGGAAGCCGTTCGAGAGTAGGACGGGGCAGTGTTGTATGTGGTAGTCATGAGAATGGTGGATGTATTATAGGTGTAGTAAGACCGAAAATGTATCGGCGTTAGTTGGTAATTACTCGGTACAGCTGTAATGTAAGTGTATAATGACTGTTGGACATGGAACGGGATTTATGTGTAGTCGCTCGGGAATTTAGTCCATCAGACCGGTACAATGTATGTATGTTAGCCTTGTTAGCCACGTGGGTGGCTAACGGCGTGTAACACCAAAGAGTTGAGTGATGTTGTGAGTTATGAACTCCGCTGCGATATGTTGTAAGTGTGTTGTTAGTAGTTGGGGTGTTACAAAAAGTGGTATCAGAGCGAAGTATCGCTCTGATGACTGAAATACCGAGCTTAGGAAGTACCGAGTTAAGAGTTTAGTGCCTTGGGTTAAGGGTTGAGTGATAGCGTGAGGAGTACGCTAGTTAGGGAAATACCAGTGTACTGGATACCTACAATATCCATCCCGCCCTCCACAAACCCTATTTTATAACTTGGAAGAACGCCAGAGAGATGGGAGTCATCTCTTACTCGGGAAAACCCGATCTGGCAGTTGATAATTACCTCTGTAAGTATGGAGAACCTGTCATACGGTAGATTCCGAAAGGTGTGAATCCCGAAGACGGTTCCATTGAACAATGTTTGCCGCTTTTAGCGAAAAGTGAAGAATCTTATGCTTAAAGAATGGAATTTCCAGCACCCTGGGTCGACATGCGAAGCAGTCGAGGACAACCAGCTTGCAAGCAATAACGTGCAACAGTGGTTGAAGTGAAGTAGTAGAACCCGAGACGAGTGTCTACGGGACTACAATGTTAACTAATACACCAACGATATACCAACCGATTAAGGAACTACACACAGTACGAGGAGGATACAAAACTAAGGAAAAGGGGTCTCCCAGAATGGGAAACACCCTAGTCAATGGTTATCATGTGAAGACAGTGAGAAGTACCCAGAGGATTCATTGTTAGATTGTAAGATCAAGTAAGGGCCAACAAGGCCACTGATGTTAGTGCGGATGAAAGCGATACCGCAACCGGTGTGTGAACCGAACATAACCAGTAACATGGCGCACTTGCCATGGCAAGTGCTGCTACAACAAGGTTGTGTGGGAGATTTTTTTAACAACTACCGGTACTTAGTAAAGTACCATGAAGTTAAGTGAGATCATCATAACTGTGGGAGGGCTTAGCAGCCTGACCTCTGTAATTGGAAATACACCAGTCAGCAAGAAGCTAGACTTGGATAAGGCTTGAAACGTTGTGAAACCAGGAGAAAATTTTCTTTCAACTTAAATTCATTTTCAAAACCGTTTTCAAAACCAAAATTTTCTTTCAAACCCCTTTTGTTTCCAACCTTCTTTTAAACCAAACCAGAAGACCTACACCGGCCTCAGTGCCATTTGGTAGGTAAGTTTTACCCAGTTACTTTTATTAACCGGATGGAAACCGGTAAACCCAAGGGTAACAACCCGAGGGAATGGATTGAGTTCGTCATAGCACAACAGTGGATATATTTCCCTTGATTAAGTTCGGGAAGCATGGAATGCATATTATCATAAGATAATATAAGAGGAGTTGACAACAGAATACTTCACCTAGGCGTGTGACGGACACTACGAGTGTACCAACTGAAATGTGGGACGACCGCACTCCGATAGGAGCTTGTGGGCCTGACAGACCTATTTATGGTTGGTTGGGCAAGTAGCAATGTATCGGCAGGAGGTACCCCACGTATGTATACGAGTGGAGTCTGGAACACGGGAAGTAGTCGACTCCATACTACGGTCCGAAGTAAAAGTCAAGCAAGAGCAATGGATTACCAAGTATGGTTGAAGTAAAGGAAACCAATCAAGTTAAGAAGACTAAAGGAATTAGTAAGTTTATTTTAAGGAAATCTTAAAGGTGAACTAGTGCGAAGTGCACTGGTTAGTAAGTAAAGACATGGCATATTTCTTAAGGATCTATGGATGATGAACACAAGCTGGAGTAAGTACCCAGCCTAAATATGGCGAGGCAGATGCCTACTATGATACGTTAATGTGCAATGATCGGGATGAGACTCCCGAAGTGATCACTTGAACTAAGGGAATATCAATCTCACTGGAAATGACATTTAACCCAGCCAAGAACGCTGGGCGATGTAGCTAATGAAACGTACTCATAAGTGCGAGCCGGATATCATGGCAGGACCTAGTAACACCCAGGAACTATCCTTAAAATGGTGTTTGGGTCAACAATGGTTGAACGAATAACGTGGCAGAAACGCAAGGGTTGAGACTAACACCCAGTTTGAGCATAAGACGTCAGAGAAAGTCTGACATCCTTGAAGGGGCATCCCATGAAAGGAATAAATCATGGAGCCCAATACAACCTATAAACCGTGTATTATGTACGGGAAGTAAATGTGTGTGAACCTACAATGAGCAGAGCTCGAGGCCATAGGGCTTATAAGCCACAAGTAAAATGTGTTAAGGAATTTTATTGATTACGAAAGTTTATGTTATATATAAGTAAGTAAGCGGATAACGAACCACTGCTTTAAGAGTGGGGATACCTCTTGATATGGGAGACCGCAACAGCGGTAGTTATGTGAACTAAGTTCAGGGAATGTGTTAAGAGTTGACTATGTTGCTATTACCCAAGAATGATGTGAGTAGGAATAATACGAAAGGAAGTGTTTGCACCAGTTGTGGAGATCGAATGAGTAAAAAGTCAAATAGCAACCACCATAGGTGTGGGATGCTAAATGTGTAATGAACAACGCTCAAGGAGCATAAAGACTCGTAGAATAGCGTATTCAACAACCAGCCAAATAAATGGCGGAACACAGTGAAATGGCAGAAGCTAATATAATAGCGGATGCAGTGTAAGTTAATGTTATACAATGAGTAAGAGCACGGTGCGCAGTAAGCGACCGTTGCATAAGTATTGTTAAATAATAATGTGGCAAATAAGACCAGTTATGAGTGAAACTCAATGGACATACAAGTAAGTAATGATAAACAGACTGGGCAATAAGCCAGTGGTCGGTACTATGTGATAAGGAACACAGTATGAATTTCTATTGCTATCTCATAAGAGACTTACTGTCAAGAGTTTACGCCTCTGCACTCTGTATGACTGAGTGTTTTGGTATTGCGCTTGCGCGGTAATGATCAAGTGAGATAGCTAGGAAGTCTGAAAATGTTAAATGTGATAGAAGGACAAGAATTATGGTGTGATAAAACCGATGCATAAGAGAAGCACGGTAGTACCAATCAAAGGGTACTTGGTTGACATAAGTGACTACAGTAGCACGATTGTTGAATATCGGTATGGAACATACCTCAAGTGTTGGAATAACCGACAGAGTACTACACAAAAGGTAGTAGCTCAAACTTAACCGACAGTAAGTCGGAAGAAACCAAAAGTAAATATTGTAGAATACAATAGATTATCGTGGAAATGAATAGAAAGTTTTGTTAACTCACCGAATTCGCTCACGGTAAGAAATACTAACGCGTCGGTTGAGGAAAACCGTATTTACCAATGATAAAGGTGCTAATCGGGGATGCATAATACAGTAAGGAAACGTATGAGGCAAACCAAGCTCTAAATATCAAGAGTTGCGCAGCAGAAATGGTGAACCAGTGAGTCAAACGATGAATGTGAATAGTGAACATGAGTGAATGACAAACTAATGATGCCTAAAAGCCTCACAGGCCAGGATCGAAACCAGTTAAGAGTTAAAATAAACTCTAATGAGAATTCTGGTTAGGGACTAAACCGCCAATATGGCTAAGATCCTCAAACCAGAACACATTGTGTAATAAACCGCGTGGAGATAAACACTTCACGACGGTAGAATGTTCTAAACCAGTGATTAACTGAATGATTACGTGGGCGTAATCCCTTTTAAGGGGGGTAGAGCGCAGAACCACGTAGTGTCTTTACCGTACAAGTGTACGTGAACTATGATGTGCATAGCACAAAATGATTTGTTTTGATGATTGGTGTGTGTGTTACATAAAACATACACATTCATCATGGTTAATTGTGGTAATTACGCACGGAAGATGCGAATACCTTGCAATAAGTGTGTTTATTTGTGTCAACAAATATGTGTGAAAGTATAAGTATAAGGGAGTAGAAAAAAAAACTCCCGGGGAACTAAAACCCCGACAGTGTATGTTCATATGATACCAAATGTATATTGTGTATTATATTTTGATAAAAATATATATATGGATAGATGTATATATACAGTATTGTGATTTATGAAGAGGTATGACACCAACGTAGAACCTAGTGAGAATAAATTCCCTAGGTAACTTGATTCAAAATAAATCGGGAAGATGATTGATGGACAATAGTTCCACCCTTGGAGATGTAATGATTACGACTAGATGGATTAGAAGATAGAAAATGGTACATGCTTGAATTAGTGTTGGTGTTGAAATTAAAGTGGGAGGTGAAACTTGATATCATGAGATCAAGGGAAGCCGAACACAAATTGGGGTGGAGAGAGATAGTTCAACACTGATGCTGATCACATCAGGGTTGGATGATTCTTGAAACTCCCTATAAGTGGTCATAAATAATCACATCAAGAATAAGATGCAGTTAACAATAATTGGACTTGGAGTGTATGGAGCTTTCAAAGGAATTTTAAAATGGTGGTTTCAGATTTTCAATTGGTATTTTCGAGACTTCAATTAATATTTTTAAGATTCTTAGGTGGTATTTTCAAAGGAAGGACTACCTTTATGTGACCTCGAAGAGGATTTTCAACTTGTATCCTTCCAATAAATGATTTCATTATACTTAACCTCATAGAGGGTATTTTCCTACTACTTGCTCACGAGCTGAGGACGTATGAGCCTTTGTCTTAGGACGGTGACATGAGAAGTATATTTAAAGATGTATGCAATTGTTTTGATCTCCCAAAGGAACGGGGACCAGAGTGTCCATCGCGAGCGGTTCTGCGGGATCACAGTGTATATTGTACTCAACATGGGTCTCGAACCATGAAGAGATGGAAAAGGAATTTCTGGTTGATATACATGCTATGACATGTTGTGTGGTATGTGTAATAATTATTATTTTGGACCTTGAGTCCTAATGTGATTGAATTCCGAAAGTGTTATGTTGTCAAGACCTATGTGTCTAAGGATGTTGTGTTATCAAGACCACGAGTCTAAATGTTGTTATGTTACCCAGACCAAGAGTCAAAGGGATGTTATACATGTGCAAATGTTGTTAAGGTAGCCGGATCATCAAGTCCGAGATTACTATGTAAGTATGTTTATATTTATGGATGTGGATGTGTTACCCGGACCGTCAAGTCGAGGTTGTAATGTAAAGTATGTTTGTTATGGAAGTTTATGTTGCAAGTAATCCCGGTGTCCTAATTCAAATGATGCTAGGGAAGTGTGAACTTCGAGGACGAAGTTCTTTTAAGGGGGGTAGATTGAAATACCCCAAACCTTAATATGTTAATTAACTATGTAATTATAATTTTCTAAGGCTAATAAGTCCTAAGACCATTAGTGAAGAAACAAAAACTAAAAAGAAAAATAAAACGCATAAATGTCACAAAACGAAAGTGTGTGTGTTAAATGATTATAGTGAGTATGTAACCTTAACTGAGGTCCAAAAAGGATTCCTAGGACTTATTTAGTCATTAGGAACATGTGGGGAAAATTCCCGAAGTAAACGGACCCAAATAGTGGAGGTAAAAGCACAAACGAGGCTTAAAACACGTTTTTCGAGGAGGAAACCGAAAAACGTGACTTAAAACAGTTAAAATGGACTTGTATAAATTATAGTTGATTTTATAACTATAATTATACACTAATTTAAAGTCTAAGAATTTTAGAAACAAAAAAAAAATATTCCGGAAACCGGACCCGGACTGTTTAAAACTGACAATTCGGGAATAAACGGGGGTTATCTGCTAATGACCAAGTGCCTCTCTCACATTGTAAAAAAAAAATTCAAATCTGGTCCCCCTCTCTTGTATCCCACGTGAGAGTCCCTCTCACTCACACATCTCATTCTACTTTACTCATAAAAATAAAAAAAACAACAAAAAGTAAAAAGTGCTACTTACTTTATTCCTCTCTCTCACACACTCTCTTTCCTCTATGCTTGTGTGGGTTACGAATTCTTCACTTCCCCCCCCTCTCTTGCTGTGTATATGGACTAAAAACAAAAGTAATAAAAACACAAAACATTACTTACTCTCTCTCACATTTCTCTCTCTCCCATTCTCTTCTTCTCACGATTTTTTTCCCCCCAAGCTCTCTTTCTCTGCTCCTTCTCCTACAATGGCGATTTCTTGAGCCACAAAGAGCCTCATCTTGCTCCTTCTTGTTCTACCCTCAAACCAACTCCAAATCAAAATATTTTTACACCAAAATACTCCTCTCATCTGGGGATTATTTTCCACCTTTTAAAATCTCAAAACTCCATACTTCTTCCATGGTGGGTGTACCACATCTTGAAGAGAAAACCTCATGATCTTGAAGCCAATCAACTCCTTGATGGCCTAAGGTAAGAAAGAACTCAAAAATCCATTCATTCTCCTATTTATATAGTGGCCGATTTTGGTGTGCTAAACACCCTTGTTTTCCTCTTCATTCAAGCTTGTTAAATCTTCAAGAAGTGTTGGAGCTAGCCCAAAATCCATTACCAAAAACTTCACTTTGAAGTAGAAGGTAATTCCCTCCTATGGTGTTTCAAATATTACTAAGTTCTAGGGTTTATGGGATAATGTTCATGAACCCTCAATACTCATTGTGTTCATTTTGGCATGGTCATTAGCGTAGCAATTAATTCCGTTGAATATCGAGTGAGGAGCAAGAAGTTAAGAGAAAGAGGTTTTGAAAAGAAAAAAAAACCCAGGTAATTAACTTACCTTAAACTAGTGTGGGATCTATAAATGTGTTATGTTTGAGCAAAATAAATGTTCAGTGAAAATGCAGGTGTTGCGAATAATATGAGGAAATTCAGTGTTTAATTTAATGTTGTTTAAGTGCCTAAGAGCCAAGCTTTAAGAGTTGTGCATATTGGGTGCTATTGTGTGGAAATGATGAGATTTAAGTGTGTTTAGTGTTTAGGATGAGTTGTTGATTGGAGTGTTTTGGAGGGCTAAATAATGTGTGGGAATATGATAAAATTATGGGGAGGTCATGTCAAAATTTGTGCAGGAATTTAATGTTTAGATGCATTTCTAGGTGGGATGTTTAGAGAGGGTTTAAGGGTGTCAAGAAGGTGTTAAAACATGTGGGAAAAACATGTGAAATGATTAGAAAAAAATTGGGTTCAATTTGGAGTTCAAAATGAGAAGAAAACACTTTGAAAATTGCCCTCTGTTGTGGACCGCCCCTAGGGACCGCCCCTGTGGGGGAGGTCCATACCAGAAAAAAAAAAATTTCGTCGGGGCCTCTGTCGTGGACCGCCCCTAGGGACCGCCCCTGTGGGGAGGTCCGGGCAAAAAAAAAAAAAAAAAAAAAATCGTCGGAGCCTCTGTCATGGACCGCCCCTAGGGACCGCCCCTGTGGGGAGGTCCGGACCAGAAAAAAAAAAAAATAATAATAAAAAAAAAAATTTTAATTTAAGTAAGGTAATGAGGCTTATGTAGTAAACCCTAGTGTGTATTATGAGGATAATTAAGTGTAAGTTTAGGGTGAAAACTCGTTGTGTAAACATGTAAACCACTTAGTAAACCGAGAGTTCATGAAAGGTAATTAACCGACGTTATTAATTATGTATAGGAACTACCTTCGGTGGAACTCGAACTCAACAAGGACCGAGGTATGGTTTTTCTTGCAACCTGTGTCCTACCGGATTACACCGGCTTGTATGCCAATGTGTTTTTCTGTGTGTTTGCCACCTTGCAAGATAAAGCATGAAATGAGTTTACAGTAATTCATTATTGTGGCGTAATTAATTCCGATACCGCTTAACTTTAGTATGTGTTAAATAATAGTTAACCGACTTTAGATTCACATAAGGGATCGGTATTCGGAATAAACGTCCCAACCCATGGGAACGTTCTAACTACGGCTATTAGTGCGTTAGTGTATGTTGTATTATGAGTGATGTATGTGACTTGTTGGATATGTTGTTGTTGTTATTGGATACAGTTATTCATGTTTGTTAAAAAGGGATATTACTCCCCATATGTGTCTAAACCGAGTTAGTAACACTATGTGATGTATGTATGTGGTAAGTTCCATAAGGGAACCTCTAACTAATAAGTATATGTTATGTATGGAGAGGAATCCGGTTGTTCCGGTCGCGCGTGTTGTTTGGGAGTTAATACATATATGAGAATTAACTCCCATCTTGTTATGTTAGGGTTGTTTTCCTTCATTGGATTTCGACCCTCCCACTAGCTTAGCCAAAGCTTACCTACCCGACCTCCACATCGGGCTAGGAGGGAAATTATGTATAATGTTGGTAGGGTGTCGATGCCTAAGTTCGCTTCGACTCCCTCTTTGTTATGTTACGGTTGTTCTTCCTCCTGGAATTATAACCACCCACAAGCTTAACCAAGGCTTACCTACCTCATCACTATTGGAGTTAGGGGGAAATTATGTATGTTGTGATCGGTCCTATATGAGGCCGCCACTCAAGTAAAGGAAATGTATGTATGTTGTGCTCGGGCTTATATTCCCCGGCATTCCCTAAGTAAAGTTATATCCTCTCAGAGGAGAGAAATTAAGTTGAGTATGTTATAAAGTGAAGTGTTGTTATTGAGTGTGTGTGCTAATTTGTGTTTGTGCCCTATTAATGGATGTTTGCTTATAAGCATGATACGTGTGAGTTTGTGCATGTTTGAAATAAATCAACCGCATGCTAAGACGACAAATAGTTGTGCGTGGCCTGGTAGCATGCGGGCTGCGGGATTACCATACCAGCAAAGGTGCTGACCCCCTTTGGGGGCTCCCATACTTTTCAGGTACAAGGAACTGGAAGCCGTTCGAGAGTAGGACGGGGCAGTGTTGTATGTGGTAGTCATGAGAATGGTGGATGTATTATAGGTGTAGTAAGACCGAAAATGTATCGCGCGTTAGTTGGTAATTACTCGGTACAGCTGTAATGTAAGTGTATAATGACTGTTGGACATGGAACGGGATTTATGTGTAGTCGCTCGGGAATTTAGTCCATCAGACCGGTACAATGTATGTATGTTAGCCTTGTTAGCCACGTGGGTGGCTAACGGCGTGTAGCACCAAAGAGTTGAGTGATGTTGTGAGTTATGAACTCCGCTGCGATATGTGGTAAGTGTGGTTGTTAGTAGTTGGGGTGTTACAGAGGGGTCGGTCGTAAGGTGTAAGGGAATGTAACTTGGTAGTAGTATTCTGGGTATGTAAAGAAAGTAGAGTAGAGATGGTGGGAGGTTGGGATAGAAGTTAGTGGTGGGGATTAGCCTGAGCATCTGCTGTAGGTGGCAGATGTGGCGGTAACTCTCCCGTTATATTTTGTTAGACTTCCGCTGTTGTAACTTACTTATGATATATGAAATACAAAAATGTTGGTTTGAAAAAAAATGGTGGTGTTTTAGGTCCTGGAAACCAGGGTGTTACAGTGTGGTATCAGAGCCATAGGTTTATACGAGGATGTGTTAAGAATTTAGGACTCAGGCACAGCTCCAACAATCTAGGTAGAACTTAACTAAGTTCTGAAAATGTGATTTGATTATTATGTTTGTATTGTGTGATTGTTTGTTTAATTGATTATTTTAGTTATATCAATGATAAATATTTGTCCAGAATAATAGTGATGGGAGAGGCCAGTTGGATGAGTTAAGGGAGCTGACTGTAAACATGGAGAAAATTCTGGAACAACACGAAGCTAGAGCATAAGCATCAACATACATCTTCCGAAAAATAGCTGTAATGAAACCCAGTACTTATACTAGAAAAGAGGACCCAGTGATTCTAGAAGAGTGGATTCGGGAGTTTGACAAAATATTTGATGTAGTGGATTGCCCTGAGCATAAGAGGGTGAATGGGGCGGTATTTTATTTTAGAGGGGAGGCGGATCTTTGGTGGATGGCTGAAGAGGAGAGGTTGAAGGCTATACCCAATTTTGGATGGGAAGCCTTAAATGGTGCAATGAGGAAAAGATTTTACTCAGAACATGTGAGGTTGCAGAAGTATCATGAATTTGCTGGATTAAAACAACAAGCTGATGATGTTAAGACTTATCATGCTAAGTTTGTGGAGCTTGCTAGATTTGCTCCAAACATGGTGCCGGATGAAGCTTCAAAAGTACAACGCTTTCTGGAAGGGCTGAATTGGAATCTACAGGAAACTCTAAGTGTTATCCAGCTAAGTACTCTGCAGAAGGCTTATGAAAAGGCTGCTAATCTTTATCGGGTGCAGCAGAGGAGAAGAGAGGTACAAACAGACATAAAAGGAGCTGGGAATCAAACAAAGCTGGAAGTTCAGATAAGAAGATTAAGGTTGAAGCAAGTAGACCTGTTTATCAAGGACAAAGCTCAACTGCTAGTAAGAATAGAAAACCTAGGTATTTCTACTGGAGAATTTGTGAGCGCAATCATCCTGGAGTGAATTGTCAAGGAAGACAGGTGCAATGTTACAAATGTGGAAAGATGGGACATCGAGCTTTTGAATGCAGAGTTAGGAATATAGAGGGTGGTGGCAATAATGAAGGTGGTAACCAGGCTGCTAGATTTGCTTCTCGTCAAAATTATAACAACAGGCCTGGTAGTGGTAACCAAGGTGAAGCTCAACCAGTTACCTACGGTGGCCAGCAAAACAACTACAGTGGTCTAAGGAATCAATTTGGAAGGCATGGGAGACAACCTCAATATAATGGGGGAGGTGCACCATGAGGAAGTCAAGGAGGAGGCTACAAGAATCAAGGACACATCAACGTGATAACTAAGGCGGAGGCTGAAGCAGAAGCTGGGCAGGAGGGAAACACTATATCAGGTATGTTTCCGGTTCTTGGAACTCATGCTAAGGTGTTATTTGATTCAGGTGCATCATGTTCTTTCATATCTACTGCGTTCTTGAAAAGAGTAGGGGTTGTACCCAATATAAATATTAGTATCTCTGTCTCTACACCCACGGGAAAAGTAGTAGGATGTACTAAAAGGTTGAGGGTGTAAAGATATGTATTGGAGGCAAAGAATTTGAGATGGATGTGATAGAATTCGACCTAGGAGATTTTTATATAATTCTAGGGATGGATTGGTTGAGTTGATATAAAGGACATATAGATTGCGAGAAACAGAAAATAAGCTTACAAGGGAAGAAAGGAAAAAAGGGTATCCTACACCAGGGATGGAACCCAAAACCAGAAGGTAGTATCTGCTTTGAAATTGTGGAAGGGTCTCCAGCCTGAAGATCAAGTTTTTATATGTTATATCCAAGAGGATAATTCTACGCAAGATAAAAAGGCAACCCCAGCAATTGAAGATTTACCTGTTGTGCTAGAATTTCCGGACGTATTCCCGGATGAGATTCCAAGTCTACCACCAGATTGTGAGATTGAATTCACTATTGACTTGGTACCAGGAACAACTCCAATATCTAAGAATCTTTATAGGATGGCACCAAATGAGATGGAGGAGTTAAAGAAGCAGTTAGAAGAACTGTTAAAGAAAGGATATATTCGTCCAAGCGCGTCACCATGGGGAGCTCCTGTCTTATTTGTTAAAAAGAAGGATGGAAGCATGCGGTTATGCATTGACTATCGGGAACTAAATAATGTTACCATCAAGAATAAGTATCCTTTAGCTAGGATTGATGATCTATTTGATCAATTGCAAGGAGCTAAGGTATTCTCAAAGATTGATTTGAGATCAGGCTATCATCAACTGAAGATAGCAAAGAAAGATATATCCAAGACAACATTTTGGACAAGATGGGCACTTTGAATTTGTAGTTATGCCATTTGGATTAACCAATGCTCCAGCAATCTTTATGGATTTGATGAATCGAGTCTTTAGTCCATTTCTTGACAAATCGTCGTAGTATTTATTGATGATATATTGGTATATTCAAAGAGTGGAGAGGAGCATGCAGATCATCTTCGTCAAGTTCTCCAGGTTTTGAGAGAAAAGAAATTATATGCCAAGTTATCAAAGTGTGAGTTTTGGCTCAAGGAAGTATCGTTTCTTGGCCATGTAATAACTGGAGATGAAATTTCAGTGGATCCTGCGAAAATACAAGCAGTTAAAGATTGGCCTAGACCAACGAATGTTAGAGAAGTTAGAAGTTTTCTTGGCTTAGCAGGATATTACAGGAAATTTGTTCAAGATTTTGCCAAGATTGTGAAACCACTTACAAATTTAATGAATAAGGAAGTACCTTACAAGTGGGATGAGAAGTGTGAGGAAGCTTTTCAAGTATTGAAAGAGAAATTAACTATAACTCCGGTCCTTGCATTACCTTGTGGGACCGAAGGTTTGAAGTTTACAGTGACGCATCCAAGTACAGTCTAGGATGTGTTTTAATGCAAAATGGTAGAGTGATTGCTTATGCATCAAGGCAACTGAAGGAATATGAGACAAGGTATCCAACGCATGATTTAGAACTTGCTGCTGTGGTGTTTGTATTAAAAATTTGGAGGCATTACTTATATGGCACCTCATGTAAGATTTATACAGATCATAAGAGTTTGAAGTACATCTTCACTCAGAAAGAGCTCAACATGAGGCAAAGAAGATGGTTGGAACTTATTAAAGACTATGATTTAGAAATCTTATACCATGAAGGCAAAGCTAATCTTGTGGAGGATGCTTTAGTCAAAAAAGGACTCATGAAAGTGAGGCAAACTGGGTTTTATAAGACAAGCTGGTAGAAGCCTTTAGAAGGATGAACCTTGAGGTAGTAACACCTGAGAGGAGGTTAGAAAGGAAATTTGTGCTAGTATGCAAGTATTCCTTGATATATACAAAGAAATCCTAAATCATCAACAAGATGACAAAAAGTTGAGGAAGATTAAGGAGAAAGTATAAAAAGGAGAAGCTCCGGATTTTAAAATTCATGAAGATGGGACTTAAGATTTCGGGGAAGATGTTGTGTACCAGATACTTGTGGGGATCTCAAGAGAGGTTAATGAAATATGCTCATAATTCTAGTTCTTCAATGCATCCTGGAGGAGATAAAATGTACAAAGACATGAAGAAATATTTTTGGTGGCCAAATATGAAAAAGGAGGTAGTAGAACACGTATCCAAGTGTTTGACGTGTCAAAAGGTTAAATTTGAGCATCAGAAGATAGGAGGTGTGATGCAACCCTTGGATATACCCAAGTGGAAATGGGATTCAGTATCCATGGATTTTATAGTTGGATTACCACCGACTAAAGGAGGGATAAACCAAATTTGGGTAAGAATAGATCAATTAACCAAGACTACACGGTTGGTTCCTATGAAAAACACATGGTCAATGGAGCAACTTGTGGATGCCTATGTCAAATTCATAGTTAAGTATCATAGTGTTCCTATGGAAATTATTTCTGATAGAGACCCCAGATTCACTTCAAGATTTTGGCAACAATTTCAGAAAGTTATGGGAACAAAGCTAAATCTCAATACTGCATATCATCCTCAAACTGACGGGCAGACTGAGCGGACTATACAAACTTTGGAAGACATGTTAAGAGCTTGTGCAATGGACTATCAAGGATCGTGGCTTGATAAGTTACACTCAATTGAATTTTCTTATAAAACAGCTATCGTTCAAGTATCCACATGGCACTTTATGAGTCATTGTATGGAAGGAAATGTCGGACTCCGTTATGTTGGGATGATTCAAGGGAATCAATTATGGTAGGACCAGAATTGACAAAGGAAATGACACGACAAGTCAGGAATATCAAAAAAATTTAAAGGCTGCTCAAGATAGACAAAAGTCATACGCTGATTTACATAGAAGACCCATTGAGTTAACGTGGGAGACAAAGTATTTTTAAAAGTAACACCACCAAAGGTGTGGTACGATTTGGGAGGAAAGGAAAACTTGCTCCTAAATTCATTGGTCCTTATGACATCTTGGAAAGAGTGGGGAAGTTGGCTTATCGACTAGCCTTGCTAATGGAGTTAGATAAAGTACACAATGTTTTCTATGTCTCACAACTGAAAAAGTATGTTCCGGATGAATCACATATCTTACAGCCGGAAGAAGTGGAAGTAGGTTCTGATCTTACCTATGAAGAGCAACCTATTAAGATTGTGGATCATAAAACAAGGGAAACCAGAGGCAATATGGTGGACTTAGTTAAAGTTTTGTGGACTCATCATGGGATACAAGAAGTTACATGGGAGTTAGAAAGCAAGATGAGAAGTCAATATCCTGAACTTTTCAACTAAGGTTAGTAATAAAGTTTCGGGAGAAACTTTTTTTTCTTTTAAGGGAGGGAGAAGCACGGATAAATGTTGGAAATGTTACATGACTAATATGGTTGTCCTGCATGTTATACAAATGTTCTTGTTCACTCAATAAAGTGAAATGGTGATGCTATTGTTCTGTGTGTTGTTATAATAATAAAGAGTGGTTATATGCACTATTTGTGATACCCATTGAACTGTGATTGTTCCTTGGTGAGGTGAATGTGTGATGAACCTTATTGTAATGGATCTTATTGTGAATATGAGATGGGTACTAATGCTTTGCTTGATGCATGTATTAAGGATTGTGTAATATAAGCAGTAATTGTAATTTATTATGGTTCTTCATGCAAATGATGAGTTTAAGCTTCGGGGACGAAGCTTGGTTAGGGGGGGGGGGGGGGAGGATGTAACACCACCATTTTATGAACCCTAGATGGAACCCTAAATGCTAGAAGTTCATTAGAAACCCTAATTCCTGGAAAAACCCGGTAAACCTTAATTTCCGGGATTCTTGAAACTCCCAGAAATGACTGAAACCCTTAGGAACTGGTGGTGGCTACTAACCCTATGAGGTGTGTTTTAGACTTTGGAGGATGTTTAGAGGTGAAATACAACCTAATACCTTATTTTACAATGTAGGACAATTTAGTTACATTTTCAGTATTTTGGTGATTTCGGGTAAACCGAGCTCAAGGAAAGCTTCAAGAGTGGCCATAGGAAATTTATTTCACATGAGTACCCAACCTAGTATTGATCTACACATAAAGATAGCCTTATTAGCCATGAAATACTCATCCAAACAAAGCCTAAGGGGGTGGCCGATTTTCAAGCTATTCCACCTTCTTACTATTTACTACTATTCACTATTTTTGTCTTATCTTCTTATTATCAAGGCCACTTGTCCCTCTTCATTAAATGAGTCCGGTTGCATGTGTATGGCTAAGATTATATTTAAGCTATGTGTCTCTCGTCTAAAGGACTTATAAGGACAAGGCATATCATGTTAATTATTACACTTAATTAATGAAGTAAAATTAATCTCTTAAGACTCCTCATTCATGCCACCTATAAGGGAGGATTAGAGTCTGATTTCCTTACCTTGTTTACACACCCACACGCCACCAGGAGTCCATAGAATCTCATAGAAGACAACACCCACCATTAGAGAAGGAAATAAAGCTAAAAATCAAAGAAAAAACAAGGTTTCAAGGAGGGGAAAGTAGCTGGTGATCTTGGGTGAATTGTTTGGGGGAGAAACTTGACTCAATTATCTAAGGAACTTTTAAGGACGTGGCTAGAATGGCAAGAAGATTCAGGTATCAACTATGCACACCAATTCTTTCTTTAAACCTTGTTTTTGAGCTTTAACTTTTGATATTTTATATTATGAACCATAGATGTCCTTGAGCTGAAAGTTTGACCATGTTCTTAGATTGATAACACTAGACTATCCTAAAAAAATTAGGCAAAAATACATTTGGGAAGTAGGATAATTTCTAGGAGACTGTAAGAGAGGGAAAATGTGTTTTTAAGACCCCTAGAGTAACTTCGATGGGATTTGCTGAGTTTGGTGTGTTATTTTACCTATATGAACTAATAATAATTGATTCTAGGTGGTGGGAACCCACGTTTAGACATAAAAAGGCTAGGTAAGATGGTAGGGCTTAAAAGGTGCTTTAAGCCTTGAGACTTGGTTAAATAGGTTCCCGAATTCATTTGGATTTGAAATTTTGGGAGTGATCGTTTTTCTAGACATGTAGCTTATGTTATAAAAATCAAAGAAAATTATAATTGAGAAGTTAGTCAAACCCTAGTCAACTCTTAAGACCTAAAAATGTGCTTTAAGCCCTCTAGAGTGAAACTGATGGGAATTTGTTGGTTTAGTTGAGTTATTTATGCTATTTAGGTCTAGTATGACTTATCTTAGGTGGTGTAGTAGTTGTGTTTAACCATAGGGAATGATAGACAACAATGGTAGGGGTAAAAAGGTGCTTTAAGCCATGGGAATTGGTTAGATAGGTTCCCAAAATTAATTTGAGCTGAAATTTTGATGAGAATCTTGGACTATGATATTAGATTCATGGTCGAAAAATAAAGAAAATTTATCTTTGGAAGTCGATTAAATTTCAGACAAGTTTTAAGGTTCAAAAGTGTGTTTTAAGCATTTCTAGGTGATTATATGTGTTGGTTGATGTTTCTACTTGTTTCTATGGTGTTGTTAGCCTATAAATGGCTTATGTACGAAATTATATGTGGTGGTTATGTTGAAAAATATTGAGTAACTCAATGAGGTTAAAAATGTGCTTTAAGGCTTTATGTTTGAACTTGGGTATTGTGCGTGACTTTAAAAGGTTTCTTTGGTGTTAATAAATTTATTTGGTTATGTATTTATGATTTTGAGGTGCATTGACCCTTGGTTCGAAGTAAGTTGAATTTCAGCAAATATTGTGTTTTATGGTGTCTTATGAATACTTTGGTGTTCTGAATTATCTGAGACTGTGATGGTGCATTGGTATTGCTTATGTTGGTGAATTGGTTCTGAGGACTTATTATTTAAGGCTATGGTTAGCCTGGGCTATGGTTTGCCCCACTACTTATTCTAAATCATTATTGATTTATCAATCGGGTTTTGTACACTTCTGTCCCATGAAAAGAAGCGACCTATAATCTACTCTAATTGTTATGGTTAACATTAAGGGCTGCACACTTAAGGGTTATATGGTAAGGAGGTACTGTTGGTGGAATTTACTTATTGGGAGTTATCCCTTGTGGTTATTCTGAAATGTGTTGTTTACAGGTGTGACATCGATGCAAGAAGGTAAACTGGATGTGATGTGATTTATTGTTGTATATTCTTGTGGTTTTGTGGGTGCTTGTAATCATAACTCAAAGAGTTTTAAGAGAAAATGAACTTTACAAGGTGTGGTGGTAGTGTTACTCAGTTTCGCTGACTTTATCTGCAACCCCTTTGTGTGTTGTATGAATTTCTGGTTACAGGATGATTTCTATGGGGAGATGATATGGTATGAATATACTACATGTGATACTCTCTTTGTTCATGCCTATTATACTTGTAGTAAAGAGCTATCGCCTGGGGTTAATAAAGTTGTGATCGAGGTGTGGATTCAGACCACACAAGGTTTTAGACATGAGGAGTATGGAAGGAGCCAGATTACTACTCATCAAGCTAATAGTTTTATAGAGTACACAGGAGGGAATTAGATGAAAAGATGTAATATCACTTTTGTCACCCCTTTTATCTTTTGGTTGTAAAATAGTCACTAGAGCTAACATAGAGTTAGCAAGGGGAGGGGTCGGTCGTAAGGTGTAAGGGAATGTAACTTGGCAGTAGTAGTATTTTGTGGTATGTAAAGAAAGTAGAGTAGAGATGGTGGCAGGTTGGGATAGAAGTTAGTGGTGAGGATTAGCCTGAGCATCTGCTGTAGGTGGCAGATGTGGCGGTAACTCTCCCGGTTATATTTTGTTAGACTTCCGCTGTTGTAACTTACTTATGATATATGAAATACAAAAATGTTGGTTTGAAAAAAAATGGTGGTGTTTTAGGTCCTGGAAACAGAGTGTTACACAATGAACAACCACAAAACAGTGTGAAATTCGTTAAGTACGAAAGGCGCTTGCCACTTGGCCTTTAAGGCCCGTTTAGTTGTTATTCACACGTATGAGGATGGATTAAGCCTCGTATACCGATTAAGTTACACTTGTCAGTTAGTACCCTCGATTACCATTATCCAATGACAGACGACTTGTTAATAGACGACTTGTCCTCCACACATTTTCTTGTTGTCACCTATTATATGGCGGGACACCAACGGTAGTAACCTTCCCCGTAACGTGGGACTCCGAATACTATATGGCGGGACACCAACGGCCATAGCCATTCCTTTTTCGTGGGGACTCCGCCCAATGATCTATGTGATCGAATGAAGTACTATGTGAGTAGACCTGTACCAGTCATCCACTCTATTGTGATCACTATGCGCAACCAGTTAGTCTGTGACTACACTGGATTTTCCTCATACACCAAACCTCCATTATGTGATTAATTTGTTAATCAATTACCTCGAGTGTAGTCTTAGGTTATGGAGAGTTCATATTTAATATGGCAGCCCTCAGGGTCTTACGCACTTACCTAGAAGTAGTCTAGGTTGCATTCATGTTCGAGGTCCAAGCTCTAGAGATCGACATTGTCGTGTCTCGTACCTAAGTGTTTTACTTAGGTTAGTATTTAATTATAATACTATACATATTATATTATATATCCACAACTTCAGCACATTACGCGTATATGTATGTTTATATAAGTCGATCTATAGTCAATGTATTATTAGTCCGAAAGGACGATCGCGCATAATGACAATAACGGTGCGAGATAAACAACCATGTAAATATTTTTAATCCACACAAACACGCATATAAGCGCACACACATAACATTCTTAAACACACAATAATGTTTGAACCCTTCCTCAGGTCAATTCAGACCACTCCGTCCACATACCGTACACCATCGAAACGCTAGCGTGACAGTCCTAGCATATCCCTAGCGCTCGTGAACTCGTATCTACCAACCCGTACCTCTAGAATATCCATTGCTCTAAATTAGTGTCGATAATTCCGAACTTACTTAATCATCCTAGACCAAACTCTAACTTCCATCTCGTAGCTAATCCCTTAGTTGTTTTCTCATTTAACTCGGTGTTCGTTAATCCTAGGGATTTAGGTTTAGTTACTCGTTATTGTTCACGAGTATATAATAGTTGCTATGGTAAAAATATTTATTATGTGGAAGTTATGTTCTCGAATGTTCATATATTTATCGAGGTGCATGCATGCGGGAATAACGTTTACGTGCGCGCATGCATGTAATTTAAACCGTTTCGTTATATGGAATATCTTAAGTGATTATACTTGCGGGCACATGTGGCGGTTATATATATTTACGTACGCAAGTATTATGATTGCTAATATATGTTATGGTTACGTACCCTTTTCTACGTACATGTATAAAACCATATACTGTGCATGCCTATAGCATAGTTGTCTTTATAGTCACGTTACTACTTGTAATTGTATAACTCCTTATATGATTTATTAACCATGTTATATCCTTACTCCACATGATAAATTCATATAATATGAATAATAAGGTTTTCCCTTAATAAATGTGCTCCTCATTTATTCGAAGTTCACATTATTTAGTTGTGACTTCTATTTATAAAATCCTTCATTAAGAATTTATCTTATTCCATGCAAAGTACTATATACATCAATATATTCCTCATATCATAAGGTTTATACTTATACATTATACTTTCAATATTCTCAACTTAAACCCATCATTTTATGTAAATGTTTATAATGCATATTTATTCTCTAATAACTTCCTTATAATGCATTCTTTCATACGTTAATATAATATATCACCCAAAACTTTATATTATATTCTATCCATGTTTTATAATTAAACAGCCCATGTATTTTCGGTAACTCCACTCTTTCCCCACACATTTTGATTATTTATAAAATCAACCCATATATTATAACTATTACATTTTCTAACCTTATTAATTTATAATCCAAGGTTTTCAAACATTATCATATACATACACTATGTATACAATTCCGAATAGTACTAATATTTTCCGGAAATTCCTATGCCATTCCATATGTTTTGTTTATTTACAAAACCATCCCATATATATATTGTGTTACATACCAACTTTATTAGCATATAACCAAGATATTCAAACCTTATAATATACATGTATATATGTATATTTGCGAACAACCCCGTTATACATTCCGATTATATTTGTTCACCCACCTTTTCATCTTTAATCACACTATACACCCCAACAACCCCTTTATTTTGTAAATTCACAATTGAAGACCTAAAACTTTATATTATACAATTCAGTTATTCTAAATACCAAAAACTAACCCAATATTTTTCTTAATTCCAACCAGACCACACCTGTTCGGTTTTAGCATACTTTAACCCCTAACTAACTTTCATTATTTATACTTTGGCCCACATTTATTTTATAACTTACAATTTAATATCAAAACTTTATATTATACCTATTGATTTACTTAATTCCAAAAACCACCCAATAATTCTTCCAAATTTCCGAACAGCCCCAATGGTTGTTCTAATTCCCATTTCTGCCCAGATTTTTGGTTATTTACAAAGTAGCCCATAAACTTTGTAATTGTTACACTTTAGTATTCAAACTATATATTATCATCCTTAATTAATTAAATCATTAAACCAATCCCAAAAATTCTCTAAATTTCCAAACAAACCCCTAGCTTATTTAAATTCCAGTTTGTAACCAATCTTTTGGTAATTACCGTATGGCCCACATAAGTTTTATAATTGTTACATTTTAACACTTAAACTATTCTTATAATCCTAAATTAATTAAACCATTTAAATTAACCCAAAAATTATTTTAATATTCAAATAGACCCCTAGGGTCCCATTATTCATAATCCAACATCTATATTTTTCGGTAATTACATAAACACCCCATTTTTTATATAAATGTTATTGTTAACTTATTATTTCTTTAAATATCCAAAATGATTATTTTTATCATTCTAATTTGGTCAACCCTCTTATATGGTCAAGGTTGACCACCTAAATTATCCTCTTGACCAGATTTGTTTTTATTTATGAAAATACCCCCAAAATTTCCCAGTTTTTACAATTAACCCCTAATTTCATAAAATCCACATTTTATACTTATAAACTTCCTTGAACCATCCCTTTCGGTTTTTATTACCCTTTTAACCCTATATTTCATTTTATTATATTTTGACCCCATATTTAATTCTTTTGTTTACTTAAACATTATATAGGGTTTTAAATTCATTTAGCCATGTTATAGGCTTATAAATCTATCAATATTTTTCTAATATATTCCTAGGTGGTTATATGTACTAGTATTATAATTTTGCACCAGAAACTTATACAACTTCCTAAATCAACTTATAAATTTAATAATAACCATTCAAGGCTCAAAATAAACCTAATGATGGCGCCTAATTACATGGCCTTAAAAATAACATAGTAACAACTTTAAAATGACATTGATATGTCTCTAAAATTACCTTTCAATCTCGGTTTTTGTACATAATTTCCTCTAGCGTTTCTTAGTAGTCATTTTTCTTCCACATTTAATTTATACACATAATTTTTAATGAGTCATTAACTCCAAGTCCTACTAGTTAAATAATTGACCATTAACTACCACCTATTTTTAAGGGTTGAATAGCACCTTTACCCATCCAAGTTCTCGGTTCTACGTTATATTTACACAATAATATTTCTTAAGGCATTAAAATGTCTCCAACCAGCACTAATACCCGGTTGTTACTGATTTGCACTTTGCCTATTCAATTTTTTTTTCCTTCATTATTAACATATAACCATAACCTTAATAAGTCATTAGTTCATGGTTTCACTAATCAATATTTATCCCTTAATTTTTTACACAAATTTAGGATCTAAACGGCACATATACAAACATATATTTTTGGCCTCACATTTAATTCTTTTCAAGCTAATAAACATTAAGGAAATAAAAGTTATAAACACCATTACCTCAATATAATGACGATGAAATTCTCACCAGCTCCACACTCCTTCTCGTCTGTTTACATGTATGTACCGTATGTTATATTTTGTTCATCAAAATCCCCCTTAAACCACTAACATAGTACTTAAGTACCTAATAGGGTAATTACCTCTTGTAAATTGATGTTCTCCTTGGAGGTTGTCCCACTTCATACATTACTTTAGAGGGAAAAATGCACACCCATTCGGTCACATATATACATGGAATAGAAGTTAAATTAGTGACTTATTTACATAGCTAGTTTAGATAGGTTTAGAGCATGATTTTTCAACTAAAAAGGGGAGCTCTCACCTTCAGATTTTTGGAGGGATCTATGTGCCCTTTACAGTCATCTACAACAGAGTGACAACTTCAATTTTTATAGAAGGGAAACAAGTGAAAGACAAGGTCCAAAACAGCCATAGAAGAGTCACATTTTACCTTCATGTGGAGCTCTCTACTAGGTGTGTCCATGGAGGGTTTTCGATTCAAGGAAGGGGCTGCATTCAGCTCCATGTGTGTGCAGGAAAGGAGCAGAGAAAAGAGGTGTTAAACCACCATTTTTGAACTCACAAAGCTAGGAGATAGAGATGGTGTTTGAAGTGGATTTTTCTCACCTTTGGGGACTTGGATGAAACCTCTTGTTTCCTTGGTTCTTTCAGCCAGTTTTGGAGTCCTTCAATGGAGGATCTACGCCTTGGAAAAAGGGGGAGAAACTGGTGAGAGTAAGTGGCTGTTGAAGCCATACAAGAGAGGGAAAGAAGAGGCGAGTTCTTACCTTGTTTTTTTGTGTTGTTGTTTCAGCCGTTTGGTACCGAGAATGAGGTGGGTTTATGTGTTGTTGTTACTATAAAAAGATAAGGGAAGAAGCTGGGATGCAGTAGAAATAGAAGGATGGTGTTGGAAGGGAAAGAAACGTAAGAAAAATGAGTTACCTTGCTGCTGTAATTCGAGAATGAAGCAGAGAAAAGTGACTTGCTGGTGTGAATGGAAAAGGAGAGAAAAGCTGGCGTGAAGGAAGGAGTCTGGCTGGAAGAAAAGTCAAGAGAGTATGGGGAAGAGGTAAGGAAAAAAGTAAGGAATGACTTGTGTACTTGTAGTACTTTTATTTGTTGTTTATTTGCTAACAATGCTTTTTTTGTTCCTTCTTTCTAATTCATACGGCCGTTCAAGGAGATATTTGAGGGGGAATTTTGAATTTTTCATTAGTTACTAATGTAACGTACAAGTTATAAATATATATGACTAGGCTTATTTGTTAAATGGTGACTTATGATATTCTATTTTAAATATATATATATATATATATATATATATATATATGGATATATATTGTATGTATATTTGCTTAGACTAAATAAATATATATAGCTAAATGAGTGTTATATGTGACATTTAATACATGTACTAATATGTTACATGTGATATTAAAATTGGAAGTTAATTTCTCCTTAATAATATTTCCTCTTTGATTAGAGATTTAGTGTATAGTTTAATGTCCATTTTGGGCTATATGTTTATACAATAATATTTATAGCAATTATTGCCCATGATTTAGGTCTCGTTCGTTCATGGTATTAATGTGCGATTTGTTAAATTCACAAAGGTTGGAGGTGACATGTGCGCGATCTGTGTGCGCAAAAGTCCCACAATTCGCGAGCGATGGAGCTTGATGAAAAAGCTACTAAAACCTCCTGCGTTTCAAAAAATCCACACGATTTGTAAAAGGGGAAGCGCACCGCATTACACAATTGCCCCTATTTTTTTTTGGGTTCCGTACTATCGCATTCTCATCTTCAATTTTTCACCATTAACGCTGTGCTGTGCTTCTTCATGTTGAAATCCTCCCTACAGTGCTTACGATGTCAGGCCCAGTGGACAAGTCGTTGAAGTAAGATCCTCCAACGCCACCATCCTCGACAATCTCGATCCGAAGAATGCGGTCGGAGAAGGTGCTGGCGATGAACGAAAAAAAATTCTGAGTTGAAACTCCCTATGTGCTGCTGATGATGTCAACCCTAACCAAAAGAAAGTGATATGCAGCCCTTTTATTTCTCGTTCTCCTGTCTCTTATGTCTACTGCAGCCCTTTATTCTTTCTGGTTCTCCTCCTCCTTCATGTCTCTCATGTCTATGTTCTGTAATTTCACCGAGGAAGGAGGGGGTGAGATTATGGAGGGTATTTTGGTCCATTGTATATCCATATGTTCAAATTATACAATCTCTCAATCGAACGACCCAAAATATCAATCTCACCTTAATGTGGGCCAAATCATCTATATTAATGTCATCACTTTTTTACCGCTCACAAACGAACGGCCCCTTAATTTAATCCTTATTAATTAAGGTAATAAATCTTTGGGGTATTTCAGTCTACCCCCCTTAAAAAGACTTCGTCCCGAAGTCATCTAACTCGGATATGTACATAACTACTCAATGAAACCTCAAGGTATCAATCCATCCAGCCTATCAATTCTAAGGTCTCAACCCGTTCCATTCATCTACACACTTTTCAATCCAATCCAAGTCATATATATATATATATATATATCCCAAGTCCCGAAGGACAACGGTACGTAATTGTTAAAGTGCCCTAGGCACATACATATCATAATGCACATCCTAAGTGCTTAAAACACATACATCCAACAAAGTTCATCACAAGTGTTCAAAGCACATCCACATAATCAAAATACACCACAAGTGCTTTAAAGCACATATACACAACAACCACACACAAGTGCTTAAAGCACAAACACACCACAAAACAACACATATGCCAAGGGCTCTACCCCCCTTAAAAAGGGTTACGTCCCGTGACCCCCAAAGTATCACACAGTCGCTATGAGAAGAGCGCTGAATACTTGGTCTCCCTCATTCTCGTATCGAGGATGAAGAGTGGTGCCGTCTCTTATCTGAGAGACGGGTCGATCTCTAGTCACTCGGCTCTAAGAGAAAATCTGCAAGGGTGAGGCACGCACTACTTCGGCTGAGATACGTGGAATACGTCGTGCACTTCTCCCTAACTCAGCAGATAATTCTAACCTGTAAGCTAATGGGCCCCACTCACTTCATAACGAGGTATAGACCCACATACATAGGGCTTGGTTTGCCTTTTGTTCCTAAGGATATCTTATAGATGATTTATTTGTAGCAATTTATTGCTGACCTCGTTCCAGTATGACGATGTCATTCACGGTCTTTTCTTAGTTGAGAAACAGAGGTATCTCAATCGGTGCGGTATCGTTAATTGTATATGCACACGACTAGGTCTAAATTGTATCCAGATATTCTAGATTACTAGTGCGGAATCTATTTTAAATTATTATTATCTTCAGTCCTCAGTATCTAGTTGAGGTGAAGTATGACATTGGCTACAGTTAGAACTTGTGCTCTTTGCACTTGTCTCCATAATGCTGAGACGTACTAGCCTTTATGTCCACGGAGGTAATGCTTGTCATCCGTGCCTCCCGGTGGTTTTGTTCCGGAGTAATACGTTTGTTGTAGTCTTTGCTACAGGTTTCTTACTGATGTACATTATATCCTCCCGTGTATTGGGTTAGCAACAACGTTCATATGGTTCACCCTGCTTTCTGCCAGGGGAATCCATCTGTTGTGCCCGTGTTTGAGTTCTGCATCTTCAGCATTCGGTATGGTATGCTCTTTGGCAATTGAAGCATTTGCCGCCCAGATGTATTTTATATACTTTTCCCATTGTTGATTCTTCAGAAGTGTACTCGTACATTCGTGTGTCTCAGTGTGAGCGTATAGCGACATATGCTGTATACATTGGAGTGTTTCCCTGAATGGTCTAATCCGCTGTATAGTCCACTTCAATCTTAATTCCGCATCTTCACGTTCTGTGCGAGCTTTGCTCGTTTGTTTTTACCAATGTATTCATTACTAATGGCTGTTTAGGATGGTCGCTTCCGTGCGCACCATGTCCTAGCCGCTTCGACAGTTGTTGGTTATCATGACGTTTGCTTCTAGTTCAAGGCATCTGCTAGTGTGCTAGCTCTGCCTTTCTCTGTGTATAACTGTATGTTTACATTCACATTATTCGGTAGGTTCCTTTTTGGAAGGCTAGGATTTGCTTGATCCTTATCAGGATTTAACATATTGCTCCCCCTTTTAATGGGTTTTCACGCTTCTGTCAACAAGTTGACCTTTGGCTTTCTTGTATTCGGGAAGTTTTCCTTTGGCTCCATTCTGTATTAACCACTCCCCTATGCAGTTACGACTTGGTCGTACTGTATTCACAGTTCTTGGTACCTCTAATCACGTTGGTTTAACTGGGGTTCTTCTCATCCATTATTCGAGGTGACTCGTTGCACTGGTCTGGACTGACTTCTCTGACCTTAATACGGAGTTGAATACTTCTCGTGTTCCTTACACTACTCGTCTACATGCATGGGGTACCCTACTGATACATTACTACTTACCTGACTAGCTCATAAATAAGCCTGTCAGGCCCACATGCTCCTATCGGAGTGCGGTCGTCCCACGTCTCATTTTTGTACACTCGTAGTGTCTGTCACACTGTTAGTGAAGCATTCTATTGTCAATCTCTTTCCTTAATGGATGTCCTTATTTGTAGTTTGATGTTGGTCAATTCACATTATCGGTTACCTTGTCATATGTTCTGTTGTCCAGGTGGTATGGGTTGGAAAGGTGATTGGAGGCGCTATTTTACTCTCCGAGGCTCGTGTCCTCCTAGTTGTACGTTGGTTATATTCACTTAGGCTCATGCCTTACAATGTTTAGACCTTGTGTCTCTTCGTATTTGGTTGGTGTGGTACTCTTTTCTAAGGGTAGTACTTTGGATGTTAGTTGGTTAAACGTTCGTCGCCGATTCGCGTTTGCAACTATAATTGTTGTAGGTAGTATCCGCGTTGTGGTATAATGTATTAAGTATTTCCCTTGACGTGGTCATCGTGTCTCCCGATGCCTTAGTAGAGTATTGCTTGGGCTTCTCGCCTTTGTTCTCTTTACCGGAGTTAGCGACATTAATGGTTTTCGTTCTCGATTCTATTGAGGACTATACATGTTCTTCCTTCTCTCATGTGTTTTTTGTGCATTGGCATATGCCGTTGCGGGTATAACATCGGCCCTGATCATTCGTGATCATATTTCATTTATAATTCCCAATATAGCGTGGGGGTGAATTATCATATTTGGGTATTTATATTTGTTCCCTCATTAGTTCAACTGAATGTACTGTAGATTGCGATACAGCTTGAGCCGTTCTGCTCTTTGCTCCCCAGCCATCCTCAATGACGGTGGTGCATCCACGAAGGGCTATAGGGTTTCATATAAGGTTATACTTGTCATAAGGGCTAAGCATTCATCACCAGTAGTGATTGGCATTCAATGTCGGTATATATTTATGGTATTTGGTTCATAGGTCGTAGTTGGAAATTTACTAGTATTCAAACCGATGTAGGTTACAATGGTTACGTATTTCCTTCGGTTGTAATGGTCGGGCCCTCTGGGTCTTTCCAAGATCTACAGGCTTTCAACTCTAAGGGGTTTATATGAAACTCTGTACGAAGATTGGTGGTTACCGGTAGCCATGGTATTATACCCTCTGGTCTACCTGGTTATTCAAGATTTAGTGGTAGTTGTAGCACTTGCTGGGGCAAGTGCGCAAGGTAGGTAAAAATTTCAGTATATGGATTTCACAGCGCTTGCATTAGCAAGTGCGCCATGCAGGTTGAGGTATCGGTTTCGTAACTATTGGTCTCGTTGACTCTTTCGTCGTTGTGTGTTGGCTAGGTGATTACAGTTTTGAAAAGGGTAGTAGTGTAGGTGTTTAAAAATGTATTCATTATGGCTCAGAAAGTCTTCCTGGCGATCCTATTTCTAGGCTATCTAATTTGGGCTATCTGCTGAATTCTACTGTGCGCATGCTTCATGGTAGTGTAAGCATTTTGGAATTCATTCGTACATATATATAATCACATTAAGGTTTCTGGTTCACCTGTATTGTGTACACATAGCTAGATCCAAAATCGTACGCAAAAGATGAGTGAGTATTTAACACAACTTCACACTCATACAACATAGTTCATCTTATTATCTGAGACTAAAGTATGATAACAAAATAGGTAAAAGTCTTCCTCGATTCCCTTCCCCTTCTAGGCTCTAGCATCTGTGGATGTCTGGCCACCTCGCGGCGCTTCTGGTCCAGTAGGTGGTGCACTCTGATTGCCCCTAGGTGGGCGGTAGAATTTGCTCTCCGGGTTGGAGTAGCACTCGTAAGCTCGGTGACCCTCCTTGCGGTAGTAGTGACAAGTCATTGTCCGGCCACCACAGTCTAGACCTGGGTGATTCTTGCGACAGCGCTGACAGAAGAAATAACGCTTGGGTTTTCCCGCGCCTGTGATGGTACTCAATATGGTTAATATATGGGAAGGTATAAGGTTTAGGTTAGGATTTAATTTAAGAGGAGGGTATCCTTACCCTTAGATGGCATGGAACTCGAAGGCTGCGCCTCTTTCACTGGGCCGGCCAACCGAGGGACGGGCACTTTCCCCTTCGAACCCTGGGGGCTCGTCCGCCCCTTCTTCTTCCTGAAGAATTTCCTATAATGGATTTGGAATTAATAATCGTCATATTAAAGTATACAGATAGCAAGGTTAAAGCTGGGTAAGTCCTTACTTTCCCTTCTTCAAGCTCTCGTCACGAGACGCTCCTCCTTCCTTGGACTCTCCCTCGGGATTCTTTTTCTTCTTCTGCTCGAGGACCTTGTCTCGAGTCTAGAGCATTAGCTCCAACCTCGAAGCAGCTTCATAACACTCCTACAACTCATTGGTAAGGCTTCATGTATTTTAAGGTAAGTTAAACAATGCGGGTATTAGAAAAGGGTTTACTCGTACACCTGCACCGTGGTGTAGAGGGTAGCGCCCATCGCAGTCTGGATGCGGAAAAGTAGTCCTCCACGGAACTTCTCGACCTTAACTTTGTAATGCCACTATTTAATGAAAATGCAGCGGAAAAATAAAATACTACTGGTGTTTACAGATCATCAGGTTCCAAACACCCGGTACCAAACCTCACCAATTACAACTTACAAATTACATACGTTACGGTCTGAACTCGAGAAAAACAATGTAGCATAACTTGAAATAAACAGAGTAACTCTCCATAACTCCTAATTCCCATCTCAATCACTCATACTCTTCGTGGCCACCTGTGTGAACAATTTCGTACCTGCAGATGAAACCAAGCAGCCCACCCCGGGAGGGGTGAGTCAGTTCCCTGGAATGGAACTGGTACGATTCTCTAAAACAGTAAATCATAATATAACTCTTAAAATGAATTAATAATTTGAAATCAACTCTTAAAAGTAAAATAGAGAAATATGGCACTCAAACAACCAAGTCATAGAGAAAAGAGAACAAACGAAGATAGAGATAAAGAACCTCAAAGGAAGGTTAGTCAATTAAAAAGTCACACCATGAGTTAGTGAACCTCCATTGCTTATGTTAGATTCAATTCCAGTTAGGAGTAGAAAGACTCAGGTAGTCACCCGGACTAGGAACGAAAAGAGAGATCCAAGAACCAACTCAAGAGTGGAATGAAACCAATTGGGAGAGAGGGCCCCCACCACCCACACACATCCTTTCATACGAGGAATATACAGTCCTCCGCTGTCACACACATCCTTTCAAGACAAGGGATATACAGCCCTCCGCTGTCACCAACCCGTTCTCAGTCATCGGCGGAGACGCGCACACGTCTTGATAAAGAGACTCCATACCTAATAAGGCTGACCAAAACTCGACTCATGGATGAAATAGTACCTATAGTCAAAGGAAGAATTCACCAAGATTCTACATTTTCCCATATTCCTAGCTATCCCACTAGATCATTAGCTACACAAGTGCAATACCAAAACACTCAGTCCTACAGAGTGCAGAGGCGTAAACACTAGGTAGAAAATAACCTAGCAAAATAGTTAAGATAGGATGACACAGTTGACTATAACCAATTATGCATCCAAGGCTCAGTTAGTCACATCAAGCTGAGTTAATCACATAAGGAGTTTGCTTTTGAAATTCGTTAAAAGTTCAGTTATGTTTCTCAAGAACGTCTCCTTAAAACTGTTAGCAAAAGTATCTGAGTACGAGAAATCGTACCTGGTATGTGTAGAAGCTGTAGCTAACTTGAGTGTGTGCCCCTCCACTACTAACCTATAATTAAGGTGTTTCATGTATTGATTAGCCAAGGAGCTTATACTGCTAAGCATCTTTTATTCTTAATGGTCTATCGTTTTCCGTTTACAATTATTCTCTCATAAGGATTTGGGCTAGGCTTTGTTATAAATCTTTCATTAGGCGCACTTCAATTAATCTGAAATGATTCAAGGTATTATCCTGCGAATGGCCCAAGCTCATGTCGAATTGTTTAAGTGGGCTTTTGGAGTTCATGGACTTAAGCCCAGTAGGTTAGTCCAAGCCCGCGTTACGTAAAGTTTATTCCATCTTCTTATCCTAGATCAAGATTTAGCTTACTTTAAAGCTCTTAGGTTGTAGTTAATTTATTCATTTAGTATTTGATTAGGACTCTAAGGTTCATGTTGGATATTCCCATGGCAAAGTCTAATTATAACTTTATCTCATGACCTTAATTAATTTCGTCTAGATGTTGTATTAAATCCAACACTATTAGTATCATGTATAGGTTTAGTTTGACTTATTAGTTTCTTCACATTCCATCTTCTATATGGTATTTATTTCTTTTATTTTTTTTATCTATACATTAGGATTTATTTAAAACATTCTTTACGTAGCTTATTGTACTTAATTATTCCTATTAACTTGTACACACATCTACATCCAATTTATGATTCATAAGATAAAGTATTTCCCTTAGTTTCAATTTAGTATATTAGCTTCCATAGTGTATAGTAAACATAAAAGTAAGTAAATTTTAATTCCTTGATTTAACATAAAATAATCCTTTATTTCTTTTATTTCTTTTTTTTCTCTATTTCTACTCAAAAGTTTATAGCCTAAAATATTTGTTAACATTCTGTATTAAATGTTACTTTAGCCTTCTTATATTATTTTTAACCCATAAAGTTTATTATTCAACTATACTTTAATTTTTTTTGTACATTAAAACCATAGATTATAAAATAACTTAAGAAAATTTCAGAATTACAATTTTTTGGACCTATTTCCTCTTGTTTAAAAATGCTCAAATTTAATATATAGTAACCATGATATTTTAGACATATTATAAAAATTTTATTTCATAAAAATCTCTTTGTTAATTATCTAAATAAATCCATAATACTCAGAACTTATAAAAATTATAATTTATGTTTAAAAACTCAAAACCTTTATTAATTTACATGAATAAACTAGATTTTATAAAGAATCTATGGTTAAAATTTCGGGTCAAAATACATTAGGAAAGGTCAGTAAACAAATTCAGCAAGTTAGAGTATTATTTTGTGTTTTATATTAACTTAAACATTACTAATCTCTTGCGTTATAATCTCGGCCGTCCATTTCTATTAACCACGATCGGACGGTCCATATCTCGCGAGTTCATTAGATAATCCTAACCATCTACTGATTGGGAATGGATCGATTTCTCTCAAACCACAGAACGAAATCCGGTGATTCTTGTTCCATTTGATTCGAAATTAAAAGACGATTCCAACGGTACCTACTTCATGATCTGTAGTGCAGGACACTGGAATTTGATTCTGGGTTTGTTTGAACTAGGGTTTGTGTTTGTTTTGTTCGAATTCGCCCAAATTCCCTCAATGTAATGCGTTGTAGGTTAAATTGGTAGTTGGGTAAGTTCGAGATTGCAAAAACGAGTGACATTATCGCTGTAATTTGGTCGGAAACGTACCGGAAATGCGCCGGCAAGGAATCCCGATTCGTTTTTCTGGAAACTTGGTATTTTATGTGCAGTTCAGGTAGGCAACTTCACGGACCAACTCGTGCCAACTGAAAGGAATATGATCCAAAAATCTATCACAATTCAAACTAGACATGTAACTCTAAACATGAGTGGAAGAATCATTGAAAACAATGAACTAGGGAGAAAGTTACAGATCTCACAAGATCTGGGTTTACCTAGTCAATTTTCTGGAAAATCTGGGCAAGAACACGACCTGATCGAGACAGGGACTTTAGACACCTTAATCTTTCAAACGATTGAGAACTAGCTTGGGGTTCCTTCAGAAGAGTTGTAGAGCAGTTAAAGCTCTTGAAAACAAGCTATAGTACGTGAATTTTCATTCTCAAACGAAGAAGATACGATTGAGCAAAGTTTACCTCAACAACTGCAATTTCCAGATGTCTGGGTTGTAGTTTCTCGGGGAGGCAACTTGCGATTGATTTTGTGATGAATGTGTGAAGAGTTAGGTCAAGTGGGAGTAATGGTTCGAAAGTAGAGTTGTAGGAGAATCAAATGCAAAAGACGGTATCCAAAAAGGTGGAGTATTGGCTGAGATATAAGTGTCTAAAGATTGACCCATGATATGCTAAAACTGAAAAAACTCAAATGTTTCAGTGGATTTTCCGGCTGACTGGGAGCGGCACGAGTCCTGAGGCGCGTGGCTGAGTCAGCCAGCCCTGGACACGTCAGCAACCTCCAAAATTTTGGCTCTAAACTTCAATTTATCATAACTTTGGCTAAGATGATCCATTTTTAACGTTCTTTTTATCAATCTTCTTGGTTTTCCATAACCTTTTTATTGATATAGGTTTCATGGGCTAGTTTTACCATTCTCAAAAAGTCAACCCTAGCAAGGCTTAAGGAGCTTAAGGTTCTATGATTTTATATTGACTTTTATGATCCAATCAATGTTCCAAATATTTCTAAAATCTTTTATAATATAATTGGAGTGTCTTGAGATTTTTCCAAGATTTATTAACTTATAAATCTTACTATTAAATTCATAATACCCTATAATAATTTAATAATATTATTTAGGGTTCAATAAAGAAAATCCCCTAAATTAATTTAGATTAATTTATGGGGTATTTCAGTCTACCCCCCTTAAAAGAAACTTCGTCTCGAAGTTTAAAATCAACTAATAGCTACTCACACCTATTCGGGTGTGGTGGCAAGAATTTCAAGATGTCCATCCAATAATAATTCCAAATTTAATTCCATACCAATCCTTTATTACCATCCATTTCCATTTCCAAGTGCCACTCAAGATTACTCAAGATCAAACCAAACCAAGATATTTCATAGATAGAAATCGAGAATCACACAATGTATAAACCAAGTACATACATACACCTCTCCATCACTCTACTAATAAAACAAACAGGGCATAATCTGGATGAGGTGACGGAGAAAGAGTATGCACTACCCCCCATAAAAGAGCCAAGGTACGCCCTTGTACTGCTACTAACGAGAACCCATAGAAGGAAGGAACATAAGAAATATCATGTGAATAGGTGCGGGTACTTCACTCTCCTGGAGTCCTCAGTCTCCCAAGTAGCATCCTCAACCCCATGATGCTCCCAAAGAACTTTCACCAGCTTGACTGATCTGCCTCTCGTTTCTCGGACCTTCATGTCCAAGATCTGAATAGGAGTCTCCTCATACCTCAGTGTAGGCACAATCTTCAATCTCTCTGGCTGCAGCACGTGAGAAGGGCCAGGTACATACTTCTTCAGCTGAGATACATGAAAGACGTCATGTACCTTCCCCAACTCCGCTGGAAGATCCAATCTGTATGCTGCTGGGCCCACTCGCTCCGTAATCCTGTACGGACCGACATACTTAGGGCTTAGCTTCCCTCTCATTCCAAATTGAAGATGCCTCTCACCGGAGACACTCGTAGGAAGACCATATCACTGATCTGAAATTCGAGTTCTCTGGTACGCTGATCCCCGTAAGATTTCTGCCTTGACTGCGCTGCCCTCATGTGCTGCTGAATAACTCTAACGTCATCCTACAATGTCTGAATATACTCCGGCTTAATCAAAACTACCTTAGTAGGGTCACTCCATGGTAAAGGAGTCCAGCACGGTCTGCCATACAGAGCCTGAAATGGTGCCATGCCGATAGATGAGTGATAAGAGTTGTTGTTGAACTCTACCAGGTGTAGACGCTCTACCCAACTCCCCTGATAGTCTAAGGCAACCGCTCTCAACATATCTTCCAACGTCTGAATCATCCTCTCGGTCTGCCCATCTGTTTGAGGGTGGAAGGCTGTGCTAAGGTATAGCTGAGTACCAAACGCCTCCTGCACCTGACGCCGGAACCTGCTAAGGAAACGAGTGTCATGATCGGAGACGATTGTCTTCGGTACCCCATGGTACCGGATGTGCTCTGTGGTGAACACCACAGCTAGTTTGGGCACCTTCCATGTGTCCTTGATAGGTATGAACCCGGTTGTCTTGGTTAACCTATCGACTATCACCCATATTGCGTTCAGTCCACCTCTAGCCGGAGGAGACCGACCACAAAATCCATACTAATATCGTCAAACTTCCAACACGGTCCCAGTAATGACTGAATCTGGCCTTCTAGTCGACGATGCTCGAACTTCACCTTCTGACAGGTGAGGCATCGGGAGACGAAGTCTGCTACATCTCTCTTCATCCCGCTCCACCAGAATAACTTCCTCAAATCCTTGTACATCTTGGTGGCTCCAGGGTGTACTGACAATGTAGAGGAATGAGCTTCAGAAAGGATCCTGGTCTGAAGTTCTGTCGCATCCTGAGGAACGCAAAGTCTGCCTCTGACTCAAAGATGTCTGTAACGACCCCAAAACCACCCTGGTTGAGAGACCGTTACACGCCGCGCGCTTATTACCTAAGACACGCAAGGCTACACTAATGAAACCCCAAAACAGAACTAATGCTCATATATTACCAAATGAACGATTACAACATGTTTTTACAAAATACAGGCGGAAGCCAGAATACAAAACCAAAACTAAACACAAGCGGAAGCTATTACAAAAGGGCCTCAAAAGCCAAGCAAACTGGATACAGAACTCAAATGCCAAAACGAAAGTAAAGCTGAATCTCCAAGCACGGACTAAAACCTGCAAATCAGATGGAGATAGGGGTGAGCAAAACTACAGCTCAGCAGGTGATAAACTTCATCAACTGAGCTTGCTCAAAACAGATACTGAACATACATATACTTATACATACACGGAAGCGCTTAGCCAGAGCGAAATCAGAGACAAAGCGGAAGTCTTTCAATAAACAGAAGTCTAAAACAAAAAGGAGCTAAGCGGCGATCAAAACAGATACACATTAGTAGAAGGTAAACTGAAGCTGAAGTCTTGACGAAATCAGAAGCTTAACAACTCAAAGCTCAAACAAAATCAGAAGCTTAGCAAAAGACGGTAAGCACACAACAGACCGTCTCAAATTAAATACAGATAGAGCAGACGGAAACAGATCACTTAATAAACCAGAGGCTTTCAGAAGATAGAAAGCACATAGCAGTCTGTCAGAAATCAGAAACAGTCAGAGCAATAGAATACAAAGCACTTAACAATCAGAAGTGGGACACTAGCACCAAGCACAAACACTCAGAATAGGTCGGAGACCCATGGATCTAACAGATCCCTCGATAACACAAAAATGACCAGAAGGCCAAAGGGTTCGTCAACCCCACAGAACAGATTAGGCATGACCCACACTCAGAAAGACGTCTACATGGTATACCATGGAATAGCTCGACCCAGCCATTCATGGCTCAGAAGCAGAGTAACTAGGTCCCAAAACAGAGGCTTAATCAAACGGATCAAAGCTTAATACAGAACAAAGCAAAAGTCTTAATTAGATCAGAGCAGAAAGCAGAAGCTTGACAAAGCAGAACAGAAGGTGTTGTACAACACAACACCGCAGCACAAGGCCTCAAACACATCAAAACAAAAGTCATAGCTGAAACCGATGTCTTAAACCAAGACCAACGAAATATGGAAGATAAAACTAAAGTCAGATGCTGAACACACTTTCAAGCAAATCAAAGTTCAAAGGCTTATCGAAAACTTTCAAATCAAAGTACACACATACATGTGCTAAAACATATCCAAACAGATAGTACTCGAAAAGAGGAATCCAACGCCGTAAACGGTACTCAAAACGGAGCTCAAACGAAGAAGTTATGTTGAAAACAGTGGGGTGTCCGAACTTGCGTCCTAACGTTGAAGTTCGGACACAGCCCGAGAGTCAGAAAATCTGCCCGCGCATGATGTCCGAACTTCAATGTTCGGACACATGTTCGGACACAGCGAAAACTACAAAATAAATTGCGAAAATCAGCCAGAACCAAGCCCCAAATCCCCCCCAAAACATACATAACTTATTGTAGCAAAATAGGCAATCGAAAACACATTTCCATGGGGTTTTAACGCATCAGACACACATCAAAATCAACCAAAAACATCACCAATCAGAGAGTCAAAATAATCATATACGGAAAACCAACGAAATCAGAAATCCCCATGGACGAACACACACAACCGAATCCATCTACCACCTACCTCACATCCGTAGCTAAGCCATCTCTGCGGACTCCACGACACGCCCTCCTCGAATTTCCACTCGAATAGAACCGCTCCCAAATACAAAATCAAAATCAGAAACGAATGAAAGGAAGCTCAACGAAGAAGAGAACCAATTCACAACCCAAACCTGACTGACGACTGACAGACGAACAGAACTCCATCTACAAACCTCAAGCGATTAATACTCGAGAAAAATTGAAGAAGATGATGAGCAAAGGGAGGAGAAGTTGAAGCATGGAGAACGTCGAGAGAACCGTCAAGATAGTGGAAGGAGATTGATCGTGAATAGAATAAGAGAGAAGGAGGAAGTAAATTAGTTTATTAAATCTCTCTCTTAAGAAAATAATAAATAACAAAAGGAAAAAGACAAATGTAACCCTCCTTTCTCAAGCTAACATAATAACACTAGGAGAATGTCATAAAGACATTATTATAAGACCGGAATTAACACAAACTCCCTTTGCGAATCAGAAAGAATATGATAAACTAAATAAAATAAAAAAAAACAAATTTCGGGGGCATAACAATATCCCTCGCTGTCTAGCTCGTAGTCATACTTCAGACCATCAGTCAAACCACCTGCTAACTTCTGCCAGACGCCCTGTAGATACACATCACTGTCCTAGGCTGTATATGCCTCCTCAGCTATCGTGGTCATCTCTATCAAAGCAAGGAGTGAATATGCTCTTCTGCTTAGAGCGTCTGCCATGACATTCCCTTTACCTTTAGTGTACTGGAGGTTGATGTCGTAATCGGCTAGTAGCTCTACCCATTGTCGCTGTCTCAGGTTCAGCTCCTTCTAGGTCCAAATGTGTTTCAGACTCTTGTGGTCTGTCATAATCCGGACTGTGGCTCCATACAGGTAGTGTCGCCAGATCTTCAAAGCAAAGACTATGGCGAGGAGCTCAAGATCGTGTGTGGGATAATTTTCTTCGTGCTTCTTCAGCTGTCAAGAAGCGTACGCTACAGCTCTACCATTCTGCATCAATACCCCGCCGATCCTTCTACCAGAAGCATCACAATAAACCTCGTATCCCTCATTCCCCTCAGGGATTACTAACATTGGAGCTGTGGTCAAGGCGTCCTTCAGCGCCTGAAAGGAGACCTCACAAGCCTCTGTCCATACAAACGGGCTATCCTTCTTCATCAAAGAGGTTAAGGGCTTGGCTAGCCTGGAGAAATCCTTCACAAAACGTCTATAGTAGCCAGCCAACCCAAGGAAGCTATGAATCTCAGTCACTGTGCGGGGTCTGTGCCAGCTCTTCACTGCCTCAATCTTAGCTGGGTCTACTGAAACTCCCTCAGCTGAGATCACATGACCAAGAAATGACACCTTGTCCAGCCAGAATTCACACTTGCTGAAATTCGCATAGAGTTCTCTCTCTCAGAATCTCCAAGACTGTCCTCAAATGCTGCTCATGTTCCTCCCTGCTCTTGGAGAAGATCAAAATGTCGTCTATGAATACGACCACTGACTTGTCTAGATGGGCTTGGAAGACTCTCTGTATCAGGTCCATGAATCTCGCTGGTGTGTTGGTCAGTCCAAACGGCATCACTGTGAACTCGAAGTGGCCGTATCTGGTCCGGAATGCTGTCTTCTCTATATCTGATTCAGCTACTGCGATCTGATGATATCCGAAACACAGATCAATCTTAGAGAACACCTTTGCTCCTTTCAACTGGTCAAATAGGTCATCGATCCTGGGTAGTGGGTACTTGTTCTTGATCATGACATTGTTCAGCTCCCTGTAGTCGATACAGAGTCTAATGCTTCCGTCATTCTTCTTGACGAACGGCACTGGAGCGCCCCAAGGTGAGACACTAGGTCTAATGAAACCCTTGTCCAGTAGCTCCTACAATTGTTTCTTCAGTTAAACCATCTCTGTAGGGCCCATCCGGTAGGGAGCTTTGGCAATTGGTCCCGTACCAGGTATGAGGTCGATGTTGAACTCAACTTCCCTCAGTGGTGGCAGTCCAAGTAGCTCCTCTGGGAAAACGTCAGGGTACTCCGACACAATGAGAACATCTCTCCTGAACTTTGGATCCGTCCTCAGATCCTGGGCATAACAGTAGTAGGCGGTAGCGCCCTTAGACACCTCCTTCATCAGTGAGAAAGCCGATACAACCTTCACATTCAGCTTCTTGGGCTGTATTCAGTAGGATACTGTGACTCCTGTAGCTGACTTCAAGAGAAGACGATGCTCTACACAGTGTAGTCTACCTCTGTACCACTGTAGCGTGTCCATGCCCACAATTATATCGAATCCCATGCCAGGGAAGACAATGGCATCAAGAAGAAAGTCTGCTCCCTTGATGTGTATGTTCAAGTCCTTGCATTGCTTACTGCACTTGATTAACTCTCTGGATGGCAATAAGACTGAGCAATCATGGATATCCTCTGTAGGGGCATCTATCTTAGCATGAAATGCTTGGGATATAAATGAATGGGAGGCTCCAGAATCAAACAGAACGGTGGCCTCCACTCCATTAATTAAGAACGTGCCTGAAATCATAGAGTAGATTCTAAGATTTCTAGGCAACTTTTCCAAGGTAACTAATCACGGCTAATTGTTATACCTATGATGACCATCCCATTGCTCTTTGCTTGAGCCTAGTTCAACACATTCAACCTGATCCTTGAGTTTCCAACCCCTACAACGAAGCAATAAAATTCATAAGATTTCCATTCTTATTGAAAGCTTCAAGAGCATCTTAAAGATTACAATGCTGAAATTGTAAAATACATGGCTAGATCTGTCTAAAGGTTAGGTTTAAACGGCCAGGTTTCATGTGAGTCTGGTTAATGATGGGTGTGGGGGCTGTGTTGGGCTTGATCCTCTTCACCCCATGGTACATGAGTCTAGCTGCTCCTACAAATATCAGCACATCACCCGAATTCAGGAGGATCTTGGTAGCAAGGTTCATCCTCTTCTGGTCACCAAATAAGAACTCCGCGTCGTCTCCAAGTGATATGGACACCACTGGAACTCCTCTGGTGATGGACTCTAGAGATTCATCCTTGTCTTGATGCATCCCTAGCTTACCTTATTTTCCATAGAATTGATGATGCACACATCCGAGGTTAGGTCTGGGACGGGCTCATTCTCCAACTCTTGTGCTGCCTTAACTGCGGCTTCAACGATGGTCTGCAACTCTTCCGGGATTGGTGGCACCTTCACCTCTTCATACTCTTGGTGGTGTGGTTTCACTTCTTACCTAGGCACATGATCTTCACCTTCATAGTAGAACCGTTCTTGAAGGTAGGGGTGTAAAAGTTTCCTCCTTTCACACCTAATTCTCTGATCTTGAGGATCAATGCATACTGGACTGGTGGGGTCAAAAACTCTCATAATAAGATCATCCCGGGTCTCAATATCTCACACTTCTCTGGTGGGTGTGGTTTGGCTTCGAAGGAAATGGTGGGTGTGGAAAATGGCAAATAGGAAAGCAAATATCGAAAGCTGAATGAAACAATGATTATTATTAAGCAGTTTAAGATAAGGTTCACAACTGGCAGTGATAAGTGCTCAACAAAAGAGGGATTTATAGTTCATCCCTTTTACAATGAGAAGGAAAACTAGCTAGTGGAATGTAAAGAAAGTGAAATCTAAGCTTCTTCGCTAGGAAAGTAGTCCTCACTAGGTGAACTCGGGTCATCGCTTGCTGCCTCGACAAAGTCCACCAAGTTGAGAGTCGGTGCTTTGTCTAGCCTCTGAGGGTAGTTTTGTCCCAGCCTCTGTGGATGGTTCTGAGCAGGGCGGTTGGTAGATGGTCCAGCACCTCCTGTGCCACCTCTACCTCCTCCTCCATTAGTGTTAGTAGTTGGGGCTCCAGTTGCTGACCCGGTGCGTGGCTGGTAGCTCCTAGAATCCGGGTTCCTGAAACATTCGAATCCCTATGCCCCTTCTTACCGCAGTAGTTGCAATCCACCAGGTTTCCTTTACAATCCTTGCCCGGGTGGTCCTTCTTGCACCACTTGCAGAAGTACCTTCTTACAGGTTTATTTCCTGTTTCAGTTCAAGGTTAGTAATGTAATATCAAAATGTAACCACATTATAAAATCTAACTTATCTCACCCCTAGGTGGCTGGGAGCGGATTGGCTCAACATCAGTATATGAGGGGACTATAGCCTTTTCATTCCTCCCCTTGAAGAACTTTACCTTCCACTCATAGTTTTGGGAAGAGTTTCCTCCACCATCTCCCTTCCTCTTGCCTAGCACAAAATCCTGATAGGCAATGGTGGTTTCACAGTCATTTGCATCATCAGCCAGTTCCTGTCGTTACAATATGTGTTAGTGGGGAAATCTTAGCGTACCAGAAATTCCAAAGTCATATTCCATACCTGTAAAGTCTTTCCATTGATGGAACTGATCATAGTCATGATCCTGAAGTTCAAGCCGGTATGGAATTTGTCTACCAAGTACCTCGGAGCGTAAGCTCCCTCTCCAATGACAGCAAGTAACTCCACAAACTTGTTATAGTACTCAGCAACAGAGGAAGTCCCTTGCTTCAGCTGCTCAAATTCACTTCTCATCCTCTTCTGTAGATAGGATGGATAAAACTTAGCTCTCAGGGCCACCAGAAATGCTTGGAAGTCAAAGTTCGCCTGGGCGGTTATCTCGGCTCTGGCTGTCTGCCACCATCGATGAGCAGGGCCTTGGAGAAAGTAGGCCGCTATGTCCACTTGGTGATCTGTTGGGACATGTAGAGAGGTAAAAGCTTTCTGAATCTCGGCAATGTATTTCTCCAAAGCCTTCATTACTGGTTGGCCTTTGTAGACTAGGGGACGAAGATCGTTGACCGCTTTCAGCCAGTTGAACTCCCGGGGACCGTTAGGTGGTGGCGATGGTGGTTGAGGGATTTGAGCCCGCTGCTGAGCTAATGTAACCGTCACGATCTGAACTATGACCTCAGGGGTAACAGCGTCGGGTCCGTAGCCTCCTGGGGGACCCGCTCCTCTTCCTCCTCTTCGAGCCATTTAACTGTAATGATGGTTTTTGTTACTCAGAAGTTGTGTGTTAAGTCTAGATATCTACATAGTGAAGTATGAAGTGTTTATAACGTCCTAGAGACGGTGGGAAGATAGAGCGTTCGGGAATAAGTGTAGTAATGTAAAGCAAGTAAAGTGAAGTATGGGGTAAGGGTAACGTGCCTTTCTGGAATCCTCACTTCCCAATTCTACCCCAATTCCCCAGTTTTAAGGGCACCTATATTCTAAGTATTTCACTAGGCTTGTTTTCTCGGGCTCAGAGTGAAACTACACTCTGATACCACTTTCTGTAACGCCCCTATTTAACGAAAATGCAGCGGAAAAATAAAATACTACTGGCGTTTACAGATCATCGGGTTCCAAACACCCGGTACCAAACCTCACCAATTACAACTTACAAATTACATACGTTACGGTCTGAACTCAAGAAAAACAATGTAACATAACTTAAAATAAACAGAGTAACTCTCCATAACTCCTAATTCTCATCACAATCACTCATACTCTTCGTGGCCACCTGTGTGAACAATTTCGTACCTACAAGATGAAACCAAGCAGCCCACCCCGGGAGGGGTGAGTCATATCCCTGGAATGGATCTGGTACGATTCTCTAAAACAGTAAATCATAATATAACTCTTAAAATGAAATAATAATTTGAAATCAACTCTTAAAAGTAAAACAGAGAAATATGGCACTCAAACAACCAAGTCATAGAGAAAAGAGAACAAACGAAGATAGAGATAAAGAACCTCAAAGGAAGGTTAGTCAATTAAAAAGTCACACCATGAGTTAGTGAACCTCCATTGCTTATGTTAGATTCAATTCCAGTTAGGAGTAGAAAAACTCAGGTAGTCACCCAGACTAAGAACGAAAAGAGAGATCCAAGAACCAACAACTCAATAGTGGAATGAAACCAATTGGGAGAGAGGGCCCCCACCGCCCACACGCATCCTTTCTTACGAGGAATATATAGTCCTCCGCTGTCACACACATCCTTTCAGGATGAGGGATATACAGCCCTCCGCTGTCACCGACCCGTTCTCAGTCATCGGCGGAGAAGCGCACACGTCTTGATAAAGAGACTCCATACCCAAGAAGGCTGACCAAAACTCGACTCATGGATGAAATAGTACCCATAGTCAAAGGAAGAATTCACCAAGATTCAACATTTTCCCGTATTCCTAGCTATCCCACTAGATCATTAGCTACACAAGTGCAATACCAAAACACTCAGTCCTACAGTGTGCAGAGGCATAAACACTAGGTAGCAAACAACCTAGCAAAATAGTTAAGATAGGATGACACAGTTGACTATAACCAATTACGCATCCAAGGCTCAGTTAATCACATCAAGCTGAGTTAATCACACAAGGAGTTTTCTTTTGAAATTCGTTAAAAGCTCAGTTAGTGTTTCTCAAGAACGTCTACTTACGACTGTTAGCAAAAGTATCTGAGTACGAGAAATCGTACCTGGTATGTGCAGAAGCAGTAGCTAACTTGAGTGTGTGCCCCTCCACTAGTAACCTATAATTAAGGTGTTTCATGTACTGATTAGCCAAGGAGCTTATATTGCTAAGCATCTTTTATTCTTAATGGTCTATCGTTTTCCGTTTACAATTATTCTCTCATAAGGATTTGGGCTAGGCTTTGTTAATAAATATTTCATTAGGAGCACTTCAATTAATCTGAAATGATTCAGGGTATTATCCTACGAGTGGCCCAAGCTCTCTTCAAATTGTTTAAGTGGGCTTTTGGAGTTCATGGACTTAAGCCCAGTAGGTTAGCCCAAGCCCGTGTTACGTAAAGTTTATTCCATCTTCTTATCCTAGATCAAGATTTAGCTTACTTTAAAGCTCTTAGGTTGTAGTTGATTTATTCATTTAGTATTTGATTAGGACTATAAGGTTCATGTTGGATATTCCCATGGCAAAGTCTAATTATAACTTTATCTCATGACCTTAATTAATTTCGTCTAGATGTTGTATAAAAATCCAACATTATTAGTATCATGTATAGGTTTAGTTTGACTTATTAGTTTCTTCACATTCCATCTTCTATAAGGTATTTATTTCTTTTATTTATTTTTGTTATCTATACATTAGGATTTATTTAAAACATTCTTTACGTAGCTTATTGTACTTAATTATTCCTATTAACTTGTACACACATCTACATCCAATTTATGATTCATAAGATAAAGTATTTCCCTTAGTTTCAATTTAGTATATTAGCTTCCATAGTGTATAGTTAACATAAAAGTAAGTAAATTTTAATTCCTTGATTTAACCTAAGATAATCCTTTATTTCTTTTATTTCTCTATTTCTACTCAAAAGTTTATAGCCTAAAATATTTGTTAACATTCTGTATTAAATGTTAGTTTAGCCTTCTTATATTATTTTCAACCCAAAGTTTATTATTCAACTATACTTTAATTTTTTTGTTACATTAAAAACCATAGATTATAAAATAACTTATGAAAATTCCATAATTACAATTTTTAGACCTATTTCCTCTTGTCTAAAAATGCTCAAATTTAATATATAGTAACCATGATTTTAGACGTATTATAAAATTTTAATTTCATAAAAATCTCTTTGTTAATTATCTAAATAAATTCATAATAATCAGAATTTATAAAAATTATAATTTGCGTTTAAAATCCCAAAACCTTTATTAATTTACATGAAAATAAACTAGATTTTATAAGGAATCTATGGTTAAAATTTCGGGTCAAAATACAATAGGAAAGGTCATTAAAAAAATTCAGCAAGTTAGAGTATTATTCTGTGTTTTATATTAACTTAAACATTACTAATCTCATGCGTTATAATCTCGGCTGTCCATTTCTATTAACCACGATCAGCCGGTCCATATCTCGTGAGTTCATCAGATAATCCTAACCATCTACTGATTGGGAATTTATTGATTTCTCTCAAACCAAAGAACGAAATCCGGTGATTCTTGTTCCATTCGATTCGAAATTAAAAGACAATTCCAACGGTACCTACTTCATGATCTGTAGTGCAGGACACTGGAATTTTGATTCTGGGTTTGTTTGAACTAGGGTTTGTGTTTGTTTTGTTCGAATTTGCCCAAATTCCCTCAATGTAATGTGTTGTAGGTTAAATTGGTAGTTAGGTAAGTTCGAAAATGCAAAAACGAGTGACATTATCGGTGTAATTTGGTCAAAAACATACCGGAAATGCACCGGCAAGGAATCCCGATTCGTTTTTCTGGAAACTTGGTATTTTATGTGCAGTTCAGGTAGGCAACTTCACGGACCAACTCGTGCCAACTAAGAGGGATTTGATCCACGAAATCTATCACAATTCAAACTAGACATGTAACTATAAATATGAGTGGAAGAATCATTGAAAACAATGAACTAGGGAGAAAGTTACAGATCTCACAAGATCTGGGTTAACGTAGTCGATTTTCTAGAAAATCTGGGCAAGAACACGACGTGATCGAGACGGGGACTTTAGACGCCTTAATATTTCAAACGATTGAGAACTAGCTTGGGGTTCCTTCAGAAGAGTTGTAGAGCAGTTAAAGCTCTTGAAAACAAGATATAGTACGTGAATTTTCATTCACAAACGAAGAAGATACAATTGAGCAAAGTTTACCTCAACAACTGGAATTTCCAGATTTCTGGGTTGCAGTTTCTCAGGGAAGCAACTTGAGATCAATTTTGTGACAAATGCGTGAAAAGTTAGGTCAAGTGGGAGTAATGGTTCAAAAGTAGAGTTGTAGGAGAATCAAAAGCAAAAGACGGTATCCAAAAAGGTGGAGTATTGGCTGTGAAATACCCTGGGATTTAAAAACAGTGATCAATTAGGCTACTGAGATATATAAGAGCTTAATTAGGCCTAAACAAACACTTAGGAACAATTCCTGAAGAAAACGGATCCATAAAACGGATTAAAAACACAAACGAGCCTTAAAGCGCATTTTTCAAGAAAACCGGGAAAACGTGACTTTAAGCGGATTTAATAGACTCGTAAAAATTATAGTTAATTAAATATCTATAATTAAACAATAGTGAAGGCCTAGAGCCATTAAAATTAATTAAACGAGAAAATCCCGAAAAATGGGTCCCGTTAGTGAATAGTACTAAAACCGGGAGACAAGACACATTTATTTCGAAAAGACGAAAATGCACTCCCGAGACATTTAAGTGTGGGGCCGGTTTTAATGAGACTTAATACCTCCCTTTCACACCCAAATAACTAATTAATTCCTTATAAGTCAATACAAGACAAAGATATAAAGTAGATGAGGGAAATAGTAAAAGAAGAATTTTATACTCTCTCACCTTCCCATTTTGTTCACTCACGTTTTTTGTTCCTTCCCCCACACACACTCAGAACTTTCTTCTTCCTCCAAACCCCCATCAATGGCGATTTATTCTTCCTCTCCCATCTCCTCTCTTCTTTCTTGATTTTGAAAGCTCAAACAAGGTCCAAACTCCATAAAAATTATACCGTTGAATTTCTCTCTTCTTGGGGATCATTCTCCACCTCTCAAAATCTGAAAAGCTCACATTTGACCTCCATGGATGAAGCTTAAATTGAAGGTTGAAGGTGCCATTTTGATCTAGAACCATTCCTTGGTTGTTTAAGGTAAGAAGTAAGCTCAAAAACCTTCGTTTTCTAGCCTTTCCTTTGATAATGGAATTCCCAGATTTTTGAGCCTCCTTGTTCCTTGTGTCCAGCCGGTTTTCAAGCCTTAAAAAGGTGCTGGAATCTAGTTCTTTTGCTAGCCAAAAGCTCCACCTAGAAGTGTAAGGTAAATGCCTTCTTTAAATCCTTGAACATTCTCTTAAGACCTAGGGTTTAGTTCTAGAGTTGAGTGTTTCCCTTAATTCATGGTGCTTCATTGGGCATGGCTGTAGCATAGCAATTGAAACCTCACTTGACCGGTTGTCAAGCTAGAACAAAGAAGGAAGTAAGAGCAAGAAGGAAAGAAGGGAAGAAAAGAAGAGTAATCAAGGAAAATTCTAAGGTAAATTGAATTACCTTTAAATAGATTTCTACATTGTCTTGAGATATTAAATCTATTTGCTTTAGAATTGATAATGTTGTTTGAGTTGTGATTAAGAAATGAGATCATTTTAGTGTTGATTGAATGTTGATCAAAGGCCTTGAGGCCAAGCTAGTGAAGTTGTTAATGAATTGTGAAATAAGTGTTGTTGTTGTCTAAATAAACAGGGATATTGAATGGAATTGTGTGAACAAAATGATGTTGTGAGAATGATAGAATTTTAGGGGAACCTCTGTCAATTTTTGTCTAGAAACCTAAGAGACTTGAGTGTTTGTTGAGAAGGAAGAACATAGGTATGTTAGAGGTGAAATGGAATGGTTAATCACTTGAGAATTTAACTAGGGAGAGATTTGTATTTAGGGTAGAGCTAGAAATGAAAATAATGCAATTTGAACTCTAGGAATGACATTAGTTGATGGAGCATTGAATGGTAAGAAAGGGAACTAAAAACTGTAACAAAGAACTTGGAAAACTAAGTGTTGAAATCTAAGTGAGAAAATGGTGTAATTGAACTAGGAATTGAGTGAGGAGTTAGTAAATAAATTAAGGAGTGTTAGATGGTCATTAAGGTGCTAAAACATGTAGATTATAAGTGGGAAAGATTGGGGGAGAAATGGGTAGAAGAAAGGAGTTGAAACAAAGTAAAAAGGAGTAGTTAAACACCATAGAAAAACTTTCTGGCTCTGACCGACCCATAGGACCGATGCAGGGTGGGTTGGTCGAGCTGAAATTTTCAAACCTGGAGACATTCTGACTTGGACTGACCCATAGGACCGACCTAGAGTGGGTCTGAAATACCCCTAAATTTCAAAATACATAATTGTATAGTTTATATGTATATCATATAGTTTGCAAGTATATTATGTTGTTTACGAGTATATTATATTATTTACGAGTATATTACTATTTTATATTCAACAAAGATAATTTGTTTTAATTAAATTAACCCATTTTCAAAGTATAAGTCAGTTGTGATTTTTTTTATGTCGTAGTAATAATAATCATAATTTTCTGGCTAAGCTGATGTGTTTATTTATTAAAAACGAAGTTACAATAATAATGTTATGATTTAAACGATACCATTGATTTTACTATATTAAATGAGTCAGTTTAATTGATCAGTTTTATTCTTTGGTATTCTTCACATTATGTAATGAATCATTTCTAACTTTCAGTATTTCCTATTTTATTTATTAAACAACTCTCAACCTTCCAGATTTCCTAGATTTTGGTTTCCAAAAATCTGACCCACTAATTTAATTTAATATAAACAGTCTGCATTCTATATTCCTTCAGTTTTCCCTCTACTTCTTTTAATCCCTGTCATATTACTCCTTTTGTCTGTCCAACAACTCCCTCTCCGTCCCTCTCGACTCTCACACTTCTTCGGCTGGACAGATAGTGAGAAATTTCCTGTACTCCATCTTGCTCTCAGTCAGACTCAGAAACAAAAAAAAAAGTTAATTCTAGGTATGTTCAATGTTCTATCTATCTCTGTTCTTTTCCTTCTTTTTTGCTGCTCTGACTTGATTGATACAGGAAACAACAGAGAAATTAAAAGACTAGCCTCTTCTATTTTCGATTTACATTCTCGAACAAAACAAAAAGAAAACATTCACCCTCACTGTTTGTTGATTGAAACAAAATATATACTCCCTCCGTTAATTAATATCTGTCATTTTAGGGTATGGTTCTTGTTCAAAAATATCTGTCATTCTAGCTTTTTGACACACTTCTTTCCACTTTTACCCTTACTATTCAATATAAAAGTAATTATTATCTAAATGGAAAAGTAAAAAGTAGGGGCACATGCGTCATTGTCTTACTTTTCTTAATAAGTGTGCAAATTTCTAAAATGACAGTTATTGTTGAACGGAGGGAGTACTATTTATACTAGCCTGTATGCTCTCTGCTCTCCACAGACCTAGATCACTCATGCTCTCTTCTACTCTATCCAACACACACACAGAATTGAATATATACTCATCCCTCTGACTCACTCACGCAACCCCTAAAAAAAAAAAAGGGAAAACACCCACACTCACCCCCACCACTCACGTACAGAGGGGACACACAAAAAAAAAATATATACATCCCCAGTACACGCGGAAGGGACAAAAAAAAAGGAAGCAAGCAAATTTGAAACAGCCTGTCGTTCCATTCTATACTCCCAGACTTGATGACATCATAGCTGATGTCAGCAATTTCGAGTTATTATCATTTTTTTTCTCTTCTTTTCTTATTTAACAAATTACTAATTTGATTACTTGTTTTAGTCAATGTTTAATTTGTAACAATATTATAGTATATTATTTTTATATGTTTACATATATTATAATTATGATTTATGGTAATTTATTTATAATTAAATTTGAAGTATTCGGGTATCTAATAATACCCGTTATTTTTCTTAAGGCTCTGAGTTTGTTAGCGAGAAACAGTAATTGAGTTCGTGTTGGTTTGTGCGGATCGTTTCTAGATTCCAGGTAAGTTACTACGTTCACTAATTTTTTATTATATTTATAATAATGAATTTTCACGTGGATGTGAATTTTGTGTGTGATCATTGTTTGAGATTGAAGTGTTAAGTGTTAGTGATAATTTCATTTTCTTATGTGTGTGATTTATTTTATAATGGATATCAGTGGTTATTTAAATATATTTTCTAAAGGAGATTGATGGAAAATTGTAATGAGTTTATTTATGAGATCAACTGATATTGTTGTGAAATCGTTAACGAAATGATTTTGTGAAAATTGAATTATTTATTCAATAAGGATGATATCATAATTTATTTATGGTGAAATATGTGGATTTTGATGAGATTATATGGTAAAGAATAATAACGAATAAAAGAATTTTTAAGAGGAGAAAACCATGATGCATGTGGGCCGCATTAGGACACATGGATGAGATGATAAATGCGGGCCGCATTAGGACGCATAAGTTTGAGATACTGTGGGCCGCACTAGGACACAGTTAGCCCTAGATCTACTCCTTAGTCCTTTGAACTATTGGGGGGTGTGCACACTTAAGGATTTAGTGGCTTGGTTGGATTCCCGGCTGGGTGTTGGGGTCCGGGTTACAGCTGCGTGTTGTACCCAAAGAGAAAGTAAAGTTGTTTTGTCCTGGCTGCGCGTTGGGACAAGGAAGATAATTAAAATAATCTGACTAATATATTTTTGGGTTACTAAAGAAATCCAATGTGATGTATTTTACAGTTATGATAATTTTGTTGTTGTGTGTTAATATTGTTGAAATGTGTTGTATGTTGTGTGGTTATATTGTTAAAAATGATTTCTAAAGAGAAAATGATTTTTACGTAGTGAAGTGGTAGCTTACTCAGTTTTTCTGACTTTATCGTGGCTCTTTCTATGTTTGTTTGGATTTCTGCCACAGGTACTGATGAAGTCCTTGGGGTTTGGGAAGGCGACTCCACATAGGCTAGTTATTTGTTATTGAATTTTATTTTAGGCTTTAAGACTTGTGCATTTTAAAGAAATTGTTAGTATGGACATTGGTTTTTCTTGTCAAAAATAATGAATTGGTTATTTAGTTAATTGTTTAGGCTTCACACTCGTTCTTTTGCGAGTGTGGCAGTAATACTCCGGATTAGGTTTTGTTTCCGCTGCTTATCAATATAAATATTGAATTGTAAAAAAAATTGACCTAATAAAATGTTAGAAAATCCGGGGTGTTATAGGGTCGGTCGAGTTGAACTTTTCGAGTCCCCAACCTACTGACCTCGATCGACCCAGGGGCGTTGGGTCGGTCGAGTCAAAGTGTTGTGTAACACCCCCGTCTATTAATCCTACCCCTTACCATAATTACCATCGAATCGCAACATTAAATACCGACGTTTCAATCGCAGCGGAACTAGTAACTATCTAGGCGGGTGTCACAACCATCCATCCAACTACTTAACCATCCATCCGTAGTGACGACGAGATTAACACAACTCACAACACTTACCAACGGTATCACAAACCATCCAAACCATAAGCAAATCCACATAACTCTAAGAACTAGTGAGCAACTATCAAGATTCAATTTATACATCAATCATCACTTGGCGTATCTATTACAACGACATAATCCGGGATTCCTCCCACACATGTCGTCTAATCAAATTTAAAACCATACCCAATCCCACACTCCGGCGTCAATCATGGTACACCTGCAAAAATGTGGTTGCCAAAAAGGCTCAGCACGAGGCTGAGTATGTTGAACTATATGATCCTAGGCCCCATTAGGCCACATGAGTTGATTAGCCATCTTGATTAACATGTCATTCAATTTTCATGTTGTTTCAGTTTATAAGTATATGTGAAAGACTGTAAAAGCGGATTATAAACACGCAACAGTTCACCAAATAATCACCACAAACAACATATTAATAAGCCATACACAATAGTCGCCAGATCGAATTCGTAATCGCAAGTTCGTTATCCAAATCACTTGGAGCCCCGCTCCCACCAACTCTCTCATTACCCTTTGGGTGTCACGTTAGATGGACAATTCCCCATTAACACCTTATCGGTTTTTTTTGTGTTTAATTTCCATTGGACAGTCGTCCTATTGCCAATGATCAGAGATCATTGGACTTCCCCGATGTCTCAAGAGAGACGTCCATTTGGCCCTGAAATACCCCTAAACCTTAATATAGTAACTTAGTACCTAATTATGATGTAATGAGGCTATAATAAGCCTTAGAAACACTAGGAAAGAGTTAAAACACAAAAACTCAAAAACATGCTTTAAGAACATTAAGAGCAAAAAGGTGTCTTAAGAGCACAAATAAATTTGGGGACCTCCAATAAGTTCCCAAAAGAGTTCATTTAGCATACCAAGCAATATAGAATGGTTGGAAACCAAAGATCAAACACATAGGTCAAAAACATGCCTTAAGATCTCTTAGGGCAAAAATGTGCTCTAAGAAGCCATGAAGGGTATACAACCTTAGCTAGGGTCCTAAGTGGATTCCTAAGATCAATATCCAAGCTAAGAACACAATGAAACACTTAGCAAAGAAAACAGAGCGCAAAAACAAGCTCTAACACAAAATGTACACAAAAATGTCTTAAAGCACATTTTTGTGTATAACTCCAAATCTATGAGTCTTATGTCACTTTAAGACCTAGATTACATTCTTTATAATGTTCATGGGACGTAATGCACCATATTAGAAGTTCTAATTCAAAGATTTAACATAAAATCATTAAGGGTGGATTAAGAGATGAACAATAATCAAATTAGTGCTTAATTAAGCCATAAGTCTTCCTTCCTTAATCATGGTCAACATAACCCCTAATATATATATATATTGTGGAGGTTTCTTAAGGGATGACTCATGCCCACTTGCAAGACTTTAAGAGTTATATAATCATGAAAGTGATAAAGTTTCATTAAATGTAACTTTACACTTAAGTTAACAAAATCTTATAACACATTACTTCCTCCTCTCTCCTCTTGGCCGAGAATAAAACCCTTCAAGATGTTCATCTTCAACCTTGGTTCTTCCTCAAGAACACCAAGATCCATCCATGGCAAGTTAAGATCCTTACCTTAAAACACCACCTTTCTCTTCCTTATCACCTAAGGAGTATTACTATCCATTAATATCTTTCAACCAAGGCCTTTCTCCATCATTATTGAAGGCAATAATTCGGCCACCACCATTAAAGGAGATTAAGAAAGTTCTTAACAAGCTTAAGGTATAAAAATGAGCTTTAAAGTCCTTTTTGACATCTTTTAGTATATGGCCGGTTTTGTGCATATACTCTAACTAATTTTTATACCTCTTTTCATACATGGAATGAAGGTTATTATAGCTTCATTTTATCAGCCAAAAACCCACCAAGGAATCATCTTACAAGAGATTTCGAAGGGTAAGCTTCATTAAGCCTTAAATCACTAAATCATGAGCTAAACACTTGTTTATACTCATAATCTGATTTATTATCATTTTGTTCAATTAGGGAGAGATTAAGGGCTGATAATTACAAGCAAGGGAAGCTTTAAAGGTTAATGTCTCTCTTATGACATAATATAAGGTTTTAAGGCATTATTATGTATATATAATTAATGTCGAGAGTATACCTTAAGGAAATGGGTTTATTTAACTTGGAAAATTATATAATTCATTATATAAACATATGGTTAAAGAGCTAATGACAATGAGCTAACAAAACCCTTATAAAATTAATTATAAGAAAGTTTAATGTAATTCTATGGGACTATTGTTGTGTGCAGGTGACCATATAATTATTGTGCTTATTTAGTGCTTAAAATTATGCTTTGACTTGTTTATTAAGGGCTTGTATTATGGCCACAAGCAAGAGCTAATTTTTTAAGCATTTTTATGCCTTTATATGCTTTATTATACTTGTTATTGTATAATATATGCTTGGGTGTAAAAATAATAAGTGTGTGTGACACTTTTTTAATTTTAGAGGCCTTTTAAAGTGCTATATAAATTAAATACGAATTTATAGACTTTAAGGGTATGATTTTGTAACATTATAAATGCTTTTTTTCTTTTGCCCTTCAACACTTGTCTTCTTCACAGGTTTATCTTCTTCTACAGCAGGTTGAGTACTATGTATCAATCCAAATGGATCTGATTGAAACGCATGGTGATTAAGCACTGTTATTAAGTGTTTCCCCTCCTTCAACCTGTGGAAAATAAATCACTTCCATATCAAATAAAAAATTGGGAAAATTCACAATATACCCATGTTTTCTTTCGTAATTCACAATATACCCCCTTTTTTGAAACTGTCACAAGATACCCCTGTTTTCTTTGCTAATTCACAAAATGCCATTTTTTTCCAACGACCATTAAATGCTCCATTAACCCCCCGGAAAATGACTAATTTGCCCCTAACTCGTTTTTTTTATTTTTTTGAAAAATTTACGGCTTCGTTCTATAACGGCTACTTTTTTTTTGAAAATTTTAAAGTTCACAAAATACCCCTGTTTAAATTTATTGTTCACGACATTCCCTTGTTTCTTTTACTTAGTTCACAAAATACCCCTGCTTCAACTCGTGGAAAATAAATCACTTCCATATCAAATAAAAAATTGGGAAAATTCACAATATACCCTTGTTTTCTTTCATAATTTATAATATACCCCTTTTTTGAAACTGTCACAAGATACCCCTGTTTTCTTTGCTAATTCACAAAATACCATTTTTCGCTAATGACCGTTCCGTTAACCCTCCTGGAAAATGACTATTTACGGCTTTGTTCTGTAACGGCTACTTTTTTTTGAAAATTTTAAAGTTCACAAAATACCCCTGTTTAAGTTTATTGTTCACGTCATACCCTTGTATCTTTTACTTAGTTCACAAAATACTACTATCTATGTTTTGAAGTTCAAAAAATACCCCTATCACCCCGATGGCATGGCAACACATCGCCTAGTTTTCTCTTGTTTATCAAGTGTCTTCAGCCTCTTCACAATCCCAAGACAAATGTTGTTTGCATTCTAGTTCTCTGAGGCTTCATGTCTCTCGCAATGTCTCACCATCAGCTGAGTATGAATCTCTGTCATACACAATTGGACACAGTTATAATATATGACCAGTGACAAACTAGTATAGCATGAATTCTTTACATAGTTATATAACTACCTTCTAGTAAAGAGTAGATTGGTTTAGTCTTACGGACAGTCAAAGTAGCATTGAAACCCTCCACTAAGTTTGATGTATTGTCTAGACACTTCATCTGTTTACACAGAACCGGTTAGACAGATGTAAAGGTTTAAACAAACAATAATGTCACAAGCATTGGGTTTAAAATGGCTATCTCTTGGTCATAATTGTGTCGTGCCTAGCACTCTAACGGGATATCACTTAGATATTTGAATGCACCAAGATCCATCTCCCTAATGCGTGTAACTGCTTTACCAAAACTGCACTCGGAGAATGCATTTGCAGCAGACCAAAATGCTTGCCTACATAACATGACGAACTTGTCAATGTTAAACTAACTCACTAATGACAGAAACGGTTTGAAAAAACATAATACTCACATCATTTTTGGACCTGGATGCGTTTTTCTGAAATTCGAGTACAAATGTCAGTAACAATACCTCTATTGGCTTCGTGGAAACCAATTGGTAAGAGCTTGGTCGATTCCCTGCGAGTAAAAGAAATGATGCATCATAAAAGGTGTCAAAATAAATGCAACTGGTGGCAATGTCTACAAAAGACCCCTATTTATGTTTTGAAGTTCACGAAGTACGCATAAGTAACAGGGGTATCTTGTGAACTTCAAAATATAAACAGGGGTATTCTGTGAACTAAGTAAAAGAAACAAGGGTATGTCGTGAACAATAAACTTAAACAGGGGTATTTTGTGAACTTTAAATTTTTTTTTAAAAAAAAGAAGTCGTTACAGAATGAAGCCACGAATTTTTCAAAAAAAAAGGTCAGGGGAAAAATAGTCATTTTCCAGGGGGGTTAATGGAGCATTTGATGGCAGTTAGCAAAAATGGGCATTTTGTGAATTAACAAAGAAAATAGGGGTATCTTGTGACATAGTTTAAAAAAAGGGGTATATTGTGAATTACAAAAGAAAACAGGGGTATATTGTGAATATTCTCTAAAAAATTTCATGATTGACTTCAGATGATTCATAGATATAAAAGACCAGTTAGTTAGTTAACTCACACAAACCATTTCTTCTCTCAGCTAAAAGAACTATGTTCTAGCATGTAGACCAATCAGAATGATGGAAACATGTACTCCCTCCGTCCTGAATTGACCGTCCTGTTTATTATTTGGACATGTCGTTTGACTTCAATTTTTAACATATAAGATAAATTAATTTTGAAAATTTAAGTTTTGCATATGATTCCTTACATGATAAACTATATGTTACAAAATTCAGTTTTATAAAATTATTTTATCTTATATGCTTAATATTGAAGTGGAAAAACGTGCCATAAAGCAAACAGGACGGTCAATTCAGGACGGAGGGAGTACAAAGATAGCACAACAAAGGAGTGATTTGATACAGGCGAAGGATGTAAGATTCTGGCAGAAATGTGATAGGCTCCAGCCAGTTATGCGCAGGAATTGTTCAATAGAGGTGTTATGTATTTAATGGGAAAATCGATAAAAGCCTTACACACCAAACATAAGAGCAAATAAGGAAAAGAGAAGGTAAGTAATCATCTCCCACAGGAGCCTATTTTAGGGCGTACCCTGCCTAACCACGTAGTGGCTTGATTAGGTCATCATTCCATGTCCCCCTCCTTCTATTCTCCAGCTACATATACTACTTTGAGAAAGAGCAGAAAAGACAAAATAGGGTGCAGAATAGGAATACGGCAATAACAGATTTTCCAAATAACAGAATTCTCCCTTGTGCTGCTTGTTGGGGATAGTTAGAGGTGGACCCCTCCTGTGCTGTTACTCCTGTAGTGAAGGTGGTTCCCTGATGGTGACAACCCCATTCCCATCAAAATGTCACCTTAGAGATGGTCTTTGTTGCCTCTGAAGCCGCTAAAGTTTGATTTCTGACTTCTGCAGAATGATTTTGTTTTTCAGAAAGATGGAAACAAGCATTAATAACACACAAATACAAATACAGAACCAAACACAAAAGCTACGGCATGCCCTTCGGCCTTCACCATGCGATGTGGAAAATTATTAGAACTAACTACCAAGGAGGTGTTTATTTTGGGGTAATCAGGAAATCTTGTAGTTTGTGCAACCAGTTTTTCAATCATGTAGTTTGTGTAGCCAGTTTTTCCTATTTTCAGGAAAGGGAAAGGAACCTCTCTATCTTGATTCCCCGCCCCCTACTAGTAAACGAGATTCTCTTTCTCAAATACACTTTGACCGATGACATTTGGACATTGACCGATAACCAAAGACCATTGACCACTGACTGGTAGATGTTTACCGGCAATTGATGGCCATTAACAGGCAGCCGGCGACGGTTAACCATTGATTAGTAGCCGTTGACCGAATATTTATTTTCATTTCCTATGCACCTCTTTTCTATTTCACTCCATTCCCTTTCTTTCAACCTTTTAACATAGTTTATATTATCCATACTTAGTGATCAGCCAAGCTACAAATTTTGCTTAATTTAACTAGGCAAATGAGTGTAGTAACCGCTAATTATACGCTCCAATACAAAATCATAAAGATATGATACAATCACTATTTAGTACTCACTGGTGTAAAACTGAACCTTTTTATCGAACATTTGGTCTGCTTTGTTAGACGCCTTCGATCTGGAATTCAAAACAGAAAAAAATAATATGAAAATAAGATTCCAACGTATTAACGAAAAACATAGTTGATATGATTCCAACGTATTAATAGAAAACAAAGTTCTGCCGCTAGTAGAAGCAGAGAAATGAGGAAAAGAAATATAAGAAATCTATCTTACTTCAAATTGCTCAGTCCCATAATACGGAACTCTTCGAGACATGTCCGGCAACTGTACACCGGATGGTATGGGTACACGGACGATGTGGAGGAAATATCGTTAGTACTACGGGGCAAATATTGCAACCAAGTTACCCTCACTATAGAAGCTGATATCGCGATCTCCAAGTGTTGGATTCGACGACACTAATGAATAGGTTTTGAAGAATAGGGGAAAAGAAAAGAAAGAGCCTGTGTAGTCTCTTTACGGAAAATGAAAGGGTGCACCGTTTACAAATATACCCGCATTGGAATCTTACGCTCTCTATCTAGAATATAGATATTAATAAGGGCCAATAAAAGTCCCTTACCATCCTGGACTAGATCTAAACTAGTGGATCAGAGAAATTAATAGTGAAAGGTTCATATTACATCTATTATAGATTAATTTGGTAACCCTAACCAGTGAATACGCTGCTGCGCCTATGCCTCCATCCCCACACCAGATGCGCCTCTGTTCACCTTCTTCCTGCATCCCCACACCAGATGCGCCTCTGTTCATTTTCTTTTTGTGTTTGCACATTTGCATAGATAAATCACTAGAACGCGGCATCTCGCACACCAGATTGAAGGTGGGTTGAAAATAGTTCATTCTAGAACCAATCATATACTCTAAATTGTCTTCTTCAACAGTGCTAAAGAACATACATGCTGTGTGCCACTCTTCATTCTTGCACACTAGTTGCATCTTGCACACCAGTTGAAGATGAGACTGAAAAAAGATTGAAGAGGGGACTATTTATATACAGTGTACCAGTATCTGGATGTATTAGTACCACTACTTCATTGAGTAGCACCAATTTTCATACATGAAATACCATAAACCAATGTAAAAATAATTACATGTGAGATAAGTTTATGAAATACTATAGACATATATATACAAGTACCACACCATCGTCATTATAATACCAACGTAACATCTATAGTGAACCAAGTGTAATATCTTAGATTGCACACCAGTTGAAGATGAGGCTGAAAAAAGATCGAACAGAGGATTGTTCATATAAGTGTACCAATATGTGGATGTATTAGTACCAGTACTTCATTGAATTAGCACCAATTTTTCATTCACAAAATATCATAAACAAATGTAAAAATAATTATATGTGAATTAAGTTTATGAAATACTATATATATATATATACCACACTATCGTCATTCTAATACCAATGCAACATCTATAATGAACCAAGTGTAATTTCTTAGATTGCACACCAGCTAAAGATGAGCCTGAAAAAAGATTGAAGAGGGGACTGTTTATATACATTGTACCAATATGTAGACGTATTAGTACCATTACTTCATTGAATTAGAACCAATTTTTCATACACAAAATACCATAAACCAATGTAAAATAATTATATGTGAAATAAGTTTATGAAATACTATAGACATATATATACAAGTACCACACCATCGTCATTCTAATACTAATGTAGCTTCTATAACGTACCAAGTGTAATATCTTAGATTGCTTACCAGTTGAAGATGAGGCTGAAAAAAGATTGAAGAGGGGACACCAGTTGAATATGAGGCTGAAAAAAGATTGACGATGGGACTGTTCATATACAGTGTACCAATATGTGCAGGGCCGTCTCAATTAATTAGGGGGCCCTGTGCGAGTTAAATAAATAATCATAATATATAAAATATTAAATTATGTACAAAAAAATTATGAAAAATATAAATTAATTTAAATAATACTAGTTATTATTATTAATAAATTATCCAATAAAAGTTAATTTTATAATAAATAATAAGTTTTTATGTGATACAATTTTATTAAAATAAAATTCTATATTAATATGATATTTTAATGGTAGTATTTTATTTTATAAAATTATAGTATAAAATTTTAATATGTGATTTTATGTACATATAATAAAATTATATCAAGCTATTTATTGTTTATTACTTTATTGTTTTAATCATATATACAATAATAAAGTTCACTAATAAAATATTATATTTTTTTATTTATAATTTCTTACTTATAATTTTTTATATAGTTATTAATTACTCCATCCGTTCTGAATTAACCGTCCTATTTACTAATTGGACATGTCGTTTGACTTCAATATTAAGTTATAAGATAAAAAATTTAAAATTTTAAGTTTTTGCATATGATTCCTTACATGATAAATTATAAATTACAAAATTTAATTTTATAAAAATATTTTATCTTTATGCTTAATATGAAGTGAAAAAACATGTCATAAAGCAAATATGACGGTCAATTTAGGACAAAGGAGTAATTAACTATATTACAAATATAACAAGACCCTTAAAAAAATGGGGCCCCTGATAAATGGGGCCCTGTGACATGTCTCCAGTTGAACACCCACAGAGCCGGCTCTGATATGTGGATGTATTAGTACCACTACTTCATTGAATTAGCACCAATTTTTCATACAAGAAATACCATAAACCAATGTAAACATAATTATATGTGAAATAAGTTTATGAAATACTATAGACATATATATATACAAGTACCACACCATCGTCATTATAATACCAACATAACATCTATAATGTACCATGTGTAAGATCTTAGATTTTCAAAATCTTTTCGTAACTATAAATCACTAATAATTAGTTTTACAACATACCAATGTACTATTGTTCAAACACCTGCGTTATTTATTTGGATAACATAGTATATATAGTATAATGTTCTGTTATATTTGTTACACATGTTATCATAGTACAGACTAGTCATCTTGTATAGATAGATATATTTAGACACTCTTGTAGAGACTACACTGTAGAACATATAGAAAAGTCATTCGTGACTTCCCTTCTATCTCTTTTGTTGTACTGAAACTTTCCTTTCTTCAATCAAATACGTTTCTTCTCTGTTTATCATCTTCCACTTTCAGTTGGGATGACATGGTATCAGAGTAGTAGCTCAAGCAAGACTGATTCATACGCAAGATGGTTGATGACAGTAAAAATGAGAATGAAGACATAATCATCGAAGATGAAGAAAACGAGGTCGAGTCAGGTGACAAAGAAACTCTAGCTTTGCAAAACCAAGATTTGAACGACCCGTTGTACTTACACCTTTCCTTTAGTTTCGGAGCCAAATTCAAAGGCCATGGATTCGATCAGTGGAAACGAACAACGACGATAACCCTACAAGCGAAGAATAATATTGGCTCATCAATGGACGGATCACCGAGCCGGAGAAATATTTATAGCGCTATCCAATGTGGGAACGAAGTAACAATGCTGTGATGGCGTGAATTTTAAATTCGGTGGAGAAAGAGATTACAAAAAGCATAGTATATTGCGACAACGCTCATCAGATTAGGTAAAGCTTTGTAAAAGGTATGACCTAATCAACGGACTTAAAATCTTCACAATTCAAAAGAAAATAAGTACAACAAAACCACGATTCAGTGAGTACTTACTTCACTAGGCTGCAGAAGCTCTGAGATAGGTTTAATAGTTCGAGAAAAGTCTTGAACTGCACATGTGGGGCAGCAAATGACATAGAAAAACGGGAGGAAGGAGACTGGTTAATGAAGTTCTTAGACGGCTTGAATGAAGATTTCAAGCAAGCTAAGGGGCGATCTTGTTGATGACCCATCTTCCTAGCCTTGAGTAGGCATATTACTTGGTGGCTCAAGATGAGAAACAACGCAACACATCAGAGAACCAGAGTGAAGATAATGGTGATAATAGCTTAATCCTGGCCAATAGATTCACACCCACCACCAAGAAACCTTCGAGGAGAAACACAAACAAGAGGTCACCCACCAGTAATGCCAACTCCTCTGCTACCAGAAGGAAGTCCACGCCAAAGAATTGCACAAAATTAGGACACACTCGGTCCCAATGCAGGTGGATTATAGGATTTCCCGAGGGTGGAAACCAAACGGGCACTTCTTAACACGCAGGAAGACCTATTCTTCACCAAGAGTCAAAGAAAAATCAACACCAAAGAGAAGTGGTTCAAGAAACTTCCAAGTTGCTGATCTAACCTTGGAGTAAGTGGAACAACTCACCTAATACATTCAACAAAGAAACTCCACCAACGATCAGAAACAAAAAAAGTTAAATAATAAGTATAATTTATATGAACACAAACTTGATGTTTAAAAATCGATAAAACAATAAATATGATATATCATATTGACATTTATTTATTATAAATTTCTTATGAACAATTAGATCTAGTTTTTGAACCCTTAATAATAAATAGTTGAACATATAGTCAAAAAGATTGAACATACTAATTTTATATTTATAAACATGAATGTAAGTTTTGAAAAAATGAACAATATGCAGTAAATTTTGAACAAGGTGCTTTAAAAGTTGAACAACTAATACTACATATCTAAATTATGAGGATAATTGTGAACAAAAACAACAATAACTGTGATAAAAAAACGTGTTTGTAGATATTTATACAAAAAATTTTGAATCATAAATTGTTATAATATTTTCTATATTTATGGAGAAATTAAAAATATTTATTTTCCATAATTTTAGAAATAAACTTATAAATAAATACAATCACTTAAAAACAAATAACACGTCAGCACCGGAAGCACGTTCCATCGTGCTTCCGGTTGTTTAGTAGACTAATTGATATATAATAACAGTATTTCCCCTGATAACAAAAATAATAACAATATTTCTTTTTTGAATAAGGGTGAAAAATATATTGAATGAATATGAAAGTTTATACAAAAGAAAATACATAAGGGACCCTATATATCAGATGTCCAAGGATATACATAGCAATACGAGGGAGCACCAAGTTTCAAAAAGGTGGCGATGGGCCATCCTGATACATAAAAGGCAAAAGGGGAAGACAAAATATAGAATGGGACGACTACTAAGATGTTAGGACTTGGTCAAGCCAGGCACCATCTTGTTTGGGTGGGGGGTTTAGTTGAGATGACCGCTTTTTGTAGCTCCCTTCACGTTAGAATAATGAGGGAGAGATCTCTGGATTGGCCCGTCATGGCTCTTTTGCATCTTTCGATCCATATGAAGTAGATGACGTTTGCAATGGTTGCACGTCTGACGTAGTCTCTCGATCTTTTCCTTTTACAGTAATGAGAGAGCCAGAAGGAGCAACTACGAAGGCTTGACCTATTGGTGGGGATCCCCAGCCAGTCACAGATAGTCCACCAGATCCTGCAAGAGACCCTGCAAAGAAAGAAAAGGTGTCCACTAGTCTCTAGAGCATGTACACAGAGCCAGCATCTGTTAGCAAGGCTAATGTCGCATGATTGCAGTTTATCACAGGTCTTGAGTCTACCTTTAAGAGTAACCCATAAAATAAAATTGGATTTAGGGAGAGCCCAGGTCCTCTGACATATATTAAACCAGGGAAAACCCCTAGTAGGAGAGGCCACATCTTGGTATACAGTGTTAACACTTAGGCGCGCGGGGGGGGGGGGGGGTAGGTTAGGAAAAGAGACATGACATCCTGAATAAGCCGCATTGAATGATCCACCAGTCTCTAGCCTTAAGAATGGATTTCCATATCCATGGGTCCTCCCCTTTGGGAGTGATGACCCAGATCCATGGGTCCTCCCCTTTGGGAGTGATGACCCAGATTCATGGGTCCTCCCCTTGTAAATGCGAGCCAAGGGGCTTTCATAAAGGGGCACCTCATTTCGGATAACATTCATCTATGCTCATGCCTAATGAAACACTACCAAAGGGCTCACATCTCTCCCCGTTGTATGATGAATATGGACATCAGGAAAGCCTTTGACACGGTCGACTGTCTTTTCTTCGCGACACACTCACGTGCCTCAACTTCCCTCCTATCTTTACCAACTGGATCCTGCAATGCGTTTCCACCACCTCATTCTCTATCAGCCTGAATGGCTCCCCTAGGGGGCTTTTCAAAGGTGAGAAAGGGCTGCGTCAAGGGGATCCTTTATCCCCTTGCCTCTTTGTCTTAGTTATGGACATGCTTTCCCGTCTCTTTGACCAGCTCCCCCATGACCCTAGATTTCGGTACCATCCTTTCTGCAAAACCCTAAATGTATCACACTTGTTTTTCGCTAACGATGCCCCCGTTCTGTAGGGGGGACCTCTCTTCCATCTCCCTTATGCTCAGCAAGGTCAACCTCTTCTCCGAGGCCTTGGGCCTTAGGCTTAACCCCTCCAAATGTGACATATTTCTAGGGGGGTTAGCCCCACCTCAGCTAATTCCATCATCTCTTTCACCGGTTTCAACCTAGGCACATTTCCCTTTCGATACCTTGGCATCCCCATATCCGCCAGGAAGCCTAGATCTTATGACTTTGCCCCCCTAATTGACAATGTTCATAGATCTATCTCCTCTTGGGGGCCGGGGGAAAGCACCTATCCTTCACAGGGTGCCTCACCCTCATCCAAAGCACCATGTTTGGTACCATAGGCTTTTGGGCATCGTCTGTGGCCATCTAAAAAAAATATTATCCAATGCATTGTTAGGAAGTTGCGCTCCTTCCTCTGGTCCGGGGGCACTGTCACTAATCCCACCCCATGTGGCTTGGATCTCTATATGCCTCGATAAGAAGAAGAGGGGTCTATGCATAAAGGACATTCTTAAATGGAATATGTGCTTTCTCCTTAAGACCATCTTGGCTGTTGACAATAACATTATTTCTAACGTACACAAAATACACTATTGTAAATGTTAAAAAACATTATAAAAAATATTTATAAGGGCATCTGATAACCTTTACATGGTGGATTTTTGATAAACAACAAAGAACTTTTAAAATGTATGGCCCTTGTGTATTACCATTTGGATATGGAATAGAAGTCGTGTCTTCTATGACGGGAGCAATAAATACCATTGTTAACTACCCAAACCTCCATCATGTCCCGCCTTCACCTCCTCCACAACCACCATCTAACCACCACTTCTCCTCCCTCAACCGCACCACATCAAAGCATCCTTTCCCATTGTCATAAACGTTATCAGTTTTTTCCCAGTCTCACCTAAACACCACCACAAAACAACCTTCCCCTAAAATCATGTTTTTCTCCTCATAATGTCCAACCCGTTCAAGCTAGAAGAGAAGACGAGCACGATATTTGTCGACAAACTACATAATGACATAAGGCTAGGAACTCTATGGAAAACTTTCTCTCCCTATGGTCGAATCATCAATGTTTATAAGCCTCAACAGAGGAGACTTGCTACCAACACCATATATGCTTTCTTAGGCTTTACCGCAAGGATGAAGTAGCCAAAGCCATTAAGGAAACAAATGGTACGTGGGTAGACATTGTGAGAATAGCTACCCAATTTTCTAGACCAAGAATGAATGTGCAACAGTCAAGAAAGGAAAATCCTAGCCACAAAACAACGCCTCTAACTCACGCTAGCAAGCAGTGGTCTAAACCCTTAGAGAAAGAGGAAATCTCAAACAAAAGCCAGTTGAAAATCCCAGAGATAATGCATCCCCTTAAGTTCTCTCCCTCTGAAGTTCTAATCCCTCACCTAGATCGATCGGTTGTGTTTTGAACTCAGAAGACATTAGTCTCGGCAATCAGAATTGTTGTTTAAGCAAAAGGTAATAGACCGCTCTATCCTCTCATGAGTTCTTAGTTATCTTCTGGCGTGAGGCTGATAGAGACAGTTTCCTCCAAAAACAAAAATGGGATCATGAATGGAAAGTATCTAGATGGGTTGAAGAAGATCTGCAACAATGTCGCATTACAAGCATAGCAATAAGAGGCATCCCTCCGAAAGCTTGCTGGGAGAACTCGGCCAAAGCCATCACAAGCAAATTCGGCCAGGTTGTAATGTAGACATTGAAAGTGACATGAGCTTTCTGCCTCAGAATGTGGAAATCTTCATGACCATCGAAGCTAATACATCCTAAATTATCAATGAGGAAGTGGACGTGAGCTTTGATGGAAAGACAACTACTGTTGGAGCTATTGAATTTCAGTCAGAAGATCTCTTAGATAGTTACGGTCCTCCATTCGTCAGAATCTAGCATGCTCGTTGATCCCTCCCTTAACCGCCAATACACAAGTCACTTGGCTCCTAATGTAATACAACAAGTCATGACACAAGTTCCAGAGGAAATCAGCACGCTAGCAGCCCATCGCTCCAATTCATCTCCCAGACAAGTTTAGATCGAACAAGAGCATTAATATATAGTTCTTCTCCCCGCCCAAAGGAAAATCGAACAGATACAAAAAAAGCTGTATCGGCGCCATTAATAATACCAATTTTTGGACGATCACTTTTTCTCTAGAAATGATTAAAAGCAATCATTCAAGGATGCAAATCAAACAACAAACGGTCTGGGTTCAACCAACATGGGGAAATGGAATGCTTGTTGGAAGATTAACTTATTAAGAGCATACTATTTCGAGACACTATCGCAAAGTTTGCATGGTAACCCAACCTATAACTAATGATGTGACTAGTTTGAATGCGCCTCACCTCAACTCCATCTTCGTGCCTACATGTGATATGTCTAATTGAAAAAGAATAATAAATAATTCATAAAGTTTCTCTTTGCTCATCTCTAGTCAGTCACCACAAATTCTTTGCTAGGACAGTTCAAGCGCCTCTAGGTTACCGTTAGAACATGAAATCCCACAGGGATACAGCCCATCTGTTGTTTCAACATCTACCCAAGATATCAAGGAAACTCAGTCCATCTGCATTGGATCACTAAATTACCCAAACAATGGAATGCCCACTCTGGTAGACTCCATCTCTTAAGAAGAGATTGAACTAGAAGTCGTCATCTCACCTTAAGGGGATATAGCGCATAACGGTAAGCACCACACACGTTGGTTAAGAAAGAGCAAGCACGTGAACCTAGCCCATTAGTAGATGCTAGGAAATGTTTTAAATATGGTCAACGCGTGCACATTTCTTCACCATATTCAAGTAAGTCATTAGCCAATATTGATCGTATTCTGAGGCATAGTAGGAAGGTGAATCGCGTAGCTTAGAAGGGTAAAAGTTATAGCCTTTGACAATACGCAAGCCACAAGAAGAGCAAATAAATGGTGGAAAGAAACACCTAACCGCAAGGCTCAGAGAATGTAGAGATCTATGTATTTGTTTGCAATGTCCATAATTGGGCACATGAGTAATACATGTGTGTTCAATTAGTCATACCTGAACTGGTAAAAAATGGCTCTCTCTACCAAGTTGCAAGTGCTGGAAAGGTGTAAGAAAGATCGAAGCTTCCAAGGACTCATCATTGCGCTATTGTCTAGAAAAGTTTGTAAGATTGCGTTTAAGGGGTAGATGTTCATGTTATCCAGTTTCAATGGAGTGTTCTTGTGGCTTAAGATTGTTCTATCTTGGCTTAGTTTAATTGTTTTACGTAAATTATTGTATCTAGTTGGGAGAAATCCTTGGCTGCTTCTATCATCCTACAGTTAAATTACTAGCTTGTATCCCCTTGATAAAAAAAAAGATACCATGTTAACTCGTTACATGTGGATTGCTATTTGTTAACACTCAATCGATAATACAACAATCTTAGGGTTCTTTCAGAAAAGATATTTGCATACAGTAGTCCTCTTGTTGTAGATGATTTAGAGAATACTTATTGGTGCACTCGTATGGGTGCGCCATATATATGATTTAGTGATGAATCGGTCAGCTATAAATAATTTATGATTACGAATAGAAAAATATATATATACACAAATTGTACTAACGGACTTGTTGGATTTTGTAACCTAAATAGCAAAACCGGCTTAATTTTTCCCCAACTCTCCCTTACACATGAGCTTAGCCTTTTGCCCCTCTACCCTTTTACTCCAAAAGCCTTAAATTTTCATGCCTCCACCATTTTTGTACTTGCTTAGACCTCTTTTTGTTCATTTTGATGAGTCATTTTTTGGTCGAAACTCAATCTTCCTGTTCCTTTGTTGGTTAACTAGTTGACTTTTGTCCTTACTGTTTTTTGGTGTTGTCTTTTCTTTTTGTCTTTATTGTCATCCTATATCTTCTTTTTTTATGGTTGATTGTTTTTTAGAGATGTTGCAGCAGTATATTCGAAAGGAGATGACCCAAAACCGAATTGATTAGAAGGAGCACAAACAACTGGAGTTTGGTAAGGAAGAACTGCAAATCTATGTGGATAGAAGTGTCGATAAGCACGGTTTTAGGATAGGAGTGGTGTGTAAGACAGCAATAGGTGAGGTCATAACGTCCAGTGCTTTTAATGGCTCGAGCTCATGGGATTCGGCTGTTGTCGAAGTTAAAGCTCTTTTGTATGGCATGACTCTTGCCTCCAAGCTTAGATCGAAGGAGATACACATCCACTCAGATTGCCTATCAGTCGTTAATTTCATGAAAGGATCTGAAGAGGTGCTCGTGGAAGTTAAGATTGTTTTGTAGGATGGTTTAGATCTAGCTTTAGGTTTGAGTAATGTTATATGGTCACTTCTCCCTCAAACGAAGAATGTAGCAGCCCATGTTTTGGCTAATCTTGGTGGGAAAGGCAAATTAGTAGGTACTTGGTGTAATGATATTCCTTGATGTATCATGTATCTCTTATAATACTCAGGAATGATGTGAGTCTTTAACAAAAAAAATGAGTTTAGGGTTGCATGTGGCAAGACCGCTCTGCACCGTCTTCAAATGAACTAGTGCGACATCGATCATCCCTCAAAGAAGGAAGGTGGTGGTAGTACTTGTGGCGGGAGACTAGGTGCATGTGGAACATATCAAGGGTCTGCATGTGAAGATTGTGGTGTGTCAGTGGTTATCCATGTCCGCCTGTTGTTGGTGCCGATTGGTTTACTTAAAATCTTGGTCAATGTATTTGTACGAACCTCTAAGATGCATCGGAGCCTTGGTTTTAAAAAGCGTGTGTGAGGCATGCCTGATGCGTTCTAGGCGCAAGGCGAAGGGGTTGTCACCTCCGGTGTGGCAAGGTGAGCGCACATACAGAGGCGGGTTGAGGCGTCTTGAGGCGGCGATGCGTTCTAAGGCGTCACCTTATGCGATGATACAAAAAATCCAGAGTTGTGCGACTGAGCATGTCGGCTAGAGGAAGAAGACTACTTTTGATTAGTAGAAGTAACCCAACAAAAATATCAGCAGCCTTATCTTCTTTTCCCCACCAAACTCTCCTTACCAACCTCTCCTTATCCAGTCATTTCTCTGATCCCCACCCCAACTGTCGGTCCCCACTCCCACTCCATTTCACCCCCATTTTTTTCCCATTAAACTTCACTCCCCCCTCCCTTTTTTCCAATTGATTCTCCCACCCTCACCGTCATGCACAGTCGCACACCACCATCCCAACTACTAGTCAACATAAACAAAGTGCTAGGTAAAGGTAACATTTTGTACAAAATGTAAGTTCATAATAATCTATAGGCGATTCTACAAAAACATTTGCCTCAACTACGTGATGTGTTCGCCTCGTCGCCTCACGCACCTCACGCATTTTAAAACCAAGATCAAAGCTCTTTACCACACTTGCTGATTTTAACTGAGTGTGTTTGGTTACAACAGAGCCCTCTGCATGTGGATATAAATTGGGCGCCACCACTTTTAGCTGCATCTTGGACGTTGATGGAGAGAGGGGATGTCGTGCTGAAGAAGCCACACCACCAGGAGCCACCATAACAAAGATGGGGGTAGTCTTGTATATCTATTATATGGTATATCGGTCAGTGTTGGCGGCTCAAGAATGAAGGATCTACTTCTTTTGCAGTGAATATCAGAAAAAATCCATGCTTTCACGTCCCGTTTATGGGTTGGCCACTTCTAAAGCTACTCACGATGTGTCCCATCCCATGGGATACGGTTGCAATTAGTAGTTGCCTTGGGTAGGGCAAGTAGGGTTTGGTTCTGCATGATATGCCGCTTTGTAAATATTATATGGTATGATAAGGGAGTGAAATGGATGGTGTTTTAAAAAAAGGAAACTATATGAGAGTTAACAAGATAAATGGGGCAAAACCAAATTACATGACCACGCTAGGTGTTAGATAAACTTCTCAAATAAGTTACACCAATAAGTTACACCCTAGTTGTCCTATAGAACTGGCATATTCACACTCACACATGCGCTCAACCTGACATAGAGTGAGAATTATAGGATAACCCTAGGGAGGAGGGACCAGCATGACGGATGGTATTGGTTGGGAACAAAAAATGAAAACTTCATAATTAGATCCACTTACTTTATAGCAAACTCCTCTCAACATGAAAATGGCTCTACCTCTTATAAAAGAAAAATTGGTGATGCCATGAAGAACGTTTGTAAGGGAAATTTCCCAGCCATAATAAAATTGTTCGCATGGAAGCTTCTTCATGACATTATTATGAAACAATGTCAGACAACTGGATATGGGCGATGTTCTACTTGTGGCGGATTCGAAAGCCTGGTTCATGTCTTCATGAACTGTCCAAAGGTCAATCTTTTCTCGAAACAAGCGCCTTTCCAGTGACCAAGAAATTTCAAGGATGATAATTGCCTTCAAGAATGGTTTTTGGATATTTGCCTGAGTAAAGGGAACCATAACTTAGAAAAGATTGCGCCTTTACATTGAAAATTTTGGTTTGCTAGATGCCAAGTATCCCAGGGAAACACCCAATCCTTTGAATAAGGTATTGAACAGGTCGAATCCTATCTGGATGTGCATTTTGAATTATATAGTTATCACACATTCAAATTTTAAGATAATTATAATTTTTCTGCCGCTTACATTTCTTATAATGTAGCAAAATATCAACTAGAATCTCATTAACATCATTAATCAGCAGCAATTTCATAATTTAAGATAGTAACAATTTTTCTGCTTGTTAAAAATATTTGCTACCGTCGCTCAAACAGTAGCAGAATAGCAACCGTGTTGAAGTGTCAGTAGCAATTTTATTAACATAGCTTATCTATTTGGTAGTAGCACTTTTAAGATAGTAGAAATTTAGGTACTAGTTTTTAATATTTTTCAATACTTTTCTGTAATAGTAGCATAATAGCTACCATGATTGAATTATCCACACCCATCAGTAGCTATTCCTTAATTTAGCTACCAACATTGGTAGCTAAATTCTTCTTACTAAAAAAGCCAAGATGAAATCAAAAATAGCTACTACTAATGGTAGCAGTCTTATCACGCAGTAGTGATTTGGCTTCTGTTTACAAAATTTAGCTACCGTTGTCGTTGTTGTAGCAAAATAGACACCACTATGTTAGTACCAATAAAGATCAGTAGTGATTTGGCTTCTGTTTACAAAATTTAGCTACCGTTGTCGTTGTTGTAGCAAAATAGACACCACTATGTTAGTACCATTAAAGATCAGTAGTGATTTGGCTTCTGTTTACAAAATTTAGCTACCGCTGTCGTTGTTGTAGCAAAATAGACACCACTATGTTAGTACCATTAAAGATCAGTAGTGATTTGGCTTCTGTTTACAAAATTTAGCTACCGCTGTCGTTGTTGTAGCAAAATAGACACCACTATGTTAGTACCATTAAAGATCAGTAGTGATTTGGCTTCTGTTTACAAAATTTAGCTACCGCTGTCATTGTTGTAGCAAAATAGACACCTCTATGTTAGTACCATTAAAGATCAGTAGTGATTTTTGAAAGTAGCTACCAATATATGTTCGGTAGCACATCATCGGTAGCTAAATCTGGTTCTTCTTGTAGTGCCAATTCTCCGAGAAAGATGAACAGGACATGGAGGGGATTGCTATTAGATCATGGTGGAAGGTAGCTCTCATAAAAAGGAATCGGGATTGGGGGCTATTTGTCGAGACACAGCTAATAACATCCTCGCCGTTGGATATTGCAAAAGGAAAAGCTCCTTGGACCCAGCAGGTAGTTGAGGCTAAAGCACTCCTACTGGGAGTTGAGATTGCGAACCGTCTTGGAGCCAGCTAATGTCGTTTGTATCAGACTGCCTTCTGAACATCCAACATCTTAGAGATGGAATTCTAGTTAGACCGGATGTGGAATCGATTATTCAAGATATCCTTGACTGATCTGTTTCCTTCACTTCATGGTCTTATATTAATAGGACTAAGAATATTGATGCCCACCTCCTCGCTAAAGCATGAAGTATGGGGACTTTAAAGGGATCTGGTGTAATAGCATTCCGCACTATATCCTGAACCTCATAATCTAATTTCATCTATTTTGTTAAAAAAAAATACATAGAGTGAGAATTAAGATGGCTATGTTAGCTTAAACTAGCTAGTTGCATGGTAGACAAAGTCAACTAGGTTTTAATACCATTTTAATTACGTTGATCTTAATCTTCTACTATGTGATTAAACAGATGAGAATGATTAAATTAAATAATGAGAAAAAATTATCATACTAATAGTATATACGGAGTGGACCGATACAATGAATGAGAATGATTATGATTAAAATAATGTAAAATAAGTACTAATCTGCTCGCGTCAAATTGTCTTATTCTTATCCCGATGACCAATATTAGTAGCCATTACGTTACCGGTTACCATTGTTCAACACTGTTTTTTGTCTCTTGTGCTTATTTAGTTGAGTTCTCTTCAAAAACCACGTGCTTCCAGCGTTGCCCCAACTTTTACTATAAAAGCCTCGTCGTCTTTACTTCTACCATCCTGCCACATCATATACACATCATCATCGATGGTGTCTTCTTCTTCTATCCTACTGTTTTCTCAGCTGCTTTTCCTTTTGTCCCTCTTCTTCTTCAGTACCTATGCTGCAAAAAACACAAACACCTCCAGATTCCTCCTTCCCATAACGAAAGAAAGCCGCTACTACTACACATCTTTTGAAGTTGGCACGCCACCGGTCAAACTGAATCTAACCATAGATATCGGTCATCAAGTCAACTGGTTCTACACGAGCGGGATCAATCAGCAGTACAACGAAAATACATCCTCCACAAAACAACCCTACCCCTGTTCATGCCCACCAGTCTCTCAAAGTCCTTGCTTATACGAGTACGGTGGGTGCACAATAAACATGTGCTCTCCTCACCTAGCCTGCAACGCTATGGATTCGGATTACACTGTATACTTGATCCGAGATCTTATGTCATTGTACCAGCAGCAACAGCGTCAGCGTGGTAATTGTCGTCGCCAGCTTCCCCAGCCGCCTGTGTTAAGTGCAAGTCTTCCAAACTTCTCCTTTGGTGTGCAATATTCGGAGGATCGGCCAGTGCTATGGGGCTTGCCCGAACACATCATCTCAGGGGTGTTGAGTCTATCCAGATCCCCACTCTCCCTTAACAACCAGTTAGCCGATTACTATAAAATTCCTCGGAAAGTTGCCATTTGCCTCCCTTCTTCTTCTTCCTCTTCCTCCAACGGCGTCGTTTACTTCGGTGGTGGACCCTACACCTTACCCCCGAGCAAAATCGATCTCTCGAGCATCATGCTGTCAACTGACATCATAACCGTCAACTTCCTCGTACCTCGTTTCCAGCCAGGGGACCTCTTGCTAGAGTACATGATCAAAATCATCTCCATCAACATTGATCAATCCAGGGTTCCATTTGACTCCGCTCTCCTGGAATTCGGTCACGAGCCATTTGGTTCACACTATGACGGCGGTTCAAAGCTTAACACTATGATACCTCACTCTGCGCTGATCACTGAGATCTACTGGCCGTTTGTGAATCTATTTATTGAGAAGGCGGAGGCGATGAACATGACAAGGGTTGAAGCTGGAATGTTCATCCCGTTTGATGCGTGTTACAACTCGACATCCATACGTTACGATAAACAAGGGGCGCCTCAGGTGCCTATCATTGATTTCATGATGGAAGGGAACAACACACCCTGTTGAATAACCCCTCAGGTTTGTATAAAGGCTAATCATTTGCCTTTATGTAAAGGCTTAAATGTGAGCCCTTGGATTTAAATGATATAATCCTATTCATTAATGTAATTCCTTCATAACAAAAGCTACCTCCTCCCTTCCCCATGCGATGCTACGCACGCGACCATCCCGATCATCTTCTCCACTTCTCTTCTTCATTCTCTTCTCCTCTTCTATCTCTTTCTCTGTTTTTTCGTTGGCCAAAAACCAACATAAAGTGTATGTGTACTGATTAATGGCATCCACAATATCATCATCATCGTCAGATTTAGGGTTCATACTCCGATTCATTTCTAACCAGCTCCAGATCGAGAAGACAACTTCAATTGCTCCAGATGAGATGTAATATTACCAATTCATTCTCCAGTTCACTTCATTCTGCAGAAACAACTTCAATTGCTCCCAGATCGAGAAGTAACCAATTGTTTATGTCGGCAGTTTGTCAGCATCGTCATTTCTCCTTTTCTGTTGAAATGTGTCGGTACATTACTAACGGACCACGATTTCCATTTGATGATTCTACTACTTGGAATCCATTCCTGACGAAGTGTTTTTGAAAGTGATATCAACAGAATATCTACTTGGAATCCATTCCATTTGATGCGTCTGTTCTTAATAAAAACGCTAACCACGATTTCCATTTGATGATTCTACTACTTGGAATCCATTCCTGACGAAGTGTTTTGAAAGTGATATCAACAGAATATCTACTTGGAATCCATTCCATTTGATGCGTCTGTTCTTAATCAAAAACGCTATCGATGATACCTTATGTGTTTTGAAGTGTTTTTCCATTACCTCATAACATTTTGTGTTGTGGCTTCTTTCTTATTTCAGTAGTCTCTATTTTGTGAAAGAGGCAAGGAAGTGTCCCTAGATACCCTTGATTACTCTTTTCACCTCTATCGATCTGATGTTATTACTTTGTCAGGGGTTAGGTTTTTTTGTTTCAAAATTGTGGATGCTTGAACGGTGTCCATTCTGAAAGATGCCAGAACACAAACTCACAAATATATTGCAATCAGATACACTATATGATCCATTCTAAAATCCTTCTCAATCACTTTAAATGGATGTATTTGCTGCGCAAAACAGTACAAATTCCATATACTAAAATGTGATTCATTATGCCCCCCTTCATTCTGTTTTGCTCTATATTGATTATGATCCAATGTTTATCTTGTTTACTCATGTTGTTTGTTATTTTCCTATTGTGCTTCAATACTTATGTGTTAGGTTATTTGTGATGGAGGTTGCTTCTGTTAATCTGAATATCAACTTAAATGATGCCTGGAGTTGCTCATTGTGCCTCATCGTCTTCAACACTTATCAATTTGAATCAAGACGTTGATATATTTGAGTTTGGTGACCAACAAGGTTATTCTGAACCTCATACAGTTTGTTGTGACGATGAAGCTAATTGTGATGGTTAGTTTTCGTTTCATGTTTGATCTTTTTCCAATATGATTATAGTTTAAATTTCTGTTTGCTTATCTTAAATGGTTAATAGAATACCTGATAGTGGTAAATATTTTTCTGTTTGTCTCCATCATAGGTCATGATGCTTTGGATCCTTTGATAAGGAATATTGGAGCAAGTTGGAATTTTCCTCGGTTACTGAATGCAGATCCTTTTACGCTCTGTATGCTAACAAAGTTGGTTTTGGCATCAGGCAAAACTACAAAAAAGAACACAGAAAGTTGCATATTCCTAGCTATATCAACTTTTGCCGCAGTAAGCAGGTATTTCTGTAACAAAGAGGCAGCTAAGGTTGATAAACAAGCTGAGAAAGTGGCTGAAAAAACTGCAGAGATGGGGGGATGAAATAGCTGCTGAGAAAGGAGCTAAGAGCAGGGCTGGCAAAGGGGCTAAGAAAAGGGCTGATAAAGGAATCCATAAAAGACGTAAAAACGTCAAACGAGAGTGACTAGAACGGACTGTAAAGCTCATATATACTTCCGCTACGTTGCACATAAGGAAGTTTTATAGATTAATAGATGGGAAACTGTTCACAACCATCCCTTTCATGATGAATCCGATTCACATCTTCTTAGGTCCAATAGATGTATAGATGAAGCTCAATCTGCTCTAGAAGCTTCATCTATTGAAAGAGCTGAATTCCTTTGCGGTCGTCATATGAGCTTTATGGGTATTTTTGCTGGTGGTAAAGATGCTCTTGGTTTCTTAAAGCAGGATTTGAAGAACCATTTGTCTAGAAAAAGACAAAAGTTCATGAAACCTTTTGAAGGAACACTTCTAATGGAACATTTCCGTGATGAAAGTTTCCGCTCTCCTTTGTTTTATTATAATGTGGAAGTTGATCGTGATCAGAAGATTGCAAATATCTTCTGGGCTGATGCAAGGATGAGGTTGGACTACTCAATCTTTGGTGACGTTGTTACGTTTGACACAACCTTCCGAACTAATAAAGCCAACCGGCCACTTGGTATGCATGTTTTGTCCAATCTTGAGATGCATTTCGTTTTTCCCTTTTGCTAATTTATTATTATATATGGCTAAGATATTATGCATCTATGGATACTATTTATATGGGTAATGGTAAACTTTTTGCATATTCGTTAAATTTTTATGTGTATTGTTTACTTGTTGATAATCTTAAAAGATCTTGATTTGCTGTTGACAGCTGTCTTCGTTGGGGTGAATCATCATAGAAAGACTACTGTTTTTGGGGCAGCACTATTATATGATGAAACAAAGGATTCTTTCATTTGGTTGTTTAATTCCTTTCTGAGATGTATGCACAACAAGGCACCAATGACTATCCTTACCGATCAAGACACCGCAATGGCTGGTGGCATCAAGGCAGTGTTTCCTACCACATTTCATGGTCTTTGCACTTGGCATTTGTTTCAAAATGGGATGCAAAGGCTAGGTAGTAAGTTCAAGATTGTGAGGGATCATTTAAACCATCTCATGTATAACGTGGAATCTGAAAATGATTTTGAGAAGTCATGGTTGTTGATGGTTGAGACTGCATTTCCAGACCAAAGATCTCATGGTCATCCATGGTTGGAGAGGATATATCATAAGAGGCAACAATGGTCTTCTGCCTGGATGAGACAAACTTCACTGCTGGAATGAGATCCACTCAGCTCAGTGAGTCATTTAATTCTGCCTTCAAGTCTACTCTAGCTTCTCCGTTGGATATTGACAAGTTCTTTGACCATTTTAATAAGGTGCTTGATAGTAAGAGGTGTGAAGAGGTGAAGCTAGATTTTGATATGATTGAGTACTTGCCTCGTAATGACTTTCAAGCATCACCCATTGTTTGTGCTGCTGCAAGTTTTTACACTCACAATGTTTTCCAGTATTTCCAAGAGCAGTTCAGATTGATGTTTTCTTACAAGTTTGAGCCACTTGGTGGAGTATGTGTGTCATCAGAAACACATTATGAGGTGTTTAAAAAGATTGACGGTGCTAAGGTTGATATCCGTCATGTGGTTGTTGATATTGAGCATGTTCTTCTTCACTGCTCTTGCTTGTTGTTTGAGAGTTTTGGTATATTATGTTGCCATATTCTAAGAGTTATGGATGTGATGAGCAGTACGACATGTTGTGAGATGATGTCCACTATTCCTGCAAAGTATCTTCTTTCTCGTTGGTCTAAAAGTGCTAAGAGTGGATGCATTTATCCTTCTTCATTGACCGGTGACTCTACTCCTATCAAAGATCGTTTCCCATGTTGACTGCGCATTTGCCAAGCTTGTAGTTGGGGTGTGTGACCGCAACGATGCATATGAGATCATTCAGTCTCATCTTCTGATTTTAAAGGATAGTTTGGAGAATTTGATTAAGCCCGTTGATGAAGTTGCTGGTCATGCTTATACTCATCAAGGTTGTATAACTTAACTTTTTCTTATTGCACAATTTATGTCATATGTGTATATGGTTTTATAGTTGTATCTTATTAATTGTATCATGTGTTTTGTCTTGTCATTGTTTATGCAGGTCATCTGAGTAGCTCTGTGATCGAAACAACTTTGAAAACGAAAGAATCTACTATTAAGGTGAAAAAAAGACTGAGGAGTCGAGTTGAGCTTCAACAAGAGAAGGAAAAGAAGAAGAGCCAGAAGAGCAAGGCTATAGTTAGGAATGACGGTTCTCAACCATTCATCCAGTTTATATAGATGATAGCACAAGTTCAGTACTATAATAATGCAACATTGATGCAACATTGTTTAGTGAACTCAACATTCAGTTTTATTAGTTAAATTCTTTGGTAAAATAGTGATAGATACCTATATCTTACAATACGTATACCATTTCTTTACTTTTTTTTATGCACTCGTTGTTTGAATGTAATTCAAATTTTGCAACACTTTTAGTTGCAATTGAAATTCATTTCCCATCTTCAAGAAATTAATTTCCAATGTTTCATCTAACATATTAATTGTTTTTAATGACCCTATGTGTATATTGAACTTATATTGTAAATGTACTGCTATTAGCTGAAGTTTTAGACAGGGACAAATGTTAGCCATAGACATTAACTGATATGCCATGGTGTACAAATATATATGCCACAGACCCATGAAATATTTGCCACGAATATATCGAAGATATACAAAAAGTACTCGATAATCGTTGCTTAATTCTAACAGATCAATTGTATTTAATGAAACTAGTATATATTTGGTTAGATAAAATTTTAAAGCTTATAACGTTCATGTATGGCTAATAATCCCTTATTAGCTGAAGTTTTAGATACAGAATAACGTTAGCCATTTGCTTTGAAAAATATATGCCATGTATTTACTAATATATGTGCCATACACGTATGAAATATGTGCCACGAGTGTATATCGTTGATAGACAAAAACTACTCAATATTCATTGCTTAATTCTAACTGATTAATTGTTTTTAATGACCCTATGTGTATATTGAACTTATATTGTAAATGTACTGCTACTAGCTGAAGTTTTAGACAGGACAAATGTTAGCCATAGACATTAAACAATATATGCCATGGTTGTACAAATATATATGCCACAGACCCATGAAATATTTGCCACGAATGTATATCGTACATATACAAAAAGTACTCGATAATCGTTGCTTAATTCTAATTTATTAATTGTATTTAATGAAACTAGTATATATTTGGTTGGATAAAATTTTAAAGCTTATAACGTTCATGTATGGCTAATAATCCCTTATTAGCTTAAGTTTTAGATACAGATTAACGTTAGCCATTTGCTTTGAAAAATATATGCCATGTATTTACTAATATATGTGCCATACACGTATGAAATATGTGCCACGAGTGTATATCGTTGATAGACAAACTACTCAATATTCATTGCTTAATTCTAACTGATTAATTGTTTTTAATGACCCTATGTGTATATTGAACTTATATTGTACATGTACTGCTATTAGCTGAAGTTTTAGACAGGGACAAATGTTAGCCATAGACATTAAACAATATATGCCATGGTTGTACAAATATATATGCCACAGACCCAAGAAATATTTGCCACGAATGTATATCGTACATATACAAAAAGTACTCGATAATCGTTGCTTAATTCTAACAGATCAATTGTATTTAATGAAACTAGCATATATTTAGTTGGATAAAATTTTAAAGCTTATAACGTTCATGTATGGCTAATAATCCCTTATTAGCTGAAGTTTTAGATACAGATTAACGTTAGCCATTTGCTTTGAAAAATATATGCCATGTATTTACTAATATATGAGCCATACACGTATGAAATATGTGCCATGAGTGTATATCGTTGAGACAAAAACTACTCAATATTCATTGCTTAATTCTAACTGATTAATTGTATTTAATGACCCTATGTGTATATTGAACTTATATTGTACATGTACTGCTATTAGCTGAAGTTTTAGACAGGGACAAATGTTAGCCATAGACATTAAACAATATATGCCATGGTTGTACAAATATATATGCCACAGACCCAGAAATATTTGCCACAAAAATTGACAACTGATTCAGGCACACTCCTTGCCGTTTTATCGCAGTCATCATCACTTTCTTCACAATCTAAGCTAGTTCCTGAAGTTGACCATTCATCACAATAAATTGGACTTCCTAGACTAATAGCTCCACCATCCTTCTGAAACAGAACAGTTCCAACATAAACAAGTTAACCAACAAGCAATTCTCAGAACTAGTTTGTCTCTTCCATCAGAGAAGCCTGCACAATAACCATTAAATATACCAGAATGCGCAGGGAATATGGGCAAGCCGTAGATTTTTTGCAACATTCCTTTATATAATAGTTTATGTTTTTATAACAAATGAACCATAGGCATTACAGAATCTATGCCATATATGTAAAAACATAGGTGCCGTAGGCATATAAAATATTAGCTGTCATTGGCCCAAACAGTAACTTTACAACTAAAATAACTAGCTGTGAAACAAACAGCTAACCCACGCTAATCCGAAGAGGGAAGAGTTCTGAAAAAAATCCAAGCTAACTAGCAAATATGTTACCAATCTCAAACATTCCTTTTTTTTTCATTTTATTTTGCAACCATACTCCGGGCCACACTCCTAGTTGTCCTCTTCTGTCGCTTGCCTTCATTCTTCCATCTTTGACTCAGCAATTCCTCTGCTTTCTTGTTCACATCACTCACCATAACTTGAGCACAAATCTGAGCCCTCAATAGCTTAATGTTGTTCTGTTTTGGCCATTCTACTATCCAAGCTGGCAAACTATGTCCATTCCATTTCTCCATCAGCTTGCATATTAGCGGACCGCAGCTGTCTCCATCATCTTGAATCGGCACCGTTTCTATATTCCACTTTTTATTCTTGAATGATGTATTTGTGAAAGATACAATGTATTCATCAACAATACTCACATGTAGTTGCATAAACATTAAACAACATAAATACGATCAAAAGATTAAAATCCAAACTTTAAATGTACTTGCAACTTACAATGAATTTGGCTATCTTCTCCACCTCTTTGAATCTGTTATGTTTGAGAGTATCCAAATATTGGAGTTTTCCTTCTCGCATATTTATCACAAAACATCTCCAATGTGAATTCTTTACGCATGGGAAAAAAATCTGATAACACAACACTAATTATGTAAAGCTTTAGAAGAGACAATTATGCCAATAAACCATTATGCCTTCTTACTATCTTACCATTTCACAATCAGTTAATTGTGTTTGATACTCCCCCATCTCGTGTGTTTCTCAAGGTAGGCTTCAAGGAAATTTTTCTTCCTTTGTTTGTTACCTTCAGCTTTGCTCTGTGATACAAAATCAACCATATAGATTTCTAAACTATTCAGCTTTGCTAATTTCAAGCTAGTTCCAAAATGGGCCTAAAATTTATCAACAACAGCTATGCCACAGTATCCTCATCTCCTTAATCAGAAAAAAGATTTTGTTATAGATGTGCAACAATGCCACAGTATCGCATAGGAATCTTACCAGAACATAAGTAGAGAAACAAAAACGCTTTGGGTTGTTTCCATTGGTGGAAGTTTGTAGTTCCTTCCAGCTCAAACTACTTGCATAACAATTGATAATCTTGTCATCCAGCCAATCATTTCCTTTTAACTTCAGCAAGTCTTTCTTATTCAACTGATTGTCTTCATCATCAAACATCAAGGTATTCCTATTGATGATAAAAATAAATCATATTAGTTGCTTAGTCAAATATATCAAAATCTACAAATGAATACAAAATAGTAAACTAAAAATGAGTAAAACTTACATATCAGCTTTGCCATTGAATACAAATTCAGCAACATCGATGTCGAATTTTGAGACTTGCAAAGTTTTCAAATCATTGTATGGTGATTCCAACATTCTACTAGGCTTCACTTGTCTTTTTTGCACTGGACTTTTGTGCTTCAAAGGAGAGTCTTCAAAATCATCATCAATGGACTCTATCACTTTTTTTCTTCTTTTTTTCTTTGACACCTTCTTAATTTCAACAGTCTCATCTTCTTTTTTCTCCACTTCATTTTCAGTCCATCCAATTTCTTCTCTTTCTTCTTCATCCTCCATAGGTAAATCCTTTACTTCCCCAAAAACTTGTTCAATACCATCACCCTCCCCCCTCTCATCGCCTTCTTTTATCTCAGAACCATTCTGTTCCATGGGAGGTAATGATTGAGCAATCATTTGATTTATCTCATCAAGCTGTGCAGTGCTACTTTTTATGAGAATTTCCAGCTCCTCCTTTCTTTTGTATTGCTATACACAAACAGAAAAATATAGTAAATAACTTAAGAAATCATTCATTTAGAAAATTAAACAACAATAATATCAAAACTAAAGTTTGATTAGATTAAACCTGTTCCAAGATTTCTTCTGCGTTTAATGCATTTTGCACAGTGTGTAACTCATTCAGCAATCTAGCATTATGTATTCCGCCATTATTGTTGAGCCATTCCAGCTTACTCTTGCATCTTTTTTTAGTCCATAATGTGCAAGATGGTGAGACAACCATAGGGTTCTCATCTGGACCCAACAGACAGTCTAACATGTGTGTCTACATAAAATCAATATTTAAAGTCAGCTACACAAAGAAACTAGAAAGTAAATGCATAATACTAACTTGTATAGAATATTATTTACCTGAAAAAAGAACAAGTCACACTGAAATGTGTTGTTTGGCCTTTGCAAATCTTTTTGGATAAGCTCCAACACATGTTCACACCAATTATAATATCTTATTGATCTCAAGTCCCTTAGCACTTCACTATATGGTCTTACATCAATAAGATAGGCAGATGTAGGCCGGAATAATGTTGCAATCACTAGAAGCACAAATAATTTGGCAAATTTCTCAGGATCTTCAGTGACTTCTAACCTCTTCTTCACAAACTCCAAACTTGTGCCACCCTTTTGGTTCATTTTCAAGTCCAACTCCATATCAAGAATCATGAGGAGCTCTTTGTGATCTTCTTCTACTTTGATTTTCTTTCCCTCATTTGGCAGAAGATAGACTCGATTTACATCCTTTGATGTGATCTCTAATTCTCTACCATTTGAAAATCTAAGGGTTTTTGTTTGTACATAATGCTCCAGTATATACTCCTTAATTTCAGGTCGAACAAAATTTTCAGTGATCATTAAGAAGCTACCAAAGCCAGCCTCTCTTATTGCTTTTATTTTTCTGTCATTATTTTTCAACTTGTCGACAATTGTTCTTATCCCTTGTGTAGTTCCTCTGTATCTATACATAGATTCTAAAGCTGCTAAAGATTTTAAACAAAAAGCACAGTATAATAGTCAGTGTACCTACAACATTAGCATAGATATAAAATTCAGACAGTGCCAAAGTTTTAAAAGGACACCTAGAATTGCCACTAAACAAGAAACTAAGACCTGGAATTAGTGGCAGTACATATCAATATGAGATTCCACATCTGAGAAAAATAGGAGATGAGCAATTGATGATTTTGGAAGATTTCTCAAACAAACCAAAAATTCAAGCACAATAGAAACCTAAAAATGATTGTCACAAGAATAACCAAATACTAGAATAATTTGTACAGATTTTAGTGTATTTCATTCATTCATTGTATGATTGACCTCTATCTCTCTCTCTCTCTCTCTCTCTCTATCTTGCTCTGAATCTCTTCTTCCTCTCCCTTTCTTCTCGGATGTTAAACTAAAACATAGAACAAAAGAAAACAAAAAAAAAACAGTAGTACACCTACTAGTCTAACAACAACTTCAAGTAGCCAGTACACTACTTTTTCCCTAAAAACGATTTACACAAACACCGACCCATCCATCTCAGAGAATGAAAAGAAGAAGACACTAATCCAAACCAAAATCGCCACCCATCCATCGATCGCAGAACAAGTTATACATGAAAAGATCTGGATTAAAAAACTCAAACCATTTAATCCATGTCCATTACCGATTCCCAAAACACTCAACCGACCCATCATCAAGAATCCGCATAATCCCGCCAGCAAACTAACATGGTCACACATCGTCTCATAATATAAAACCTAGCTCGTTGTTCTTTAGCAAGTCTTGCAACTTTAGGTGAGAAATTGAGAATAACAAGACTAAAGCCACTGAAATAACGAAGCACTTACCTTCAAGTTGAACCACTTACCTTCAAGTTGCTAGCGAGAAGAAGAAGCCGAAGACGCGCCGACCACAGCAGACGGTGAGGAGAAGAATGTGCAGTAGGCTGAGGAAGAAGGTGCGGTGGTTTGCTGAGGAACAAGACGCAGTTGGCTGAGGAAGAAGGTAGGAATCGCGGAGGAAAGGGGGTGGAGTCGCTGAAGAATCGCGGAGGAAGAAGGTAAGGAGAAGAATGAATCGCGTGCGGTGCGGTTTGTTTCTTTTCTGGAATAGAAGGAGAAGAAGGTTAGTAGTATTTGGGTTTTAATCTCAACCATTGAATTAATAGTTGTAGATCTAATGGATGTTATTTAAGCCTTTATGGTAAAGGCATAATAAAGGCCTTTCTGGGATCCGTCCATCCATCCATCCATCCATCCACTCATCCACTGATCCACACAACATCACTTCAGTTCTATTTTTAGCTTTAGGTTTAGTTTTTATTTCTTTTTCTCACGCCGAGAAGAACGCAAGCAGCCGCGAGAGTTCTTCTCCTCCTCCATCATCTTCAACCTCCAGCCTAGTAAATTGCAGATCTGGATAGCGAGACAAACGGAGGAATCTTCTACACCAGATTAATTCTTCTCTATCTCTCTATACTCTCTTTGTAAAATGCTAGGCTAGGAAGGATTTGCTCCGGGTGCTGGTTATTTGTAGCTAGTTCGTTTTACATGTACATCTGCAATTATGATTTAGATTTTATTTTCGGATTGTTTCAGATTAATGCAAATGCTGTGCTTTTTAATTAATCTCGCGAATTTCTTAAAAAGCCTTACGAATCTTGTTATGATCAGATCAGTGATTAACAAGAAGGTCAAATTAATCTGTTAGCCTGTGGAAAATTAGATCGGATTGATTATATTTTCCCTCAGGTGCGTCGTAATTCTTTAAGCTTCATCCATCTATGTGTGTTTCGCTAGGTTCTGGATTAGACCTTGTGTGTTCTACTAGATGAGCTTTTCAGAGATTATGATTTAATTCTGGAAAGATATTGAAGAATTAGCCAATCCATATCTCTTATCGATTTGTAGAAGTTCGCATAATCCGACTAGTGAAAAAATAACTTGAACCCGGAGTTCCACTCATCCATATAACTTTATCAGTTTTATTTCGTTTTATTTTCTTCTTTCTTATTTGATTCCCAAAACAAGAACAACCCTTTGAATTTCCAGTTTTCTTAGGACTAGACTTACTTTCTTCAAGTCCCGGATTCGATACCTGGTTGCTACGTTTTCTATACTGCAGTGACCGGGATTATTTGCAACCCGAAGACTTTTTGATTTATTAATTTCTAGGTTTATTTCTTAGCTTTTAGTAGGTCAAATTTCTTGTTTGCAAATTTCATTTACAAGACAATTTTTCAAAAACGTGCTTTAAGACTCCTTAAAGCACTTTTTGTGTCTTAACTTGTTTTCAAGCTTGGTTTTCTTTGGTAATTGATTTAATATGTTCATAAACATATTTATAAGGTATAGGTATGACCATTAGGTCTTATACAAATTTATCCCAAGCTTAGAGCACATTTTTGCTCTTATTGACTTTAAGGTATTTTCTTGTGTTTTATTTGGTTTAACTGTCTACCAAAGTTTCCTAAGGACTTAAGCCTTATTAAATCATAATTGAATATTAAGTCTTGGTAGGCTCTTTGGGTCCTAACCAAGTTCACTCCTAGCTTAGAGCATGTTTTTGCTCAAACTGTATCTTAGTGCTTTATTGCATTTTACTATGGTTTAAATTGTTCACTAATGTTTCTAAGGCACTTTTTAGCCTTTACATACCATAGTTTAATATTTAAACCACATATCAAGGTTTGGGGTATTTCAAACAGTATTTAAATACACGTATATATTTAGTCAATGACCACAATGTAAATCTATAATTTGGTTAAGAAATTAATAAGTTGAAATTTAGGAATATTTGTAATTAGTTTACATAAAGTGTTACACAAATAGATCTTATTATATAATAATAAAATGAATGAAATACTTTTACATTTAAATGTTCTTATTATATAAACAATAATAAAATAAATGAGTTACTTTTACATCTAAATGTGAAGAGGATAAATAAGTCTATATTTAATTATTTCTTAATATTTATAGTATTGAGTAATAACTTAATATTTTAAGATAAAATCATTAAAAGGATTGTGATATAAAACTATATTAAACTATGATTAGGAGATTAATCTAAATAATAATCCTTAAGTTTCTTAGAATTAGTTAAGCCATATAAAATACATTTATTACCAATATTCAGGATGTGAGTTTATAAATAAGTGATGTACACAATAGTTAAAGATTTACAAAAAGGTTTGCAAATAGAAATTTGATACTTAAAATCATTGAACCTTTAATTAGATGAAACTAGGTTACATAAGAGATTATATTGATTTACCTTTTGACACTGGAAATATTAATGTGTCATTTGAATATAAGGTATGGGGATTTTTCAGAATAGATTATCTTATTAAATAATTAACAATTTCACTTACGAACTAGAATTTAATTCTTTGATAAATTCTACCTTATGTAGATATATTGTCCATCCTAAATACAATAAAGGAAATTAATTTATTAAGTTATACCTTTGAAACCTTTAGGTTTTGTAAACAATTTATAACGTATTTAAGACTTAAGTTTAGTGAAGTTTAGTATAAAAGGTTTATACATAGCCTATGGAGGGAATGTGTGTAAAAATAGAACATTTAGGAAATTAAATGTAAGTAAGGATACATAAAAGGTTATCTTAAAAACACCTTATTATATAGTTATGACAAAGTAAATAATATACCTTGTGGATACTAAATGTAAGAGTTCGATGAGTCTAAGTTAATTATAATATGGTTATTTCAAGATGAAAAGTAATTTAACATCTTATGACAAGATTTTTAGACGGTTGTAATTAAAGTTATTCTGAACTAAAGATAAGATAAATGAGTTTAGTAACTCAATTAAGTTATAATAAAATGCGTCTACAATACTATGATTCCAATATACAAGATGTAGATCTTAAATAGGTTGAGGGGAAGACTTAAACATAATGGATTATCTAGTAGATATTGGTAACTTACATAATCATTGCATTGTGAAATAATAGTATAGTATTCTAAGATGAACCCATCATAGGTCATAATACAATGTTTATTCTGAATTAAGGATAAAAGTATTGAGCCTAAGTTTATTATTGAAATTCTAAGATTGATTATATAATATAAAACACATTTATGATATAAAGGTCTCAAAAGTTTTAAAAGTGAGGATTATGGTTAAGTATGAATAAAGTGGATAAGAGTGGAACAATTAACAAGTGTTGGAAGAATACATCCCTTGATCTTACAACCTTGGGCTATACAACATTCTAAAACAAGTCAAAGGCTATGCTTAACAATTAAGCGAAGGGCTTACAAAATGATCGAGGTTTGGAAATAAGAGTGAGGAATCTATTTACGTTTGACTTGGGATATAAGTTATTGATGATAGATTATCTTTAATGTTCCTCAAAGTGTTGTTGAGTGTTTGCACGAGTCTACTAGAACTGCTACAGCGTTATCCAGGTACGATTTCTCGTACTCAGCTTGTTGTGTTTTGGACTCTATGGAATGTTTTGTACGATTTCTCGTACTATGATATTTTTGCTGATTGACTTGTGGAATGTTTTGGAAAACGCTAACTGACTTTAAGAGGAATTTCTAAAAAGGAAATGGTTGTGTGACTAACTCAGCTTGTGTGACTAACTGAGCCTTGGATGTGAAACTTACACGGGTATTGGTTCCTTCTATTTGGTGCCCCGTTAGACATTGACTGCTTAGGGTTTACGCTTCTGCACTCTGTAGGACTGAGTGTTTTGGTATTGCTCTGGGTAGTTGGTGATCTAGTGGGAATTTGGAAAAAGGACAATCTTGGAAATCTTTCTTTTGACTCTGGATATTGTTTCATCCATGAGCTGGTTCTTGAGGTTTCGACGTGCGCGCGTCTTCAGTGGTAACAGTGAGGGGCTGTATATCCCCTGTCCCAAAAAGGGACGTGATAGACAGTGAGGGGCTGTTATCCCCTGTCCTTAGTGGACGTGATAGACAGTGAGGGGCTGTATATCCCCTGTCCTTAGTGGACGTGATAGACAGTGAGGGGCTGTATATCCCCTGTCCTTAGTGGACGTGATAAACAGTGAGGGGCTGTATATCCCCTGTCTTTCGTGGACGTGATTGGCGGTGGGGGCCATCTCTCCCAGTTAAAATTATTCCATTCTTGAGTATATCTTGTCTATGGGATTCAACTTTCTGAAATGGTGGGGACATAAACTGTCTACCATGGGTTATGGGTATTCATATCATTCCTAGTCCCTTGTGACTACTTGAGTCTGTCTCTTCTTAACCAGAATTGGTTCTAACATCAACAATGGATGCTTACTAACTATGTGGTGTGACTACTTAAGTGGACGACTTGGTTTGGAAGTTCTCTATCTCTAACTTTGTCTTGTTTTCTTTTCTCTTTAACTTGATTGTTTTGAAGTGCTTTATCTCTGTTTTACTTTTAAGAGTTTGTTTTCATGTTACTGTTTATTTTGAAGAGTTATGTTTTATAAGTTTGTTTTTGGAGAATTGTACCAGTTCCATTCCAGGGAACTGACCCGCCCCTTTCGGGGTGGGCTGCTTGGTTTCATCTTGCAGGTACGAATTGATTTACAGGTGGCCACGAAGAGAATGAGCGTTTGGGATGGGACTAGGTTTTGTGGAGAGTTAATGTGATTAATTTCTATTATGTTTGTGTTAAGTTTTTCTCGAGTTCAGACCGTAGCTTTTGTAGATTGTAAGTTGTAATTGGTGAGGTTTGGTGTCGGGTGTTTGGAACCCGTTGGTCTGTAATCGCCTTAGAGTTTTATTTCCGCTGTATTTATGGTTAATAGGGGCGTTACATAGTTGTTTCTACACGGGTAGTTAATGAATTACTTATGTATCGTAGATGCAGTAAGACCGAAACTGTTATCGGCATTAGTTTGTCAATACTCGGTACGGTTTGAATGTAAGTGTATAACGAATGTTGGTAATGGAACAAGTTGTAATGTGTAGTTGCTCGGGAATCTGGTCCATCAGACCGATACAATGTATATGTATTAGCCTTGTTAGCCACGTGGTGGCTAACGGCGTGTAACACCAACAAGTTAAGTAATGTGATGATGTATGTTTTCCGCTGCAAATGGTTATTAAGTGTATTGTTGTAGTAGGGGTGTTACACATTTTGAGCATGTCGAACGCAACCTTAATCTTGAATGCGTGAATTCTTGTCCGGGTGATATGTGTAACGTCCGGATCCGGACATTGAGCCGGACAAAAAAATATAACTCTTGAATTGTGTCCAGACAGGCATATATCTATGCGTCCGGACACAACTTGCAAGGGGTCTAGATTCTTTGTTCTAGCTCTGTGTTGTTCCCTGTTTGTTGCGTTGGAATCCTCATGATATAATCTATGCATTTCTAGACTTTTCCCTGCATTAGACACATAAAATATATCAATTCACATCAAAACATAATCTAAGGAAAACATATGATAAGTGAGAAATATGACATGAATTGTTATAGAAATAGGAAGAATTAAAGCCCTAAAGTATATATATTTTGCACTTATCAAAGACCCTAAACCACAAATGGTAAAAACCCGTCGAGTCTGTAACAACTATATAAAGTGTAGAACCAATGCCAAAAAGATTACCCTACCCCCCAAACACCCTAAAAGCCACCCTAGAAATGCTAAAAACGTCGAAGACATTTTTAGGGTTGGTATTGCAGGGTTACGGTTCACTTTTAAAAACACAACGGATTCACATTGTTTTATATGAAATGTTCGTTTTTCTTAAACATAAGATTCAATTTTATAACGAATGATTCACTTTCAATAAATGAAAGGTTCTTACTGTTCTCGCATAAGTTTGTGGTAACTAGTATTAAACAAAATATTCACTTTCTTAAACCTTTGATTTACCTTTTAAAAATCTTTTATTCACTTTCTTAAACCTCTTTTCACTTTAGTTAACACAATCTCTATTTACAGAATCACTTTTCTTAAACCTCTGATTCACTTTTCTTAAACCCATTATTGACTTTATAAAAAACTTCTGATTCACTTTTCTTATTACTCTGATTCACTTTGTAACAACTTGTGACACTTTTAACATCCTTTGATTCACTTTCTAAAACCTCTAATTCACAGTCAAACAATCAAAATCACTTTAGTTAAACAATATCTGTTTATGAGATTCACTTTTTTTAAACCTCTTATTCACTTTTAAGCAACTCTGTAATTCATTTTTAACAACCTTTGATTCACTTTTTAAACTTAAGATTCACAATGAATCTTAAAAAATACAAAAATAAAAAATTAAAATTTATCAAAACATTCTCATGTTGGGTCTTATTTTGAAGAACTCGAAATATGATGAATAATGGTATAAAATTTATGTTATTTTGACTTATATATATAATAAAATACAACATTTTAAAGTTTTACAAAAGGATAAAGTAAAAAAAAGACAAAATAAGTGGCAAAGAACAAACTATCATTCTCCATATTAGAACCTGTGGGGAGTGACGGTCTGCCGGTCTGGTGCTTGACTCTCACATCGGTTGAAGAGGCGAACGAAGTACTACCTTATAGGTGTGTGGACACCTCTCCATGTTGTGAGGCCTTTTGGGGGACGGCGATACGTAACGCCCCGAAAACAAAACCGTTTGGGCTTGGCCCAAACGGACAATATCACAACATCGACAATGAGTCTGAGCTGTTACAAATGTATTAGAGCTAGGGGTTGGATCGATGCCAGTGACCCAGTGGGGACACTGTGTCACACGATAAATACTCGCTATGACCGGCTAGGACCACGCCAAGTCCATCCAGCCTTCCAACACTTTTGCCCCGCACCAACAAAACTTCGCTTAAACCAAAAGGGACAAAGAGGAACTCGAATGCATTACCGCCCTCAGTTTGACTCAGCCAACCATCCACGAGAACCCTTCAACCACTCAACTTCAAGAGTATGGTTT